>OY744544.1:20342598-20355098 GCA_963556195.1 Sepiola atlantica
GGCATAGACCTAGGAGTGAATATATATTCTATTTAGGCAGGAAAATAAAGGACTGTGTTTTATCAGCCAGTTTCCGTCTGAAACTAAGAACCTAATCAGAAAAACGGAAAGAATCTTAGAAAAAATAACCAGACACAAGATGTCCTTTATTTTTATGATACTTGTATAAAAGAAAAGATGCTGCCAAGATACACACACACACACACACACACACACATATATATATATATATATATATATATATATATATATATATATATATATATATTATTGAATGCTGAAATTGGATTCCTGATTAAAAAAGAGATACCCAAAAAGGAGCGTAATAAATGGATTAAAACAGAGACACGAAAGCAGAGATCAAACTTTGAGCCCCGCCTTGGCATCAGATATTAATGGGCTGCCATTTAAGAGTATCTCCTTCAGCGAGCCAACGCAGCTGAACAGTTGTCGCTGTTTTATTTAAGCGTTGCTTTACTCGTTGATGGCCGGCGTAATGAAAGTCAATTATCGCCGCCTTAAATCATATTAATTGCATGGAGAACAGCTAAAAGTCCAATCTAACAAACATTAACCGGGGAAACGCTCGCCTGCAGACGCGCACCTTAAATACCTCTCGTTCCGCGTTTTCCTTCCCGCCCTCGTTGTTATTACTGGAAATGTTACGGCCTTGTTGCTGTCAGTTTCAATAATCAATGACAGCAGGTCAAGTGACTGGCATCGTGTAGCCATGACACTTGTACGCTTATTCATTCGATCCTTGAGCCGAGAAAGAGAAAACATTAGCGGTAAAGGTCGAAACTTGGCTTCACATTGAGCTAAAAAGTATATTAAAACCGCAGATATTGCAGAATTAATTATACACTTAACTTTCATGCCATTACTTGATACTCAATACTAAGAAAGGTACACTAGAATAAATGGGATCTGTTGAGTCACCCATTGAGCTCAGGTTAGATTGAAAGTTAAATGAAGCAATAAAATCCGAAAGTCGCTTTTTGCTCTCTCTCTCTCTCTCTCTCTCTCTCTCTCTCTCTCTCTCTCTCTCTCTCTCTATCTATCTATCTATCTATCTCTCTTTCGGTCTCTTTTCTCTCTTCCTCTATAGGCTTATAGTTAAATATTATTACTGTTTGCGGTGTTATTTTCTTTTGTGTATAATAAACTATTCCAATATTGTTATTCCTTCTTTTTGTTTATTACATTCGACTGTTGATAAACATCACGTGGTCTGGAATACAACTTGAGAATCGTACCAACCCTATCTACCTTGGCGTAACCCTGGACCACCCCCTCTCAATCAGGGAACCTGTAAAGAAGACAAAAATGAAAGTCAGCTTCCGGAACAGCATCCTACGGAAACTAATCAACTCCAAGTGTGGAATCCACAGCACACACGCTAATATGTACTGCCTTATTTCTGTGTGTGTTCCTTTGCAGAGTATGCTTGTCTTGTTTGGGAGAGATCAACGCATGGCAACACATTAGACTTGGTATTGAATAACCCTTGCCGCTTGATCACAGGCTACATTAAGCCTACCAGCCTGAACAACCAGCATCTCCTCACCGGCATTGCCCCTTCAGATGTGAGACGGATAGCTGCATGCCGAGAAGAGATCACAGTCTATCAGTTATGAACGCCATTTTCCTTCATAGACGGCAACCAATGGTCCAACGACTGAAGTCAAGGAAAAGCTTCATCAGCCATGTTGAATCCTTAACAACAGCTCAGGATGGGACCAGACTACATCTGTGGACCAGACGGCTAGAGAATGTCCCCCTTCGTACTGACATGGGAATCCCCCTTCTGATACCCTCCCTCCCGGTTCAGAGACACCCTGTAAACCATAGGGCGATCAAAAGTTACGATTAAAAGTTGCTATGAGTATATGGGGCGACAAAACTGACGCCACCATTTGTGAATGTGGAGAGGAAACCTACACGATGCAACACTGCCTTGTCCACCCTCTACTTCCCAACCAGTACAGCTTGAAATACCTTGCATAGTACAACAATAATGCAAAAGGATGCGTCAAAACGTGTGAAACTGTCGTATGACCACATGCTTGAAAGACACACAAAGAAGAATACATAGAAAGAGTAAGTGTAAACGTAGGAGTTTCACATGTTGGCCGGTCATAATTCAGGAAGGGGACATTTTGTATTCAGCACCGTCCACTTCCGGAAGACATGCGTATGGGGTAACTGTCGTGCCTCTACACCACCTGCTTGCCGAGAGGCGTTTTTTTTCGAATCGGTCAACATGGGAGTCGGACGTTTGTTCCACTTGTGATAGACGTTGGCTCTGGGGCAAGTAGCTTGGCAATAATAGAGCCAGTTGAAAAGATGTTATAGTTCCGCGTTGGTCACGTGCGCACAAATAAATACATATTCATCAGTGTAATTTGTGTCCGAGATCTTTGCTCCAGTTTGCTTGCTGTTACAATGAGAGTGGATTACGAAAGCGAGAGTGATAACAACGGTATAAAATAAAAGCGGTGAGTCACACAACACACAGTGGGGGAGGAAGAGGGTGATAGACAGATACTTAGTATGAGATGGGTCACTTTGTGAGTTAATTGTAAATTTAGGCTATTAGAACGATTAAATTGAATTTTTATTTTCAAACATAAGTCAATCCCCAAAACAAGGTAAATGTTAGCATGTATTGGACGTGATTAAAATACATAGGCAAAAGCCTTAGGGAAACAAACGTTTATTTAGGATAATAGATACGTATTCTGGCTATATGGCTATATGCCTTTCTGCGCATGTTTGTTTATGATCTGACTAATTTGAGACTATTAAACCTAGGAACGTGAAATTCGGTATCAATTAGCACCTAGCTTGTCATCGAATAACGAACTAGAAGTCATAATCTCTTGGTAATCATCCCGTATATTGTTAATAGATAATTTGTATCTGTTTGTCTGAAGCCGAAACTATACTATTACTTCTAAGTGTGTATATTGTACTACCTTTTTAGGGTTAATCCAGTCTACTGTACTATTTCAGACTAATGTACTATTTTGCAATGCTTAATTCAAGGTGTGTGTAGAGCAGTATGTATTCTGTTGCCATGCGACAATCCTCCTAGGCATAACCTCGTCCTTTTCCCTCTTTGTCAGAAACATCGCTCATGGAATGTGAGGACTAAAAGACAAAATAAGGGAAGCGAGAGTTAGGAGGCTGTGAATCAAACATTCACTTTCTTTGATTGAAAGAAAAATATTTTATTATAAATCGGTTTTGCAATGAAATCGATAAGATGTTATACGAAATGTAAAAAATTAGATCCCATAAACACTTTCGATTTTATTTTTTAATTCGTAAATTCATAAATAATAAATTAATAGTCGGGTTTTTTTTTGCCAAATAATTTTTTTTTTAAATAGAACTTTTGTGAAAGTTTAATTAAGTTTACCAAGAAATCGTTTGGTCATTAAATGATTATTTTCACTTTTATTCACTCAAAATAAAGCATATTCTCACTGATTCTTAAGAGGCTACTGTGACAGGGTCCAGATTTACAGTGGCAACCTGGGTGGGAAGTTTGGAAGCAAGATGTTTGTTCACATTGCATTTAAGTTTATGTATCTTGGTGCAGTCGGAGAAACAGTGAGCAGGAAGAGAATTACAACAGCAAGCAGTCCAAAGAAAGAAGCTATCAGAGTAGAAAATCTTCCGGCACTTTGCGACTTCTACAGTGAAGGGGTGGGATTTTGCTGCTCGTTGGGTTGGTCGAAAATAAGTCGTAATTTTCAACAGTTACGTATAAACATGTACACGTTTTTTTAAGACGTTTCATTTGAAATAATGATTATTTTCGAGATTATTTTAAAAAGTCTTAAATTTATAAGTTTAAATAATTAGACAGATTGAATATGGAATTCTATGCTATTTACTCCACAGACGACAACACAATGTTATTTTTGTTTTATAATTTTCAATGATCTACTGTGAATTAGGGGCCATACCTACAGGGACATCCTAAGTAAGGAAGTTGAGCAGCGAGATGTTTGTTCACATTACATTTTAATTTGGGCATGTTAGTACAGTCAGGGAAACAGGAAACAGGGGGGGGGGAATTCCAAAGACTAGCAGTTCGAGAAAAGAAACGATTAGAGAAGAAAGCTTTCTGACATCTGGGGACCTCTACAGTTAAGGGGGTGGGATTTTGCTGCTTGTCGGGTTGGTCGGGGTATTTACGTCGAAGAGGCGCCAGTGCCGCGAGTTCATACTCGAAGTCCTTAACCTCTGACTATTGTTAAATTGTATAATTTTCAATTTTAGAATGGAGGCCGTATGATATAACCAGCGTTGATTCGGCAGAAGGATTTGTATGTAAACGGACATTAATTTAAATAAATTTTGTCAGATTCTTTTTTTATTTCCGACGTAATTGGGGGAAGGGACAGATGTGGGATCTCGAAGAAAAAGAAAAAAAAAAAAAAACATTAGTTAAGTTGCAACGCTGCTCACAAGCGACTAATATGTCCTTGTAATTGTAACAAAGGTTTCAATATAAAATAAAAAAAACTCTAAAAACATCCGAAATACTGAAGTCGGTGTGAACCGAGTTTTCTAAGTCTGTTCTAGTTCACTTTAACAGACGAACAATCTCTTAGCTTTCGTATCCAATATTTCTTTCTTTTTCTCTGCACCATCTAACTCACAGACGAGATGCTGCTAGTCTCAGTCTTTTTTACTTTGCGAATGTTTATGTCTACAATGTTAATGTTATGAATCAAATAAAGTAAAACGCTGTATTTCCTTTACATAAATGTCAAGCGCGTATTCAGACGCCACGATGATATTCCGTTAAACAAAATGAAATATACTTATCTAAGTGATCCAGGTAAGATAATTTCATAATATATATTGTTATGCGGGCATATTTATAAACCCTTAGGAGGAGTTTGTGAAGGAAGAAACAAACAAACAGATTTGAACTACAACTGAATACATAGAGATTAGACGACGCGATAGATATATTGTATGCTGGTACGAAATATTTAATTTATTAATAAGAATTATATGAAAGTTAAATTTAATTATTCCGGTATTGTTTTTTCATCAAATTATTAATTGAACAAGATTGTTTTAAATTAAATTCGATGGAATGGAATCAATAAACCATTACAAGACAAACATCGAAGTTAACCACATATAACACAATACGAATTGAGATAAATGTTTCTAATTAAATATATTTGAGAATTAAAATTTACGCAATTCCTGCATATGACGTCGGTCCTAGAACAATGGGAAATCGAACGGATGTATTAAGGCATCTATTCTGAAAAGGAGATCAAGTAATCGAAATAAAACTGTCGCATCGGAAATTGAAGACACATGGCAATTACTTTAGGCTGACGCTAGTGACAGGGAAAGATATTAGGAATTTAGACCGCCGTCTCGGGAGAAGAAGGATATATACGGTGATACATGTTTGTGCAGAAAAAGCCAGGCAAACAATGACGCCCCCTAACACCTACACGCATCGTTAAAAGTTAATATACGCGAACAAATTGATAACAAAATGAAAGAAGATAACTCCTTTGTATTCATTTTCAATAAATATACCGAAGAAAAGATCTTTTTGGTCTACGACTAACATTGCATTCTGGTCTGTGTTTTCTTAATTGACCAAGGAAGGTCCTGATTGAAAGAGGGACTACTTTGCGACAAATAAACGGAAGTAAGAATTGGGTTGTCTCCCTTACATCCTTATTGATTTTGATGTCCCATTTGCATCATTTTAATAATTAATCGAAGACAATTATCATTTCATGCAGTCATAAATTACGATACGTATAATTAATGTATTTAAAGAATCTCCGGCACATGTTCGTCTTTTCTCACAGTCCGTTTTTCACAACTTTTTAATGACCAGTTTTTTTTTCTTTTTTCGGTGTACACTTACCTATCAGGCTGCTAGAGAATTCCGGGGTTTTTGGAAAAAAAATTCAAATATTTTACATTTTAGGAGCGGGGATCAGTTTCCAATGTTAATTCAACGTAGACTGATCCCCCACTTTTTGACCATCTCAATTTTTTTAAAAGTCTTTTTCGGTGTACAATTACCTATCATGTCAGTAGAGAATTCCGGAGTTTTTGGAAAGAAATTTCAGAAAATTTAGATTTTAAGACGGGGGATCAGTTTTCAATGTAAATTCAACGTAGACTGATCCCCCTCTTTTTGACCATCTTAAATTTTAAAAATTATTCTTCTGCTTACAAGTACCTATCATGTCGCGAGAGAATTTCGGGGTTTTTGGAAAGAAATTTCAAAAAATTGAGATTTTAAGACCTAAAAAGTTGTGAAAAACGGACTGTGGGAAAAGACGAAGAAGACTGATCCCCCAGTCTTAAAATGTAAATTTTGTTAATTTTTTTTCCCAAAACTCCGGAATTCTCTCGCGACATGATAGGTTATTGTAAGCAGAAGAAGAATTTTAAAGATTTGAGATGGTCAAAAAGAGGGGGATCAGTCTACGTTGAATTTACATTGAAAACTGATCCCCCGTCTTAAAATCTAAATTTTCTGAAATTTCTTTCCAAAAACTCCGGAATTCTCTACTGACATGATAGGTAATTGTACACCGAAAAAGACTTTTAAAAAAATTGAGATGGTTAAAAAGTGGGGGATCAGTCTACGTTGAATTAACATTGGAAACTGATCCCCGCTCCTAAAATGTAAAATATTTGAATTTTTTTTCCAAAAACCCCGGAATTCTCTAGCAGCCTGATAGGTAAGTGCACACCGAAAAAAAACAAAAAAACTGGTCATTAAAAAGTTGTGAAAAACGGACTGTGAGAAAAGACGAACATGTGCCGAATCTCCTAAACTATTTGTAGCATGATGTGACCAAGAAATTGAATTACTTTATGTGAACAAAAATTGTTTTTCTTTGCGAAAAAATGAATAAAATGTAACACGTAAATGTTCAGCGGTAGAAATCTGTAAAAGATACGAAAAAAAAATGGGTGCTTCTTGCTTAAAAGTCCGAAAAAAAGATTTATTTGTCTTTTACTGTTTAAGAGGTAAATAAGGGGCAGTAACTCTTAATTGTAATTTTGAGCCAGATTTTACGAGCATACGATCGCCTTGGTGCCGAAGGATTCCATCATTTGCGTGTGAATCACAAGTACAATTTTGTTGATCCAAAAACCGGGGCCACCACCAACCACGTTGAACGTATGTGGTGTGAAGCAAAAAAAAAATAAATAAAATTGAATGTGGCACCCACACGCAAATGGTGGATTCCTATCTCGCAGAATTCATGTGGCGGCAGAAATTGTCCAAATTTGCAAACAAATTGCTGAATTTTATTCAGTATAAAACCCAAGTATAAACACAATAAATTCTTAAATTTTCCATTGCTGTATACTTTGTTGTTCATTTATTACTAATTAATTTTCTGTAAATTACGTTACATGTAATAACAACAGTTGATAAGAGTTACTGCCCCTTATTTACCTCTTAAACAGTAAAAGACAAAGAAATCTTTTTTTCGGACTTTTAAGCAAGAAGCACCAAAAAATGTTACAAAACAAATATGCAACATTGCATTTAAAGAATAAGAAATAACACTAGTTTTTTTTTGTTAATAAAGAAACATCGGATCGCTTAAATTTTAAAATATGGTGATTTATATGTATTGTTTTTTTTTTTGTTCTTGTCGTTTCGTGGGCAAAATGGGCACCATTTTCCAATGGTGGGAAATAAGAATCAAAAACACGGCGGCCATTTTGTTTTTGTTTCCATAAATGGAAACAAAAACAAAATGGCCGCCGTGTTTTTGTTTTTGTTTTTTTTACGAACGAGAAAATAAAAGAAATTGATGAACTCTTAAATAAATGATTCCGAGGAGATAGAAAAGAACAATAATTCTCAGAGTTATTTCTTTTTCCTCAAAGAATAAAAATCAGGAGAAACAAACAATTTAGAACGGCGCCATAACTGCGCACGGTAATTTGTTTTTCAATTAAGTGTCATTTGTTGCATTGTTCGTTTGACAACATCCTCCATTTTTTTTTCTTGTCGTTTCGTTTACTATCTTTTTGTCTTTTTGCTATCGATATTCTTTTTTCTTTACGATTTATCCTTCATTAACGCGACATCTTTATTTTTTTCGAAATGTCCAATTTAAAAAAAAAAAAATCTTTTAGAAATGTCCAATTGTAAAAATTTTGGAGATGCGTTCATTCATTAGTTAGTCGGTCGAATAGCATTTTAGATTCGTCCATACAGTCTTATAACAGGCTCTGTCTGTCACGCTTAAGTTGCAAATAGAATTTAAGATACGTCCATACATTTCTATAGGATGCTCTGTCTGTCTGTTTGCCTGTTACGCTTAAGGTTCAAATACCATTATTAGATACGTCATACATTTCTATAAGACATCTTTTTTTTTTCGAAATGTCCAATTAAAAAATCTTTTAGAAATGTCCAATTGTAAAAATTTTGGAGATGCGTTCATTCATTAGTTAGTCGGTCGAATAGCATTTTAGATGCGTCCATACAGTCTTATAACAGGCTCTGTCTGTCACGCTTAAGTTGCAAATAGAATTTAGGATACGTCCATACATTTCTATAGGATGCTCTGTCTGTCTGTTTGCCTGTTACGCTTAAGGTTCAAATAGCATTATTAGATACGTCATACATTTCTATAAGACATCTTTTTTTTTCGAAATGTCCAATTAAAATATTTTTTTTTTCGAAATGTCTAATTGTAAAATTTTTGGAGATGCGTTCATTCATTAGTTAGTCGGTCGGTATGTCGCGTTGAAGTTTCAAAGATCATTATTAGATGAGTCCATACATTTCTATAAGAGGGTCTGTCTGTCTTGTAGCTCTCACACTCAAGTTTTAAATAGCATTTCGAGATACGTCCATAGATTTCTATAAGTGGCTTTGTTTGTCTGTTTGGCTGTCACGTAAAATATAATTTAAGATACGGCCATATATTTCTATAAGCGGCTCACTCTGTCTGTTTTCCTGTCACGCTTAAGTTTCGAATAGCATTTTAGATACGTCCATACAGTCTTATAACAGGCTCTGTCTGTCACGGTTAAGTTGCAAATAGAATTTAAGATACGTCCATACATTTCTATAGGATGCTCTGTCTGTCTGTTTACCTGTCACGCTTAAGTTTAGAATATCATTATTAGATACGTTATACATTTGTATAAGAGGCTCTGTCTGTTTACTCGTCACGCTTAAGTTTCAAATATCAATTATATATACGTCCATTAATTTCTATTAGAGGCTTTGTATGTCTGTTACTTGTTACTTTTAAGATAAAAATAGCAATTTTAGATACGCCTATACATTTCTATAAAAGGTTTTGTCTGTATGTTTGCCTGTCACTGTTAACGTTTAAAAAGCATTTAAGATACGTCCATACATTCCTATAAGAAGCGTTATCTGTCTCTTTGCCTGTCAGACTTAAGTTTCAAATTGTATTTTTATCGCTTAATGCTCAGATCAATTTGATGCATCTTAACAATAGCCGGTCTTCGTTCTTTATTTATTTGTTTGATTACTGTCCTAAATGCTACTCAACAGACGGAGCGTTCGAGTTAGTTGGTCTTCCCCATAGTATATGCCTCGTGGGGGTTAGGGTGAAGATCTACGAACACGTGTAATCTGTTAGTAATGCAGCAACCAAAGAAGAATCGAACTATTATGTTTTCCGCCACGTACTTTTTTTTAATTTTATGTTTTCTACGTCACTTCCGTTTACACGTTAACCACACACCCCAAGCACAATTTATTTCCATTTTCGTAGAATTTTGCCAAATATTTTTAACCCATGAAAATGTACTTATATTATTCTCATTATTATGATTATCATTATTATTATTATTATGATTATTATGATTATTATGATTACGATTATTATTATTATGATTATTATTATTATTATTATTATTATTATTATTATTATTATGATTATTATTATGATTATTATTATGATTATTATTATTATGATTATTATTATTATGATTATTTTTATTATGATTATTATGATTATTATTATTATTATTATGATTATTATGATTATTATTATTATTATTATTATGATTAATATTATTATTATGATTATGATTATTATTATTATTATTATGATTATTATTATTATGATTATTATTATTATTATGATTATGATTATGATTATTATTATAATTATTATTATTATTATTATTATTATTATTATTATGATTATTATTATTATTATTATGATTATGATTATGATTATGATTATTATTATTATTATTATGATTATTATTATTATTATGATTATTATTATTATTATTATTATTATGATTATGATTATGATTGTTATTATTATTATTATTATTATTATGATTGTGATTGTTATTATTATGATTATGATTATGATTATGATTGTTATTATTATTATTATTATTATTATGATTGTGATTGTTATTATTATGATTATGATTATTATTATTATTATTATTATGATTATGATTATTATTATTATTATGATTATTATTATTATTATTATGATTATTATTATTATTATTATGATTATGATTATTATTATTATTATTATTATTATTATTATTATTATTATTATGATTATGATTATGATTGTTATTATTATTATTATTATTATTATTATTATGATTATTATTATTATTATTATTATTATGATTATTATTATTATTATGATTATTATTATTATTATTATGATTATGATTATGATTGTTATTATTATGATTATTATTATTATGATTATTATTATTATTATGATTATTATTATTATTATTATTATTTTGATTATTTTTATTATTATGATTATTATTATTATTATTATGATTATTATTATTATTATTATTATTATTATTATTATTATTATTATTATTATTATTATTATTATTATTATTATTATTATTATTATTATTATCCCACGATGCATTACAGGTGACCGTTCACTGGCAAAAAAACAAGTTGTTTTCCCTGGAGTCTGAGTGACAAAAATCTTTCCAGATTCCATGTATTCTTTGATTCGATTATTTAGTTCACTGTTGCAAATCACTTTGCGTTTTCGCTACAGCTGTTTAGCATTTATTTTTGTCTGGAATTTGAGTGACTATGAGTGTCCTCACGATTCCAGTACCCTTCAGTGGAGAACTAGATGGTTCCTTCTGTTCTCGGTCTTTCCATCCTCCTCGACTCTTCACGATCATTTTCTGTGACACCAATGGAGATGGTGCCACTACGTTTTTATTATTACTTACTCACTAGGAGTTCTCACACGATTCAGTATAAGCGATTGTTCACTGGTAATAACAAGTGGTTTTCCTTGGAGCCTGAGTGACAATAAGTCACTCAAGATTTTGTAGCATGCACTGCGTCTTTCGATAACCGTTGAAAATCGTTTTGCGTTATCGTAGGAATCGCTTACCTTTAATTTTCAATGGCAGCGACGATTGCTCTGCACTGGAATTCAGGTGGTTATTATTATTATTATTATCATCATTATTATTATTATTATTATTATTATTATTATTATTATTATTATTATTATTATTATTATTATTATTATATAGAAATGTGATACTTAGAAAGCAATATTATGCAGAGGTGTGACGGATAGACACAAGTTGGAGCAAATAAGACATATAATGGTGGAACAAATTAAATAGTTTCACCCGTGCTCGGTTCTGAAGAAGAAAAGAGTTCCCGAAATATTATATCATACGAAGTTTCCACCAGACCATCTTGATACAGGTATTACATAACATTGTAACATTGTGAAGATACACAGATATATGTGTGTTTGTGAAAAATGTATATATATATATATATATATATATATATATATATATATATATATATATGTGTGTGTGTGTGTGTGTGTGTGTGTGTGTGTGTGTGTCTGTGTCTGTGTGTGTGTATGTATACATTGTATTAAGGGTGAAACTATTTAATTTGTTCCATCATTATATGTCTTATTTGCTCCAACTTGTGTCTATCCGTCACACCTCTGCATTGTATTGCATTCTTTTTCTAAGTATCACATTTCTATATACTAATAAACAATGCTTCAAGCAAACTACATAAACCTCTTATTATTATTATTATCATTATTATTCGTATTAGTAGTAGTAGTAATAGTAGTAGTAGTACTGGATGTTGATTCTCCTATGACACAACCTTTATGCAAAATATGGTTTAAAATTTGCCCAATAGTTTTTAACCCATAGGTGCTTATTATTATCGTTTACTCCCTATAAGTATTCACCAGAGTTATTACCAGTGATCCCTCACTGATAAAAACAGGACGTGTTTCCTGGATTCTGAGTGATAACCAGTCTTCCTCGATTTCCAACACTTCGCTCCTTTTGGCCACTATTGCAAATCATTTTATCTGTCCTCGCAATAATCATTTCTTCTGGAATTTTAGGGGCAATAAGACTCTTCAAAACTCTACTATTTTCCGTGCTTTTCCAGTTGAGGT
>OY744544.1:20360098-20372598 GCA_963556195.1 Sepiola atlantica
AAAATATTTATATGTATGGGGGAGGATAAAAAAAATTGGGGGGCGGTCAAATTTTTCTTTTTGTCTTAGCTAAAATTATTTCTATGTATAGGGGAGGGTAAAAAAATTGGGGGGGGCAACATTTTTTTTTTTAACTAAAAATATTTCTATTTATGGGGGAGGGTAAAAAAAAATTGGGGTGGGGTCGAAATTTTTTTTTTCTTTATTTTTAACTAAAATTATGTTTGGTCGAAAACAAAGAAAATCAATGTCTAACTACCCAAGAACTATGACTGGGGCTCCATCGGTTTACGGGCGAGCGTTCATTTCTGACGCAGCAGCCTAGCAAAAATATGCGACCGGAAGGAGCATATATTTGCTAGTATATATAATATACATATATAAACTTCTTATCGCAGAGGCACCTTTTTATAGGGTATCCACTCTCTGAATGTGCATGTATTTTAAGTGTGTCGTATTCATAGAGTTACAGATAGATGCGGATGATTGGTTGGTTGTGTAGTCTTTACGGATTATTACGTTGTGTCATTTTATGACGAAACCGTACCTATGCTTTGAATACGATTAGTTTCTAAAGGAATTTGTTTTGTCAGCGTATATTTCATCGACGAATAAATAGATCAGGCCCTGACAGGTACTACCAGGTACTACCATTCCTTTGGGTCAGAGTGGTCCTAGGAGTAATGGTAACTCATGGATAACTCTACACCCCCTAAATCTCCCAAATTGTAGCTTAACCACTGGATGCAATTTTGTGTGATCCCCAAGGATGTCTGAGATCGTTTATTGTCCCTATTTACTTGCCTCCTCACGAGGGGGGAGAATGAGACACAACGTCGGTTTTTAATGTGGGGAAATTTCAGCTCTTAAAACAGCGGCATCCTGGATTATATCAAAAATAAAACTCGCCTCAATACAGATTTCTCCTCCACTGACGACGAGCAGAAAGGATGGAATGTAATATCAGGACAGATACTACACTTTGCTCCTAAGTTTTTTGCTTGCGTTACATTTTTTTTGTACTTATCTACGTACCACAGCGGTAAGATTTGACACAAGGTCGGAAAAGTTGGCTTAAAAAGCGAGCGCCTTAGAAGAGCACTCTGGCCTACAATAATGCCGTAGCAGCCCTGTCGAAATTAGCTCTAAACTAATCCCTTCTCAAAGAGTGAAAAGGTAAAGCCTGACAATGTGGACCTCTTGGAACTGCACAGAACAATACCTCAGACCGGCAGAATTAAGGCCAGAAGGCCAATACGTATCGCTCTACAGGGTGTAGCATCCATCGGAACAGATACTACACTCTGATCTTAGCCAAAAGGCCAAAGAGGATTTATTTATCTTCGTCCCACAAGGTAAGATGTGACACAAGGTCGGGAAAGTGGGAATTGAAAAACCAGCGCCCGAGAATTTGAGTGTTCTGGCCATTAAAAATTGCCTGGGCAGCCCCGTCGGCATTTCCCGTTAGGGGCGCCTCAGGCGATTAGCAATAAACTAACCCCTTCTCAAAGGGTGAGAAGGCAAAGCCTTGGAGGGTGGGCCTCCTATAACTGCACAGGACAAACCCATAGACTGGCGGAAATCAAGCCCCGAAGGCCAAGACGATACAGGTCTATGGGGTGCAGTATCCATCGGAACAGATACTACACTCTGATCTGAGCCAAAAGGCCAATGAGGAATTTGGAGTTACAATTTAAGTAGGATATTTAAAAAAATCGAATGAGATAACGGTGACAATTTGCTTTAGAATGCCCTAGGCAGTTTAGTGTCCTAATATACTTGCCTCCTCACGAGTACAGGGTTAGATACAAGGTCGGTTTTTAATGCGGGGGAAATCCAGCTCCTTATCAAGGGGCACTCAGGATTACGACAAAAATTAAAATTGCTTCAATCTTGAAGAATTTCTCCTTCACTGATGACGAATAGAAAAGATGAACTTTAGTATCAGAACATATACTATACTTTGCTACTCGCCAAAAGGTAATGGAAAACCAGTAGTGTATTGATTTACTCCTCTCCAGGAGTTAGGCACAAGGCCAGTTTTTTATCTTACTCCCACAAGTAAGATGTGACCCAAGGTCGGGTCGGGAAAGTTGGGTTTGAAAAGCCAGCGCCCGAGAGGTGAGCACTCTGGCCATTAAAAATTGCCTGGGCAGCCCCGTCGGCATTCCACGGTAGGAGCGCCTCATACAGTAAGCAATAAACTTACTCCTCCCCAAAGAGGGGAGGCGAAGCCTGGGAGGGTGGACCTCCTAGAACTGCACAGGACAGACCCATAGACCGGCGTAAATCAAGCCCCGAAGGCCAAGACAATACCAGTCTATGGGGTGCAGTATCCATCGGAACAGATACTACACTTTGATCTTAGCCAAAAGGAGTGTAGTATTATTTACTCCTCTCCAGGAGTTAGGCACAAGGCCAGTTTTATCCTACTCCCACAAGTAAGATGTGACCCAAGGTCGGGTCGGAAAGTGGGGGTTGAAAAGCCAGCGCCCGAGAGGTGAGCACTCTGACCATCAAACATTGCCTGGGCAGCCCCGTCGGCATTCCCCGGTAGAGGCGCCTCAGGCAGCAAGCAACAAACCTACTCCTCCCCAAAGAGGGGAGGCGAAGCCTGGGAGGGTGGACCTCCTAGAACTGCACAGGACAGGCGTGCAGTATCCATCGGAACAGATACTACACTTTGATCTTAGCCAAAAGGAGTGTAGTTACCAGGAAATATTCTATTTCACCCATAGATGGGACACTGACTGGTACTACCACTCAGGGTAAGAGTGGACCTGTGAGTAGTGGTGACTAAGGGTATCTCCACGCCCCCAAAGCTTCCAAATTGGGTCGTTACCACCGGATGCAGTTTTAGTCATCGTTGAAATTCTATACAGCTGTGATTGTCGACAAGAATGTCTTGTTAACAATAGCTCAACAGCTTGACATTCAATATATTAAATTATTTTGTCAAAATGTGAATGAAAGATAGTACACTTTTGAAAGAAAAGGAACAAGAAAACAAATGTTCTGTAAATAAACTTTAATTTAAGCAAATAACACTTGGGGTTGGGTTCTATTTTTTCTAGATTTAATTCTATTTTCATTGAAGTCGTCACGAATTCAAGATGGCCGCTACGTTGTTATTCAAGATGGCGGTTTTGTTGTTATTCAAATTATTTCGAATTAGGCAAACAAAGCGTCAACGTCTCACTCTTTTGTTTTCCGATTTGAAGAAGAATGCACATTGTATGTTCCGAATAAAAGGCTTTTCGTTTTTTTTCTTCTAATTTTGCTATTTCATTGGCTAAAAGTATTTACTTATTTTTTAAATTCCTATTTTTACAAAACAGGCGTTTTCCTTTTCTTTGATTTTTTTCTCTGTAATTCCAATTATTTAATCCTCATTCGTTTATTTTTTTTTTAGATTTTTATTTTGATGCTTTTATCTCTTTTCGCTATTTTCATTTTTTTATTTTTACAAAACAAACGTTTTCCTTTTCGTTTTTTACGTTTCTTTTTCATTATTTTAAAATTGTTAGTTTTTTTTATTTTTCTATATCTTTTTTAAAATGCTCATTTTTGTACATGAGCGTTCTTTTATTATGTGTTATTTATCTGCTTATTTGTATAAATGTTCTACCTCTTTCGTCGATTGAACACCATCCTCGCTCTTTCTTCCCGCTACAGAGTGATTCTTTCACACACACACACGCGCGCGCGCACACACACACACACACACACACACACATATGTATATATATATATATATATATATATATGTATATATATATATATATATATATATATATATATGTATATATGTATATATGTATATATATATATATATATATGTATATATATATATATATATATATATATATGTATATATATATATATATATATATATGTATATATATATATATATCTTTATTTATTTATTATTAATAGTTAAACATTCGTCGAATGGTAATTTTTGACACTATAGCATATATAAATAAACAATAGAATGCGAGATTACAATGATAATTTTATTTATTCACCTTTCAAAAAATCCATAGACATGAGAGTCCGTTTCTTCTACACGTGAACAACCAAGTATACACATACACACACGTGCGCACACACACACACATACACACACACACACACACACACACACACACACACACACACACACACACACACACATATATATATATATATATATATATATATATATATATATATATATATTTAGGCAAACATTATCAAATAACACGGAGTGGTTTTGTTTGATGCGACTTTTTTTTATTTTTTCAATTTTCCGAATTGTCCATCTAATGTTTCGGTCAAATTGATATAAATATGATCCATGGGTTTCTTGTTCCATTCTTTTTTCTTTTTTGCACGTACTTTCGATTTGAATCGTCAAATCATCTTCAGGCGGTATTAGTTTTAGTGTCTTTACAAATTATGACTTTACTGTTGTGCTCATTTTTGAATTATAACGGCGAGTAGATTATAACTTGAAAAAGCGTCGTAAAGTTGAAATGTACATGAGAGCGTGATGGCGTTCTACACATATGGGAGATTTAAAAGTTTGACTGTTTAAACCGTTAAGAAATTGATGACGTTAAAGAAAGTGCATACAATTCAAACGCATAACTACCTAATGGCTAAGAATTTGGTAATGTTAATTATTATGCTAGACACTTTAAAATGTTGCGACTAGTTTCATAATTGACATTATTAATTGTGGGATGTTTTATTTTCATGTAGAGGGCTTCGAGTATTTTTAATTTTTTGATATTGGTATGCATCATTCCTTTCATTAAAAATGTAGAACGCTTTCAGACGTTAAGCCGCCGATTAAGTGTTAAAATTATCACAGCTTATTCGCTATTCAAAATTAGCCGGGTGGTTAAAGCGTCGGATTTAAGTTGCAAAATACTCGCGATCCGTGGGGTTCGAATCGAATGACCGGTAGTGAATAGTAATATCTCTATGCTGATATTAAGGACGAAACGTATACGTACATAGAAAATTAACAATAACAAATATTTATTATATATATATATTTCTTAAAAAAACACTTACTCCCAAAACTAATATATAACAATATGTTTAAACATAACTTACTCCAACAACTAATATATAACAATATTTTTAAACATACCATACTCCAACAACTAATATATAACAATATTTTAAACATAATTAACTCCAACAACTAATCCAATTTATCTTCCTCCCACAAGGTAAGATGTGACACAAGGTCGGGAAAGTGGGAAAGAACCAGCGCTCGAGAATTTGAGCACTCTGGTTTTTTTAAAATTACCTGGGCAGCCCCGTCAGCATTCCTCGGTAGGGGCGCCTCACGTAGTAAGCTTACTCCTCCCCAAAAAGGGGAGGCAAAGCCTGGGAGGGTGCACCTCCTAGAACTGCATAGGACGGACAACCGATAGACCGGCGTAAATCCAGACCCGAGGGCCCGGACAATACCGGTTTATTAGGCGGGGTAAAACACCCTGGCTAAAAATATAACAATATTTTTAAGGCTAACTTTCTCCAACACTTAATATATAACAATATTTTAAAACATAACTTACTCCAACACTTAATATATAATAATATTTTTAAACATAACTTACTCCAACAACTAATATATAACAATATTTTAAACATAATTAACTCCAACCACTAATATATAACAATATTTTAAACATAATTTACTCCAACAACTAATATATAACAATATTTATAAACATAACTTACTCCCACAACTAATATATAACAATATTTTAAACATAATTAACCCCAACAACTAATATGTAACAATATTTTTAAGCATAACTTGCTCCAACAACTAATATATAAAAATATTTTTAAACATAACTTGCTCCAACAACTAATATATATTCCTTAAATTAACTGACTCCCACAACTAATATATAACAATATTTTTAAACATAACTTACTCCAACACTTAATATATAACAATATTTTAAATATAACTTACTCTAATAACTAATATATAACAATATTTTTAAACATAACTTACTCTAATAACTAATATATAACAATATTTTTAAGCATAACTTACTACCACAACTAATATATATTTTAGCATGTATTTTCTGTTATTAAGTATATAAAACCCTGGTGGGAAAATGTTGATGAGCACGCAGATATTGCTAATGGAGATTTTGTATTTGTCTGCCTGAAGCCTAAATTCTACTCCTCCTTCTATTACTAATCTTATCTTGTCTATTACTAATGGAGATTAGCAAATATATACTCCCTCAGGTCGCATAATTTTGCTTGGCACCGCAGCACCCCCCCTTTTCTGTCGCTGTCTGCGAGACAATGCACCTATTTACTTGTCTGGACTTATATAATTGTGAAAAAACTACATACAGTACATAGTTAAAGCTAAATAAATTGTTTTGCACTATTTTCCGATACAATTGCCAGGTCAAGAATATTTACGTTTACCGCAAAATCAATCACATACTCGTTTAGAGTAGATGTTGCATTTCGGTATTAGATAACCCCCAAAAGGGTTGATATGCCGTAAAGCCAACAAACATGATAACACCGTCCTCTTTTACTTCTTTTGCGTCTCCTTCTTGTGTAATTATTTTTTGACATAGTTGTACATTTTTTTTCTTTCTATTTTATGTATGTCTGCCATCCGTACCTTTTCGGGACATTGTTTCTTCTTCATCTTACGGAGCCAATTTCTCCCTTCCCCTTCTATAACATGCAAAACCTTTTTTTTTTTAACGTGTTATTTTTCTTTTGTTATTTGTTCTCCTCTTAAGCTGATCTAATCCAGATAAATCTGTTAGTCCGACCAGCCAACAGACATGTTGCTCGCTAAAAATACAGTCTGAAATCTTCGATTCCGTTTTCCTCTGGGACATACGTCGCGTTCTTTGTGATATGGGACTGGCTTCTTGTGATCTTTCGATATAATGGAATCACCAGAAAGCGCAGCCATTTCAACTCAGAACCAGGATACGCACCACTAACCCATCTCAAGCATACACACTACCTATTCATGTATATACATACACACTACACATTCCTATATATACATACACACATCCGTACAGGCACATACACTCATACGCACATACATCAAGAAAGGGTGACAATAAATATCTTCTTTTTAAATATTATTTATATTGAGTTAACAGGATGGAACACAATCAGGTAATTAAAGAATACGAATATTTTTGTTTGTCTGTTTTCATCCGTTCTGAGTGTTTTAAATGTGAACTGACTGTTACAATTTACCTTCAATCTTATACAAATAGTACTTTCTCCGTCCGTCTGTCTGTCACAATTTTCCCGTCAGTCACAATTTTTTAAAAACATAATAAATAAATCGCGGAATTTGTCTAATTTTCAAATATCAGAGATCTTAACTACTTTTATGAAGGGACAAAATTGCATTAATAGTAAATAATAAATTAATAGTAAATAATAAATTATTAGGAAATAATAAATTAATAGTAAATAATACATTAATAGGAAATAATAAATTAATAAGAAATAATAAATTAATAAGAAATAATAAATTAATAGGAAATAATAAATTAATAAGAAATAATAAAGTAATAATAAATAATAAATCAATAGAAAATAATAAATTAATAGTAATTAATAAATTAATTAAAATAAAAAAATTAAAACTAAATAAAAAATTAATAGGAAATAATAAATAAATAGTAAATGATGAATTAATAGTAAATAATAAATTAATAGTGAATAATAAATTAATAGTAAATAATAAAGTAATAATAAATAATAAATTAATAGTAAATAATAAATTCATAGTAAGAAATAAATTAATAAGAAAATAATAAATTAATAGGAAATAATAAAGTAATAATAAATAATAAATCAATAGAAAATAATAAATTAATAGTAATTAATAAATTAATAAAAAAAATTAATTAAAACTAACTAAATAATTAATAGGAAATAATAAATAAATAGTAAATGATGAATTAATAGTAAATAATAAATTAATAGTAAATAATAAAGTAATAATAAATAATAAATTAATAGTAAATAATAAATTCATAGTATGACATGAATTAATAAGTAAATAATAAATAAATAGGAAATAATAAAGTAATAATAAATAATAAATCAATAGAAAATAATACATTAATAGTAATTAATAAATTAATAAATAAAAAAATTAAAACAAAATAAAAAATTAATAGGAAATAATAAATAAATAGTAAATGATGAATTACTAGTAAATGATAAATTAATAGTAAATAATAAATTAATATTAAATAATAAATTCATAGTCAGAAATAAATTAAGAAGAAAATAATAAATTAATAGGAAATAATAAAGTAATAATAAATAATAAATCAATAGAAAATAATAAATTAATAGTAATTAATAAATTAATTTAAAAAAATTAAAACTAAATAATAAATTAATAGGAAAGAATAAATTAATAGTAAATAATAAATTAATAGGAAATAATAAATTAATAATAAATAATAAATTAATAGTAAATAATAAATTAAAACTAAATAATAAATTAATAGTAAATAATAAATTAATAATAAATAATAAATTAATAGTAAATAATAAATTAGAAATAAATAATAAATTAATAGTAAATAATAAATTAATAATAAATAATAAATTAATAAATAATACATCAATAGGAAATAATAAATTAAAAGGAAATTACAAATTAATTGTAAATAATAAATTAACAGTAAATTATAAATTAATTGAAAATAATAAACTTATAGTGAATAATAAATTAATCGTAAATAAGTTAATACGAAAATGGGAAATAATAAATTAATAGAAAATAATACATTAATAAGAAAATAATAAATTGATATGAAATAATAAATTAACAGTAAATAATAAATTCCTAACAGACAAAGCGGATGTCATGACCGGAAATCGAAACCGAAGACTTCAGATCTTCTGTCTGACATTCTACTAACTGGACTATTCTTACTTTGTTTACGAATAAAGCTTAAAATACTATGTTAACAAAATAATGATTGCTTTAGCGTGACGTCATTAATTTATGATTTACGTTATGTTTCGAAGCATGAATTTAAACATAAGCGATAATAACAAAAATAAATGGTTAAACACATGTTTTTTTCATTTTTCTTCCTGCGTTGATTGTTTTCGTTGTGCTCGAATGATTTCGTTGTGAAATGTTGTCGTAGGAAATAAATAACAATAACCGGTCACTTTCAGATAGCTGCAACTATTTTTGTTTATTAAATCCCAACGGTTTAATTGGAATTGTTTTTGAAAGTATGATAAATATGAAGACCGATTCGTAAACAATGCAACGTCATTCTTGCACGCGCATCA
Organism: Sepiola atlantica; assembly: GCA_963556195.1. NCBI lineage: Eukaryota > Metazoa > Mollusca > Cephalopoda > Sepiida > Sepiolidae > Sepiola > Sepiola atlantica. The sequence goes on from OY744544.1 coordinate 20,369,447, forward strand.
AAAAAAAAAAACGTATTTTACTTCGAATTTTTTTATAATATCAGGTTGGAAAAGCTGACACTATTGTAATTTTTCTATAAATCATATTTTTCAGCTTTAATTTTGATTTCGTCTAATTACTGCAGTAAACTGCTAAATATAAATATATGTAATAATCATTATATATATATATATATATATATATATATATATATATATATATATATATATATATATATATATATATATATATATATGGGAAGAGTAGGATGAAGGTAATCCGACGTGATGGGAAAATGAAAAAGGAAAACCAAAAAATGGATGTTTTTTTATGTGTACATCAACGTTTCGTCTTTATTTATAAGACTTCATCAGGATGATAATATGGAGAAAAATGTTATGCAAGTACAAATACATGTAGGGTTGACATATTGGGAGGAAAAAAAAAAAAATAATAATGGCCACTACTGGGTGGACGTCCGTACTTGGTGAAGAATAAAAATGAATGTTGAAGAAAATGAGTGGGGAAGAAGTGGAAAAATGGGGGTGAGCAAGGACTACTGTGGCTGGTAGTAAGAGAAAGAGGTGGGGGGATGAGCAGGGATAAGGTGGATGGCAGAGAGGGGTCGAGGAAAGGGAGGAAGGAGGTGTTTGACCAGATGGCTGCGGTCAAGACTGAAGGGGAAAAAGTAAGTTGGAATGTATATATATATATATATATATATATATAGTTTCATATTTAAATTTTTCCCGACATAATTAATTATAAATCTCACTCCGGTCTTTACCTGTTTGACATTACTCCCCTAAAGATGGACCCAGATGGGTCAGAAAGTACTCTGGACCAAAACGTTAATTACGGCAGTTTCATCAGCCAATTTTCTTCCGAGATTAAGACTTTAATCCGGAAAATTGAAGGGATCAATACGAAAATATCCAGACAAGAATTGTCGGTTATTTTTTATAATACGTGTCTTAAGGAAAAAATGCTGCCTCGATACACACACACACACACACACACATATATATATATATATATATATATATATATATATATATATATATATATATATATATATATATATATATATATATAAAATAGTAACTCTGTGTATGTGTCCGCTTAATCTTTATGTCTTATGCCCACCCAAACCGCTGGACACAATTGCTTGAAAATTGGCATGTGGACTACTGACCTCTCAGTGAAGGTCATAGGCTATATAAGAAATATATCACCACCCTCATTGAAAACTGTTTTCCTTTAGATTCAAATGAAATTTAAACCTTAGGTAAATGACGAAAAATTATGTCTATTCTAAAAAATTCAGCAAATTTTGATAATATTAGGAGGGTCCCCGCCCCCCGCCCTGAAAACTGTTTTCCCTTTGATTCAAATGAAATTTAAACCATAGGTAAATGACCAAAAATGATGTATATTCCCAAAATTTCAGCAAATTTTGATATTAAGAGGGGTCACCGGGGGCACAAGATCCCAAAACCCACCCACCCACTGAAATCGAAACCACCTGAAATTAAAATAGGTCCAATTTCAATGAAATGTATACCTTATCTAATACATATTAGATAAGGATAATTTACATATATATATATATATATATATATATATATATATATATATATATATATATAATAAGTGTGAAGCGACAGCTAGCGGCCGAAACCAGCTAGTGTATATATATATATATATATATATATATATATATATATATATATATATATATCAGTTTAAATGGTATTTTGAGCTGATTAAAAAAAATACAAGAAAACTCTATATGTATTTTTATATGGAAATCGCTTACGATAACGCAGTTGATGTAATGAACTAAAAAAATACTACTTCAATGTTAAAAACTAGCTAATAATAAGTGTTAGATGGATAGATTTCGACCCAGAAAACAGCAATTCTTCCCCCTTTGTCAAAAACATCACTCATGGAATGTGAGGACGACTCAAGAATAAAATAAGGTAAGCGGGAGTTACGAGGCTGCCGAAAGTAAACTCAAGGTCCACTTTCTACGCTCCTAAAATTATATATATATATATATATATATATATATATATATATATATATGCATATAAAGTTATCTTGTCGTATTTTTAAGTCAGCTCCGAATACAATTTTAACTGATAAATCAAACTTTACTTTGAACAAGCCAATTTTTATTTGTTATTGTTGTACCGTGTTATTGGTAATAACATAACGCACTTCGCTACAATGTATTTTAAAAATTACAGCTTCAATATATATGAAACAGTTTTAAATAATTACCTTACAATAAAAATCTACAGAGATATATTATAGGAGTTCTACCCCTTATGTGAAAACAAGTAAAATGAAAAGACTTAATTGCATGGCGGTTAGGAGCAGCCAGTATATATACACATATATCTATATATATATATATATATTTATCTCTCTCTCTCTCTCTCTCTCTATATATATATATATGTATATATATATATATATATATAAAGAGGTGTACTAAATGCGAACTTTTAGGAAAGGTAAAACACTATTGTGAAGAGTATACAGCTCAATATCCAGGATAGAGCAGGTAGAAATGAAGGAGAATGGAAACGAATTAGAGAAAGCAAAAGCCAAATCAAAATTCAATTCAAAGGTGCAAAGCAAGGTATATTCCGCAAAAAGGCAATTTATTCAAGTTAAATATATATATATTTGGGAGAATGTAAGTCGCATTACAATAATAAATTTAATAGCTACATTGGTTTTACAAGCCCTACTCTATCCCGTCGCCTCATCATGCATCTTGTAAACTCTAGCTCAATTTACCATCATCTACAAAAACATAACTGCCATCCCTCTGATTTAAGATAAATTCTAGTTAATAACGCTAAAATTATAAATTCTGAAACCAATTAAAAAATATTAAAAATACTGATACCTATCTACATAAAAGCACGACTGCCTAAAATTAACTACATCACATATGAAACCAGTGGTAACATTTTAAAATGCTTCACTTGATGCGATTGTGTTGTGTGATGCCACCCAGCGTTGTTGGATTTAAATCGTCAACGACTTCCTGGAAGAATGCGAGAAACGTTCTCTGTGCGTTCTTACGCCGTCTTTTAAAACATTCTCGTCTTTTTCCAGCTTCTTTGTTCATTTGCTTTTAACACCTGAGGAT
>OY744544.1:20375098-20495098 GCA_963556195.1 Sepiola atlantica
AATATATATATATATATATTTGTATATATATATATATGCATATATATTTGTATATATATATATATAAATATATATATATACATACAAATATATATGTATATATATACAAATATATATATATATATATATTTATATATATATATATTTATATTTATATATATATATATATATATATTATATATATATATATATATATATATATATATATATATATATATATATATATATATATATATATATAGTTTTTTTAAGAAGCGAATTGAAACTATTTTATATGCCAGAAGTTGACCTTTGGATACAAACTTTATATCTACCAAATAATGTTTTAGTTGTACATTTTGGGTTATATCTTCGTTCTTCCCCGCGCCCACCACCTCTCTCTCTCTCTCTCTCTCTCTCTCTCTATATATATATATATATATATATATATATATATATATATATATCGTTATATTTTTTATAGATTAGTTGCTTTCAAAAAGTACTTACAAAAAGCAACAAAATATAAAGAGACCGGAAGAACAAAGCAGAATTAAAAGGGATATACGTGAGATGCGTCCAATCCACCATACGTTCTTAGCGATGAAAATGCTATTTCAGCGACGGATCGGCACACACCCTAAGCAGTTCATATAGATGCGTGTGCGCCTGCTAAATCATATTTGGAATTTTAAAGTAACAGTCTGATGGACGCCGTAAATATTTCACTAAGATTTCTGGATACATTTAAAAATGCTATATCAGAATTAAGGCGTTACAGAGTTATTGACAGACTAACCAATTTATAGGGATGCGTAAAAGCGTGTAAAACATGGTATTTCGAACTCATACGTTACAGAGTTACAAGTGCACTAAGAAATTAATAGAGATGCGTAAACGCGTGTAAAAATGGTATTTTGAACTTATGCGTTACAGAGTTGCGGACGCACTGAGCAATTCATAGAGATGCGTGAACGCGTGTAAACATGCTATTTTGAACTTCTGCGTTAGAGAGTTACGCACGCACTAAGAAATTTATAGAGATGTGTGAACACGTATAAAAATGCTATTTCGAACGTATAGGTTACAATGTTACGGACGCACTGAGAAATTCCTAGAGATGCGTGAACGCGTGGGGAAATTTTACTTCTAACTCATGCGTTACAGAGTAACGGGTGCACTGAGCAATTCCTAGAGATGCGTGAACGCGTGTAAAAAGTGCTATTTCGAACTCATGCGTTATGAAGTTACGGACGCACTGAGCAATTAATAAAGATGTGTGAACGCGTGTAAAAAATGGTATTTCGAACTTATGCGTTACGGACGCACTGAGCAATTTATAGAGATATGTGAACGCGTAGAAGAATGCTATTTCCAACTTATGCGTTACAGAGTTACGGACGCACTGAGCAATTAACAAAGATGTGTGAACGCGTGTAAAAATGATAGTTCGAACTTATGTGTTATGAAGTTACGGACGCACTGACCAATTAATAGAGATATGTGAACGCGTGTAAAAATGCTATTTCGAACTTATGCGTTATGGAGTTACGGACGCACCGAGCAATTTTTTGTAGAGATGAATAAACGCATATAGAATCCTATTTCAAACTGAAACGTGACAGACAGACTGACGGACGAACAGTTACTCTTTATAGAGATTAATAGACGCATCTTTAAAACAAAAAAGCTAAATATTATAAGGCTTAAAGTTGGTCTTCGGTACTTGGACTTCGGTTTTCCTTTAAGTACCGAAGAAATTTTAGAATTTTCTTGGATGAGAAAGAAAAAAAAGAGGGAAATAAGAGAATGAAAAATAAAACCAAACATAATAGAAATAAAAAAAATAACTTTTTTTCTATAGGAACTGAAGCATTGATAGGGAAGAAATAGTTGAGGGATTATGCGTAGATGTTCGCTTTGTTTTTGCTAAATATATAAGTTCTGATTCGTGGAAAAAATGCATTAAGTTCTTTCATTTCAAAAACACATTGTTTCGTTCTCTCGATTTCGGTGAAACAAAAGTTTCCTTGTTATCTGTCTTTCTACTAACCTATCATTCTATTTAACATCATATATATATATATATATATATATATATATATATATATATAAAGTTATATACATATACATATATATATATATAAAGTTATATATATAAATATATACAAATACCTAACTTTATATATATATATATATATATATATATATATATATATATATATATACATATATATATATAATGTTAGGTATTTGTAGATATTAATATACATATATATATATATATAATGATAAACACTTTATTATATACCTAATATATATATATATACATATATATATATATAAAGTTAGGTATTTGTATATATTTATATATATATATGTATATATATGATAAACACTTTATAATATACCTAATATATATATATATATATATATATATATATATATATATATATATATATATATATATATATATATTAAATATATAAAGTTAGGCATGTATAAATATTTATTAATATATACATATATATATATATATTATATATATATATATATATATATATATATATATATATATATATAATAAAAACTTTATCTATTCAAACATAACATGGCTACACATCCAGAACATGTTTCAATCGTAGCTTTGATGTGCGCGATTTCAAAGCACGGACACTTGTTTATTGGTCTGAGGAAATCGAGATTATCAAAGCTAAGATTTAAAAAGGTTCTGGATGTGTAGCCATGATATGTTTGCATAAATAACATTTTTATCATATATAAATAGCTCTATTTATTATTGAGCACTATTATATAAATACAGTAAAAATTCTCCGGATTTTTAACCTGGAAATAAAAATCTTAACTTGATTTATATATATATATATATATATATATATATATATATATATATATATATATAAATGGTAAGACGAGTGTGTCCAAAACTGGTCTGACAATACTTATAAGTCACCTTATAAAAGAGAGTTACTTTCAAATAGGGAATAAAGTACTACTCCAAACAATAGGTATTCCAATGGGTATGGATCCGTCTCCATTTTGGGCAAATCTATATTTACATAGACTTGAATATATGTATATATCATCATTAATAAAAAACGATATGTCTAGAGCGTATAGTTATCATGGATGTAGGTGATATATTGACGACCTTGTTTGCATTAATGATAGCAATGAGTTTGCAAATACTAAACATTTAATATATCCTAAAGAGTTAAAATTAAACTGTGAACATAAGAGAACACAAGCTACTTTTCTTGATTTGGATATAAAAATTGAAGATAAAATATTTATCCATAAACTGTTTGATAAAAAGAAATTCATTTCCTTTTCGTATCGTGCGGATGCCACATAAAAATAGTACCTGCCCTGTGTATATATTTTACGGCAGTATTATGTCCGAATTTCTGAGGATTGCTCGTGTTACCTTAAAATTGGTAGATTTTATGCCCCCAATTTCTGACCTAATAATAAGATTGATTAAACAAAGTGGCGATCAGAATAAAATATTTAGACAATTAAATAAGGCAATTACTCGCCATCCTGATGCTTTTAAGTCTTATCAAATTAATCAAAGTAAATTGATAGAACAAATCCAAAGCTATCTAAATATAAATAAAAATAATGTAGAATATGTATAATCGTATATATAACACATATACTAATTATATAAAAAAAATAGTTACGTTTAATAGACAATAGAAAGGGATGAAGAAGGAAAGAAATGTTGAAAAAGTTAAAAAAGAAGACGAAGAAAGAGAAAAAATCGACAGTTAGCTTATAACGCCGATTGGAGACGCTGTGAGTTTTAAAAAAAGAAGAAAGAGAGAAAGGATGGACAGTTGGCTTATGAACGCCGGTTGGAGGCGCTGTGAGTTAAAATAGAAAAAGAAAGAGAAAAATCGGCAGTTAAACTTACGAACGCTCTGAGTGGACAAGGGGGATTTAATATTTATTTGAAATTGATGTCAAGGAATTGAACAACAAAGGAGGATCAGGAGGAGGAGGGGGAGAAAAAAGGACTAAAAGTATATATATATGTATATATATATAATTAAAAAAATTTTTAAATGGATTCGTCTAAACACTTTCAAATGCAGCAACATTTTTTAAAGTAACGGATAAATTTTATTAGACAGACGAACAACACAGGTAAGGAGGACTTTTTTTTCTTTTCTTTTTTTAAATAACTAAAATAAGTTAGCAAAACATTTATACGGAACAAAACATAGGTTTAGTATATGGAACGTTTATGTTTTTGTCTTTTAATAGAAGTGGGGTCTGATCAACTCTGCTGGGAAGCCATGAAATTAAATACTGTTTTGTTTTTAAATTCCAGAAACAGTTTGTCATGGTAAACAACTGATAATCCCTTAAATAATGTTAGAAGCAAACTAATATAATAACTGAACAAGTTAAATTTACTTACATGAGTGATTTTCCACTGAACGACTTGGGACTTAAGTTTTTTTTTCTTTGTTTTTTTTTTAATATAGTTTTAATGGTTGAGAAACTTCCAAGACTCTATATATATATATATATATATATATATATATATATATATATATATATATATATATATATATATATATATATGTGTGTGTGTGTGTGTGTGTGTGTGTGTATAAACGGATTACTTTTAAGTATGCATAAATATATATATATATTTATATATATATTTATTTATACTCATGAAAGTAATCCGTGTATCCGTATACGCGTTTCATAGTTTTACTAATCGTTAGCACTGCTAGACTTTGTCAGGGATTCGAAACCACGATTGGGGTGCATTACATATATATATATATATATATATATATATATATATATATATATATATATATATATATATATATATATATATGGAGAAACCCATTTTCAATCCTTTATAATCTGTATAAGGCGGTGGCTAGACTTATTCTATATAAATATATATATATATATATATATATATATATATATATATATATATATATATATATATATATATATATAAAATAAAATATAGTAACACGAAATTACATAATCATCGATGCAATAATTTATTTCAACCATGTGGTATTTTCAAGCATTCGATTAAGACGGATGCTTGAAAATACCACAAGGTTGAAATAAATTATTGCATCGATGATTATGTAATTTTCGGTTACTATATTTTATTTTATTCTTGCTCTGTTTATTACATTGAGCTCTTATACCCGGATTTTCTTCCTGGAATTATTTCATTATAACACAAATATATATATATATATATATATATATATATATATATATATATATATATATATATATATATATATGGAAGTTTTTTATACCTGCCGGGGCACGGAAATACCTGACTAGTACACTGGCGCAGGCTATCCCTCCTCGGTGTATTTGGACCCATCTAAGAGAAAACTTGCTTCTAACCACTTACATCTTGGCAGCAAACCGTTGGGGAGGGAGGCCTCCTTAGTCCTGATCTACCACCTTCCTATAGCTTGAATCTCGAGCAAAATGTCCGGTTTGCAAACCTTAAATCACTTAAGGAGTAGATGGGCTCTGCCTATCGCCCTACCTTTGCACTCCTTCTCTGTCTATTGGCCAGGCGCAGAGGTACCAGCGCTGGGACGCCTCAAAGCAACCCCGTGCCTGGCCTTGTTTCTTGACTGGGACCATGAACGCCGTCTCTCTTTCTCTCTATCTGGGCAACTTGGGGAAAGTTATTTTGTCACTAAGTCTTACATGACCGGTCTGGGTTTCTCTTGTTCCGACAGGTTGAGGGTACAGGTTAGACAACTTGTCTGGCTGCTGTTTCCGACGTACAGTACAGAAGCCCAAACACTTAGGTAGCGCTAAGAAGTGCTACTCAATCATCAGTTGTATAATACTGCTGGTAGCTGTACGTGGTAATTCCTGCATGGAAATGAGCCCTACAAGTATGCCCGGTATGCTTTCTCGGGACTACAACCCCCATGGACTAGGTCGCAGCTAATTTACTGGTCGTGTGAGCTTATTGACACCTAACAAGCACCCACCTTGCCCAGCCCACTCTATCTCAAAACAAACATGTCATTGCAAAATAAAACTAAAACTAAACCAGACACCCAACATATCTTCACCTTCGCCCTTGAGGCTTGCATTCACTAATATCCGGGGACTTAGAACGAACATCAACGACGTAGAAACTTTTCTCCTGACAAACTCCCCGGATATCCTAGCACTATGTGAAACAACCCCTCAACTCTCAGTCTCCTCACACCACTTTAACATAACTGACTTTCTCCCACTTTACCGTAAAGACTCTGACAAACATAAGCACGGGCTAGGGGTTTATGTTCGGAACACCCTTCTCCTGACTAGAGAACATAAGGTAGAATCAGATGACCAAGCCTACATGTTACTTATTTTACTTATACCGTTCTCCTTCGACCCAGGAATGTACCCTGCTAAACTCTGTCTCTGAAAGCATAGATAGAGCACTCTGAATCGACTAGAATGCCCTAATAAATGTATTTGCGGATTTTAATGCACACCACTGTGACTGGCTGGGATTCTCCAGCCTTACTGACGCAGCCAGTAACTCTACGTATAATTTCTCCTTAGCTCACTCACTCTCACAGACTATCGCTTTCTCAACACGCCTCACTTCTCAACCTGTTCTTGACTTCACTGCCCGAGGCTTGTGTGACAGAAGCTCATAGCCCGCTCGGAAATGCTGATCACATTGTGGTAATGATTCATATCACCCTAAAAACTCGTACAAAAGCTGATGAGCTGTTGCTCAAAACAACGAGACACTACAAGAAAGCTGATTTTGATTCCATCAGAGATCACCTCAGCGACGCTCCATGGAGTGAAACCTTCTCACTCCCTGCTGATCAGTGTGCAAATGAGTTAACCAAATGAGTTAAAGCAGGCATTGAATCTTATGCCCCCTATGCGAAAATTCTTCAGCAAACATCACTCTCCTCAATGGTTCACATCGAAATGTGCAGCTTCCATTGCTGAGAAGTTTAAAACTAATGTAAACAGACATCTCGCTGCACAGCTCCCAACTTAGAATGACACCCCAACACTTTCACCCTAATACTCAGTAGCCCCTTACGTCTACAGTGTCGGCCTGCTTGTTTGGGGTTGAACTATATATATATATATATATATATATATATATATATATATATATATATATATATATATATATATATATATCCGTCTTTTTATTCTTCTTCTTCTTTTTCTTCTTTTTCTTTGTCATCCTCCTACTCATTTGTCTTCGTATTCTACTTAATTTACCTATTTTCTTTTTTTTGTTGAAGATTTCTTTATGTTTTCATTCTTTTTACTTTCTATTATTTGATATCATTCTTCTTCTTCTTCTTCTTCTTCGTCTTTCATTCTTCTTCTTCTTCTTCTTCTTCGTTTTTCTTCTTCATCTTTTTCTTTTTTGTCATTTTATTTTTCTTCCTAGCTACTGTTTTTTTTCTGGTATCGTAGACTTTACTTTTTTCAGTCTGTTGTCTTCTGTATTTTTTTACATTTTTTCTTCTCTTTCTTCGTCTTTCGTTTTTTTTATTTCTTAATCTTTGACTTTTCGTCTTATCCTTCTTCTTCATGTTTTCGATACCATTTCCTTCACCTTCTTTTTCTTGTTGCTTTCTTTTTCGTCTTCTGTTTATCCTTATTCTTCTTTTATTGTTACATTTTCTTTCTTCTTCTTTCTTTCCTCCTTTCTTTTTCTTCTCTTTCTCCATATCTCCCATACTTCTTTTTCTACACCTTCGTCACTTTCTTCTCTTTCCCCCTTTCTTCTTACTCTTTTTTTCTTCTACTTCTTTTGGGTCTTCCTTTTTCCCTTCTTTCATAATTTTCTTTTCTTTAAAAAAAATTTTTTTTATTGTTTTTCGCTTTCTTTACTTCCTTCTTTCACCCTTTCCTTTTCTTCCCACTTCTCTATTTCACCCTTCCTTACTTCTCCCTCCAATTAATCTCCATTTTTTGTGTCTCTTTCTTCACACAATTGTCTCCCCGTCCTCTTCAAAAGCCTCTTGATTCCTTAATCTACGAAATGGTTGCCCAGTCACATAAAATGGCGAAAAGTTGCTTTCGTGTCTTCAATTCCCAACTCCGCCTTCTTCCTATTCAACTACTAATGCTGATATTACACTTTCAAATTCTACTTCTCTCGTGCCATTCATACCCGCAATTTACACCCAGTTAAGTTTCTCTGGCCATTATTTCCATACGCCTCCTAATCTCTATCCTTTCTTCCGGAAACCCACACCCGCCTTATCACCAGTGGACTTAAATATGGCTTAAACGCCTAAGTCCAATTATTGAGCCCAGCAAATCAAGAAGCAGTTAAGGCAGTCGAGATCTCCACCGTTGACCAGCTTAAGACGTCGTTTTCGACTGCAATAAAAATGGCTACTTGTAGTGCTTGATTTCACGCATTTCCGCCAAGTAGCAAAAAAAAAGAGGAAGAAAATACCCAGAAAGGGAGATAATGAAGTTAGAAGACGAAGACCATATCTTAAAATGAAGAGCAGATTGAAAAAAAGCCTTTGGACATAAGAATAAGAAACATATCTCTCATTTTTATTCGAACTGGACACGATTTATGTTTACTGGACAATATTTTCTTTTGTGGGACCCATTTTACACGAGTCTGCATTACTTGTATGTTATAGTCATTGCATAAAGCTTTGCCGTAAAAATAATAGAATACTTTCAATTATGAGTATCGTAAACAAAAAAATATATAAAAAGTAATGGCCACATTTTAAGTGTTATACTGTTTTTCTCGTTGATACTAGCGTGTTTGTGGCTCGGTGGTAGAGCGCTGAACGTCATTCATTGGGTTCCCTGTTTTTGAATATCGCTAGGTCTAGTCATATTCATAAGTCGTAGAGACGATGAAATACGCCTCTGTGGATAACTATATTTTATATCTACTATCAAAGATATAGCTCAACTCAGATTATATGGGACGTCGAATAAGATTTGGTTTGAGAGGGTTGGTGGCTAGCAAAAACAATGCATCTGAGTAACGTGGGCACATTATTATTTTTTTGTAAATTTTAATATTTACAAAAAGTGCCACTGAGCCCGTATTATGCACCCGAATAAAAAGAAGAAGCATTAAAATGTAAAAATAATGCTACATGTATTGATTATAGCCGTTTTCTAGTATATATATATATATATATAGTAAGCTATGAAAATATATTTATGGCAATTAAGCTACACAGAGGTTCCCGCGTTTCATTCGCGGGGGGAATCTTCAGGCTAAAATGCATGGAGTTATTTTTGCTGGGTGTTTTTATATACACGGCTAGCTCGTTAACCAATCAGATTCTTTGTTGTTCTCTCAGCCAATCGTTGGGCTTCCCGCGAACAAAGGTCTTGTGCTTACTACGTAGCTTACTACCTAGCTCTACTTACGTATCGAGCACTTTTGAAGTAAATACTGAAAATTGATACATAAAAAATTATATCTTCTTATAAAATTTTATGTGGATACATGAAATACTAATATATATATATATATATATATATATATATATATATATATATATATATATATATATATATATATATATATATATGTTCATTGATGTTACCAAAACATTTATTCGCTATAAATCCATCAAAACAAAGATTTTTCCGTTTGGTGTATATTTATGCAAGAAATAATCCCTACGCGCGTTTCATTGCTAGGGCAAAAGGAATTTAAACAAATCAATTTGGCTTTATTCTTATGCTCCGCAATTCTTCAGGGGGGAAAACTAGACAAAAAGAACTATACAAAAAAATCACTTCTAGTTCGAAGGTGGTAAAACACTGCATGAGAGACACCAGTTAAAATAGTCATTTGTTCATACCACACGTAGTCACTGTCGAGGGGTTCAATTAAAGAACAAGTGTGTATTGCAAATAAAAAGTTTTATTCCACTTACATTTTTTTGATTGGAATTGCAACATAATTGGTCCCCCGATTTATAAAATCGGGGGACTTATGTTTTGAGGCATGTCTGTCCGTCCGGATTTTTCTCCGCAACCATCCATTGAATTTCTCTGAAATTTTGCATGAAGTTGTAACTTTGGTCATGTTAGAAAGTGACATTCTCCGATTTTTGAAAACAAATCTGGTTATCCCCCCATAGGGGGGTCAAAAGGCCCCGAAATGGCAAAAAATGACATTTTTTGCCCCATAACTTTTTATCCATCCATTCAATTTCTCTGAAACTTGGCCAAAATGTGGAGGCAATTGTTCCTAATAGAAAATAAGTATCGCTGACCTTGGAAAAAATCTGTTTTGCGCCCCCAGGGGGTCAAAAGCCCCCAAAATGGCAAAAAAATGATATTTTTCTCCCATAACGTTTGATCCATCCATTCAATTTTTCTGAAACTTGGCCAAAATGTAGAGACGATTGTTCTGGATATAAAATGAGCATCCTTGACCGTAGAAACATTCTGATTCACGCCCCCAGGGGGTAAAGGGGGAGGGTCAAAAATGCCCCAAAATTGCCCAAATTTATTGCATTTTACACTCGCCACATCGAGTCACATACAGAGGGGGACCATGCACGCGCGGCTTGTTTCATTAATCTACTCCACCAGAAAAAAGTATATATATTGCATATGTATGCAGCATTTTTTCATTCATGCAAACATTGTTAAACATTTAAACGTTATATAAATCCTTCTGTGATGTTAATTTTCTGCGTCACTGAATTTAAATTGTAAAAATTTCTCTTGCATCTTAACTGGTTCGTACTTTGGATGTCTAACCGACTTCTCGTGTGCATTCTCGACTGCTTTTCGAAAATGTTCTTTTCTCCAACTTTTTGTTCATTTGTTTTTGTCACTTGAAAGTGATTCGACGCAGAAGCGAAAACGTTCGTGATACATATGGAACATATATATTTTGTCGTCGACACAAAAAAAGATCATTTGGAAAAATTGAAAAAATAAAAATGGCATAAACAAGCAGATAAATTATTTTATCTTTAACACTGTTTGCATATATATATTGAGGCACTTGCTTGTCTAGCCACACCGAAGAACCGTGATACAGCGAAACAGTCTGTATGTAGATAACTATATGCTCCATATCTTCGGTAGAGCTCTCGTAAGAAAATCGTCAATTGCCACTATCTTTTAAGGCATTGCTCATTGGTATACAACAATTCATGCTCCCCGGCACATGACAATGTTTATATTGAGTTTACATTGAGATTTCGCTTACATCCTGTAAGATGTCATATAATAGTTAACGGTTAGAAGCGCCGACTGCCAGCTTAGCAGTCGCGGTTCGATCCCGGCTTGAGGCACTTATATATATATGCAGGGTGAGAACTGGTGATTTTTGACACGACCTGATTTCTTGAGAGACATTGAATAACCCCCATGCCTACTTTTACAATTTCTATTCATATATATGGCCTCTTCTTCCCTCTCTGTCTTAAATTATGTAATCCCCCCTCACTACATAATTATAGATTAAATATGCTTCAAATTTCCCCCTCTCTCTAAATATGTATTAAATAGGTTGTCACTCCCTCTCTCTCTAATTATATTTGAATTGTCGAATGTGAATTTCCCCTTTTTTCAGTTTAAAAAATGTAATCATCTAAATTGGATGCTTGACAATACCACAAGGTTGACATAAATTATTGCATCGATGATTATGTAATTTCGTGTTACCACATTTTATTTCATATATATATATATATATATATATATATATATATATATATATATATATATATATATATATATATATATATATATATATATATCTGTTGGCTTTCTCTTTCTCTTTCCTTTCCTCTTTTTCTCTCATACTACCTACATATGCGTGTGCATTTTGCTATTTTTATATTTTTAGATTACTCAATATTTTTATTTAGAGCGTACATAAATATACGTAAGTATATTTTATCATCTGATGGTGGCCATTGCATTTTTTCCTGCAATCTTTTGATGAGTTCGTTGTTTTTGCGTTGCTTAGTTGCAATTATTGGAATAATTCTTATAAAATCACACAAACACGAAAACTATGCGTCTTTTGTAATTTATGCCCACCCACGTATATCATTAATTCGGTAAGGTATCTAACGCCATTATTACTAAACGCCTTGGTCGGAATGGTGGCACGATATATTTGCTCTCCCCGCACTCAATCGGCAGAACACGTTGCCGCCGTCCCTGTTCTTTTGCTCATTTTTTCACACCGAGGTTCTTGGCCGAGCGAATTCGCATCCCAAGTCGTGACGACGCACCAGCCCTCTGCTTTTATGAGGCTCAGTGGAGATTCGGGTGGATTAAGGTATCGGAAATTTGATTAAATGAAGAAAAAAAGCGAAGAGGGAAACGTTGGAAAGGGGTGACACGAGCAAAAGAAAAGGCTCAAAGAAGGGGTGAGAGGGACATTCGAACGAGAATATTGAGTTGTAAAAGAAAAAAAGAAATTGCTATGAACTGGAAAGAAAAGAAGAAGAAGAAAAAGAAAAAGAAGAAAAAGAACAAGAACAAGAAGTTGAAAGAAGCCGAAGAAGGAAAAGAAAAAGGACAACGAAAAGAAACATACAAGCAAGGGCAAGGAAAAGAAGAAGAAGAAGAAGAAGAAAAGAAGAAGGAAAGCAAGGATAAGAAGAAGAAGAAGAAGAAGAAGAAGAAGAAGAAGAAGAAGAAGAAGAAAGAAAAGAAGGACAATAATAATAAGAAGAAGATGGACAAAAAAGACAACAAATGAAGAGGAGAAATTTGATGATGATAATAATAATAATAATAATAATAATAATAATAATAATAATAATAATAATAATAATAATAATAATAATAATAATAATAATAATAATAATGATAATAATAATAATATTGATAATAATAATACGGAATTTGCTAGAAAACTGAAAGGGATAAGGAACATGAAGAATGTCAACGTAATACCAATAATCGTATGGGCATTATGAACAGTTCCGAAAAACCTGGTAAAAAGACTAAAAAAAATAGGAATCAAATGGAAATCCGAAACTATACAACGGACACAAATGATAAAAACAACTCAAATCTTAAGGAAAATCTTCGAATGCGGAAACCAATTAACAGAATTTACGAACACAAACCGACCACTTGAAAGTCACTACAGAAATAAAACAAAAACATGGAAGGAGCTACACTTGAACCCGAGGGAACTAAAACTGCAAACAATCTTATAAACTGCCACTTCCCTTAAAAAGAAATATGGCACCAGCCGAAATGGTCTTGAACTGTCAAGAAGGATAGAAAGACTAAATAGGGAGAACACTAAACATATCTCAACTGGAAGGATGCGAAGAGAACTAGGATCTTAGGAATGTTTTTTGCCACCCTACTCCCAGAAAAGACATGGTTGTCTCCAGCTATAAATCAATGGTAAATGGCTGTTGCGATAACGCAAAATCATGTGCAATGGTTACCGAAAGATGTGGAGAGTACTGGAAATCTGGAGATACATGTTGGCACTCAGACTCGAGGGAACACCACCGGTGATTATCAGTCAGCAATCCATGATAAAGACCTGTGTGAGTACTCCTAACCAGTTGTTAATAATAATAATAATAATAATAATAATAATAATAATAATAATAATAATAATAATAAGAAGAAGAAGAAGAAGAAGAAGAAGAAGAAGAAGAAGAAGAAGAAGAATTAAAGCCAATGTTATCAAAATGTAAACGTGTAAACGGAGGAAGAACAAGAGCAGAAGAACCGAACGTAACAGAAACAAAACACTTCTAGAGCAAGATATGAGAAAAACGACAAGACAACAATAGAAATACTGAATTGATGAAAACATAAACAAAAAAAGACAACTCGAAGTAAAATGACAAACTTGAAATCACCAGGCGACGACGGAATACATGCATACTGGTTTTAAAAAATGCACGACCCTATATGTAAAGCTAATTCAGATATGAGAAGATGCATCACCGAAAAAGATGTACCAGAATGGATGACCAAAAACAGAATTACATTCATACAAAAAGACACCGAAAAGGAAAACGATTTCATTTTAATTTTTTATTACAACTCCTTAAGCTTCAGCCTAAAATGTGGGACATTTTCTAAGAAACAAAATCATTTGGGATTATTTGGATTACTCGGACTACTGTTCTCATCTTGGACGTTATTCTCACAACGTTTCAGCCAATGTAACCTCTTACCTTCTTCAGGTGTGTCTTTTCGAACTCAATAATTTTTCTGTCGAATTCGGGAATATGTACGAAATTTCGAATAAAATGTTTTATTTAATAAAAATAATACCAATTTACGACCCTAATCTAAAAAATTCCGAAACATAAAATAAAAATCATGTAATGGATTTTGATAAAAAAATTCAATAAGGATTCTAGACATAAGGTCTAGTAGCATTATATCTAGATGTTAATATTCGTAAGGGAACACACAAGTGCAAAACTGTTCTTTTACCTCTCCTGGAACTGGCATTTTTCCGTATTAGGTTAAAATTTCTTTCAGGGTAGAGCGAAAGCGTGCGAAGTCAAGGGGGACTCTGTGAACCGGGTTGGTGCCTTGTGACCGTCTGAAATTATTACTTCCTTGCACTGATGAGAGCCCAAGATCGAAACGACGTCGTCTCTAAGTATAATACATATGTATATAATTAATATTAATTAATAATTAATATTTATCTATAAATATTATTATAAGCCCCCTTTACTAAAGGCTGGCCACTCTGAGTGAGTTTAATAACAAGCAGTACTGATAGTTTCATTGCGAGATCCAACACAGTTTGTTGTTGTAAGATCACTTTCACTGCTCGTTGTAAAATACCCGCCGACTCAGTATTTACAAAGTTAAATTCCTCCTTACTTATTAGCTAATTTGCGGTGGCCACGGGGGAACGCTCTTGACTACGAATCAAGTGGCGATTTGTGATCGGAGTTCGAGCCCGTCGAGAATGAACTTCCTGCACTGAAGATTGCGTTAGCATGAAACATCGATGTCTGTAGGTAATATATATGTGTGTGTGAAAAGATGACAGACGGAAATCTGTCATCTTTTCACACATTTTGTCCATCACGACACTTCATTTTCATGAATTATCGTGTACCTTACCCCACATATATATATATATATATATATATATATATATATATATATATATATATATATATATATATATATATATATATATATATATATATATGTGGGGGGTAAGGTACACGATAATTCATGAAAATGAAGTGTCGTGATGGACAAAATGTGTGAAAAGATGACAGATTTATATATATATATATATATATATATATATATATATATATATATATATATATATATATAAGTACTTTCTGAGCCTTTATATTATTTACTATACTGCACGGTCGATTTAATTCTCTAGCATATGTTAATATTTTTCTCTTAAATTAATTTCCAGGCAGTTAATTATGATACAAATCCTGTTTCGATATGGAACAACTTTTTAATCCCTTGATATGTTTCGTAATTGTAGACGATCAACTGATCTCTGATTTCAAGTACTTTCACCATATTTTATTCGTTTGATCAGCGAAAGATTGCACTATGTTATGTGGTCGGTCGAATTTGTCAATATATTTGTTTGTGTTACAGCCTCGCGTCCACATCGCTTGACAAATCGTCACCAAACTTGATCCAGATATCGGCCATGGTTTTGATTCTTAGATATCTAGGTCAATGGTGAAAGTCACGATCATGAAACAGGTTGTTTAAAAGAAATTTGGGATATATGAGAAGACCCCGATTATAAAGATATTAAGTAGCAGAGAATTATATAATTAAAGTTAGAGGAGATATACTAAAATATAGGTATAAAATGTAGATATAAAATATAAATAAAAATAAAGAATATATATAGACGGTAAATCCATTACAATATTAAGAGCCTTTCCTATAGAAAAAAAACTTATTGTAAAAACTCTAATAAAAAGGAATTAAAAAAAAATATATATTTGAAATCTTTTTTTAAGAAATAATGATTAGAAAAATTACATAATAGTAATTTGAAAAACATTCACAAAGAATGATAGTAATGCGAATAATAACTATTAGTGAGAGGATAAAATGTAATATTAACATCAATAATAATAACAAAAAATAATAAACTAATTAAAACGAAGAATGATCGTATTTAGATACAGTCGGACAGTTAAATATATAGAGGAGTATTAAAAGGCTACCACAATGAAAGAAATGGAATATGTCGGCGTTGAGAAGTAAGACAAAAACAATTGATTTTTTTAAATATATATTTAAAAAAATAAAAATAAAATATGTTTTGTATAGCAAATGCTATAATATATATATATATATATATATATATATATATATATATATATATATATATATATAAGTTAAATATATACATGTACATATACACACACCGATGCATATATACAGGCACGGATATATACTAAAACAGACACTATATATGTAATTAAAAAAAACAAAATGTCTTGATTGTGGAGACAGTCAATTTTCTCCTTATCTATGTAAAAGAAGAAAATTGCACATACAAAATATAAAAACAATAACAAAAGGATAAACAAACATAAACATAGAAATAACCTAAAGTCCACAGAAAATGATTACTCAGAAGAATATGAAACGATAAAAACTTATCGTAGATCAATAAACTATATTTAAAGACTTCCTCAGAATCATTGGTTTGAAGAAATAACACACAAGTACAATATTTGAAAATATTTGATGCGTTTGTGACGTGAAAAGAATGTTTTTATTTCGAACAAACCATAGCCGTTAGAATTCAAAATGTGTGATGTGTTTATGAAATGAATATTTTGTCCTTTTTCGAAAAAAAGAACAAAAACATTATTTTCACGTCATAATCGCACCACATTTTTTTAAATTCTAACGACTGTCTCGTTTTGAAAAAAAATCATGCATTCCATTTCATAAACGCATCACACATTTTGAATTCTAACGGCTATGGTTTCTTCAAAAATAGAATAAAAGCATTCTTATCGCGTCACAAACGCAACACATATTTTCAAATATTGTACTTGTATTTTATTTCTTCAAATAAATCATTCTGAGAAGTCTTGAATTAAAGACGAAACGTTGATGAATATATAAATAATTTTGGTGTTTCCTTTTTCATCTTCTGTATATATATATATATATATATATATTTATATATATATATATATGTATATATATATATATATATATACATATATATATATATATATATATATATATATATATATATATATATATATATATATGTATATATATATATATATATATATATATATATATATATACATATATATATACACACACACACACACACACACATATATATATATATATATATATATATATATATATATATATATATATATATATATATATATATATATATATGTATATATATATATTCTAGAGATAAAAGATGAGAATAAAAAATTGTAAAAATACAATATTTATTAGAACATCAAAGGTTCAGAGCAAGGAGCTTCATATCCTTAATCCATGGATTTTCAAAGATAAACTCTTTTCATCAGATAATAGGGAAAACCTTGCTCTGAACTTTTGATGATCTAATAAATATTGTATCTTTACATTTTTTATTCTCATCTTTCATCTCTACAATTTATTGCTCTATTAAATATAATGAGCTTTATATTATCACGATAGATTATTATTAAACGATGATTCAATTATCTTTAATTTAAGTCAACATTTAAATATATATATATGTATATATATATATATATGCATATATATATATAGTTATATTAGTATCTACGCATACATGTGTGTGAAACAAGTATATATATATAACACACACACGTCTGCACGCTCACACATATATTTGCTGCTACCGATTACAACTGATTTGAGAATATGCGGTTTACCCTGAGTTGAAACAAAACTTTCGACAATTTTTGACACATTCTGTTGCATATACATTTCCTTCCCCTTTCCACTACTTCTGTCTGAATCAACAGACGATTTCATTTTTTCTATCTATCTACCTATCTATTTTTCTATTTATCTATCTATCTCTCTTTTTATTCTACCCTTTTTATTATATCTCTCTCTTTTCACTTTATTTTATTTCATTTTATTTTATTTTATTTTATATTTTATATTTGGATTTTGTTCTTAACGGTCCACTCCACGTGACTTCCCAAACTTTGAAATTTTAAATTTATTTTCTTCTTCTTTTTCCCCCATTTCATTCTTTCCAAATATGATCTAAGGTTAAGATCGGATTCTAACTCCGCCTAATGAGATCTCAGTTTATAATAACTGTTGATCGATAACATCTACATGCCAGTGTCGCAGATTTTGTACATGTCTGTGTAAATAAAAATAATCATATATAAAAGCTCTATTTGATATGAAGCACTTTTTTATAAACCCGGTTTAAATTCTTTGGATTACCACACTGTGGATGTTTTACCTGGATTTTATATATATATATATATATATATATATATATATATATATATATATATATATATATATAAGTAGCTAGGCACACATGTGTGTGAAACAAGTATAATTTGACATGTGTTTCTATTTAAATAAACGATGAATTACACAGCAAAGTAATAAATGCAGCTTCCACCAATCCATGTTAACCTCAATTACTTGAGGCGAAATTATTTTTACATGACAACTCGACAACGCAGAAATCCATTCCTTCCTTTTTTTTTTTTGAAGCCGAAGCGTAAATAGTGCTTTCGGCGGCGCCGAAAATTGAAGCGACGCGGAAATATGAAAGCTAAAAATGTAAGTAAATAAACGAGATATGAATTGCTTCCAGTAACACAAAACTAAATAAGCAAAAATAGAGTGCAAACACCTAAAATTGCTGAAAAACAAATTAGACTTTCTTTTTGTACATTAAATCGCAAAAATATGAATATCCGTATATTTATTTGCGATATTTCATAATTACTTTTCTCCAAATTTAATGAACACAAAATATACCCTTACGCTTATTAAAACCGAGTGTAACTTCCGCATACACGTACACACATGGCAAAAAAGGTAAACATAAATCCAACAATATGAAATAAAATTGAAAAATGAAGTTCCAAAGTCCAAGTGTTATCTGAACGTTTCGCCAAACTGTTACGAGGGCATTATAAAGACTTTCATCATCTATTCAATTTCACTCTTGATAAATGTATATATATATATATATATATATATATATATATATATATATACTAGTCCAGTCAAAATGTGGCTGAATCTCAAACCAATTGCTAACAAAGGTTTTCAACTTGAATATTAAGCATGAATAACCTCTCTTTCAGATAAAGAAAAGTTTACCAAAATTAGCCTTGCGAGAAGGAGTCAACGCGCGCCATCTTTAAAATCCAACTTAACAATATTAAAATTTCGAGACATCAAATTCCTGACATCTGACAAGTATGTCCATTATTCCTGACAATAACTGACAAAAATAAACGTTTTTTTTTCTGACAAAAAAACTTCATTGAATTAGAAATAAAAGCATATTTTTTGCATGCAAACTTACACAGGGCCTACCCCAAGCCAACTTGACATTTTCTTGGTGTTTTAAATTGTAACGATAGGTAGCTATATGCTTAATAATTAACACCAGAACATGACTAGCCCTGCCATTGTTTTCATGTTTTTTTTATTTCTTATACAAATATGAATATAAAAGGTGCAAAAACATATATATATATATATATATATATATATATATATATATATATATATATATATATATATATATATATATATATATCCAGTATATTGAGCTTCAGTTTTTATCTGGATGTTTCACTAATTATAAGATATTAGTTGACGCTTATATCTTTTGTTGGATTACTTATATATATATATATATATATATATATATATATATATATATATATATATATATATATATATATATATATATGATAAGTCAATGAAAAATAATTAGACCTGCAAATGGAAGCAAATCAATATCTTCAGTTGTTCAGAACAAGGAGCAATTTAGTTAATAAAAATATTTATTTTTCTTCTCTTTCATTCCTTAAGCCAGGCTTTTCAAAGATTAAAATCTTATCATCATAGGAAATTAATGATTGATAAGTTGACAGATGAGGACTGTCAAAATTCTAAATTTGAAAAAGTTTTTTTTTTTAAGTTTTAAAGTTCAAACGGGCATGAAAGTCACCAATAACGAAATCCAAATAGTGTGGGGGGGGGGGTAAAAATGTTGGTCAATCCAAAGGAATCTGTGTAGAAATCCAACGACGACGATTCCACCCAAGTCTGTTGTCTTTGGAGAGGGGATCAAATAAAATTGACCATGTTAAGAAAACACAATTCTCCCTGTCTTCAATTAAGCGGATTCGCAGGCAAAAACAACGACAAGTTCTCTTATCATATTTTTGCTCTATCCAGTATATTGAGCTTTCCTCACCTCACAATAGGTCCAATTCTCTAAAAGTTTACCTTTTAGTCATAAATTTTCATACATATATATATATATATATATATATATATATATATATATAGTGTCGGAATTTCTTCAACCATTAAAACTATATGTACAAAAAAAGGACACTTTAGTTCCAAGTCCTTCACTGGAAAATTACCTTTCTTGTAAGTCAATTTACTTTTTACAGTCACTATATTAGTTTGCTTCCAAGAATTTACGCTAGTCCTAACATTATTTTAGGTATCATCAGTTGTTTACCATGAAAAACTGTTTCGAAGATTAGTAGGAGAGAATACCAGTAAAGGACTCAATTATCAAGAAAAATAAATAAAATAAGAGCGTAATATTTATTATTATATGTATTACAGAAGATCAGATGGCGCCGATGTTGTTCTGATCTTCTGTAATATATATATATATATATATATATATATATATATATATATATATATGTATGTGTGTGTGTGTGTGTGTATATATACATATATATATATATATATATATATATATATATATATATATATATCTCACTCAATGTTTCATTTTACTCCAGTCGAAGTTCTCAGAAATCAAGGAGCCCCTTCCTGGGGCTAACACTTGATCTCTATATGAGATACATAGATACCCGAATATTCAATTAAGAATAATACATTTATTCTCTCCCCAACTGACCAGTCAAGTATGTCATAGTATATCTTTCTTGTGGTCTGTTGGTCTTACCGGATTCCAGAACAAGAATTCATCAAGTCTGGTGGAGTATCCAGCTACGTGGTGTTACTTGAGGTAACATCACTACGAGAAGATGCACTATTCTTCATATGAGCAAGTGTATAGCCGTGCTGAGGGGATCTTATTTGTGCTGCGGATACTATGTAATTTTGAATATTTGGTCAGGGTTTACTTGTAGGGGTAAGTATCCTCATGTCAGGTTGTCCTGACAAACCCTTGTACAGAGAGACCGAAGACACTCGAGGATAGTGTCTAGTAGGTAATTCAAACTGTGTATGTAATTCAAATTGTGTGTGTGTGCAAGTAGATATGTATACATTAACGACACTAAAATTGAAACTATTATGCATGCCAGAAAAACCCTGCCTTTTCATAATGACAGAGCCTGGGTTAGAAAGTCAAACCCAGAAGACTTTTGACGTGGCAATGAGCGCATATGACAGCGCAGACATATGTGACCTAGTTGGGTACTTTATACTTAACTCGCTCAAAGATAGATTCCGAGATAAGATATTTGAGTTATACAATAATCATGTATTTCTGCCTCTTGCGTAACCGTAACGGTCACACACTAGATAGAGTACACAAACAAATAAGTACACATTTTAATAATTTATTATAAAAATAACAATGGATACTTATAACCCGGACCCCACGCCTTTACTCTTCTACCCGTGGGTATCGTAGTCGGCCACTCGCGCACAGGTGTTTGATATCCTGGTCGCGGCGCCACCTACAAACAGGTACCCCACACTCTTCTTCCTTGTGACGGCATCATCTATAACGCAAAATGTAATGAGAACCGTCCCGGTGCAGGAATCCTTCCTGACTGTGAACACCTTTTCTTTGGCTCGTGATGTCGTCTGTGGTGGCGTTGAATCTCCTCCGGGTCTGCTGAATGACGATTTCGTGATTCTGTGAAGGCAAGATTACTTAGCAGGACAACTCGATAACAGAATAACTCGACAAACGGCTAGGTCTTTTCATAACAATAATTATTTAATAAAAATGAACGGTGGGTTTTTAACTTTAACCCAAAGTCTATTCTTCGATAATGGCTTCTTTACTAACTATCGTATCTCTCTCTGTGCGTGTGTGAATCTCTTTACGACTGCAAATCCTTAATCGAGATATAACTTGTCTACTCAAAACGGTGTGTGTGGACTCTTACGACTGTTGGTATTAATTGAGACGTTAATCTCTGTTGGAAGACGATGGTGGAGCCCGGGGCAACGGCTCCCTCGGGATCCGAGGGAATCACGACCAGCTCGGCCGGGATCTCGGTTCTAACTCATTTGTGCTGCCCTCTCGCCTCAACAACAAAGACGAAAAGTGTACAACTCATACTCTCTCTCTCTCTCTCTCTCTCTCTCTTCTCGTCGTGTGGTACGCGCGATGCTGACTTACTCTCTCTCTTTCCCCCATCCCTTCTTCTGTGTCCCCACTCCTCCCCCGGAGTGGGGTGGTACGGGCAATTGTAATTCGTCGTTTTAGTTTCTCTTTAGATCTTATCTACACTAAAGAAAACCATTAGCCTCTCTTTCTCTATTGGACCACCCCTCGAGTTGACATCCATCGTATCTAAAAGACCCATGACCAAATTGTTCAGCTGGTCAAACTCATCCATTGTATCTGGATAAGTGCTACAGACAACCTACACGCTCTCTCCCGCCAGGCTGGCGCCGTCTCTCGGCCAAGGTTTGGACAGTCAAAAATATGTACTAGCTCCCAGACTTCCACTTGTTTCTACGTGGGGCCTGATCTCCCCGATGCATTCCAGTGCACCCCGGGGTGCAGACTCCGTCGCTGAAACCACTGTTTCACATCCGCCCAATCCTTATTTCGTGTCAATTGGCTGAAATTGACATCTCCCAGACCGTCACCTTTCTCTACGTGGGGGGCTGATCTCTCTGATGCATATTGGTGCGCCATAAAGGGGGCAGATACGTCGGATGAAATCACTGTTTCACATCCGTCCACCCTTATTTCGTGTCACTTGGTTGCAATTGACATCTCCCAGACCGTTACCTTTCCCCACACACAGAGAGAACAACGGATAATACAATCAAAACAATAATAATCAAAAATCAAGAAAAAACTGTAGCTAAACAATGGAACAAAAAGTTTTCTTTTTCTGTTCTGTTTTCTTTTGGTCTGTCCTTCTTTTTCTCTTTCCAGTCTATTAAAACATCAGGACTACGTATGTATGTGTGTATGTGCGTATGCATTTTGTGGTTTCTGTGTTGGGAGGTGGGTAGGTGACAAAATGAATTATGATGCATGCAATTAAAAGTTTGTTAATACAGATTGGATCTCGCAACGCCCCTTACAAATTACGTCACCATCACCCTCTCCTCGGAATCAATCTCTACTTCTTCACTGGTCATCCACCTGGATTTCCGACAGGGCAGCGATTCCTGCTCCCGCTCGCGATCCGGGTGAAGTGTACTCAGGGGTAACCCTCCCTCGCTCATGCACTCGGCCGTCGGTGTGCTCGCGCCGTCCAATTTCTCCCTATGTCTTTCTCGCGTCCTTTGTCTTTTCTGCAAAAGCTAACCCTATTATTCATGTGCACAATTCTCACTAACATCGACCAAGCCCTATTGTGCCCGTGTCTAGTTCTACCTTTTAACGTGAATTTTCCCTTCCTGACGGGGTTAATCGAACCCTCAATCTTTTTAAAGCTAATAGCTTGTTACCTTCTGGTTATGCAACGCATTTAAACACATTATAATACTTTCATAACTGTTCGATGGGGTCGACCGGTAATCTCAAACGATTTGGTAATTCGGCCTTAATCTGCCGAGATGATTATATTCGGCGACAAGTGTCTTAGCGATTGCATATCCAACTGTGCACCTGTGCACTCACTCGTCAGTGTCAACAACTGAAATTCTCTTGGTACAGACCTGTCTGGTTCGCATACCGTCACTATCATTGCGTCGGCCACCTCGGCCAGATTCTCTTCTGTTCCCTTCTCTGGGAAAAACAAGTCTCTCAGACTAACACCTTCTTGGCTCACTTCGGCCCGGTGACATTCGATATCGATGCGCCTTCTCTGGCTGCATGCGACAGTGACCCTTTTGGTTCTTCCCTATAACTTCCAATTTCTTCATAATCATTCTCTCATCGCTTCCCGACACTGTCCCTAATTGCTCATCGAGTGCCTCTCCCAGCAACGGGGGGCCACTGATTTCTTCTGCTTCGTCTGTATCAACACTATCTATCTTAGATAGGATCTCATATCCTTCTCTTCGCTTATCATTACTTCTGTGCCCTTTCGTAAGGCGCACCACAATCTGTCATATTCACGGTGGTTCGAACATCTGTCGATTACTTCAACCTTCTTTTGCTTTTACAACTCACTATATATCTGCCTGGTCGTTCGGCAACAGCCCATCCAGCTGCAGGTATATTACCACTTATGATCGATCATTTGGATCTAACCACGACGACCCTCCATCGGTCCCAGTTATGCATCTCTTTCTATCCTTATATGTCCGTTTTATCTCGGGGGGGGGGGGGCATCCAAGACAACTGTCCGCGCCACAACCACCAGCACCGCACACGCATGGGGGCCCTCCCTGCGCGCGGTGGAGCCAACGAATGCGACACAGCACAACCTCGGCCTCTCCCCCAGGTCCTTGACTATCTTTGGCTTGGCTTTCCTGCTATTCTGTGGTGGGGCGTTCTGCTCCCCTCTACCGTAACTTCATAGGTAATTCCTCTACCTTTTTGGCTAACCGATTTTCTCTCAGTCTCTTCTGGAGCTGGGTAGGGGGGTATTTTGCCGCTCTCCTCCCACTCGCTGGACTCGTCAACCGACCTAGCAGTCGCGTTTAATTCGATCTCTCTCTACGGGGGGGTTCATTGCTTCTTGCGGTTTCTCATAAACCGGCGAACAAAACCCAAGCCCGTCTTCTTCCCATTCCACCGTAACTTCATAGGTAATTCCTCTACCTTTTTGGCTAACAGATTTTCTCTCAGTCTCTTCTGGAGCTGGGTAGGGGGGTATTTTGCCGCTCTCCTCCCACTCGCTGGACTCGTCAACCGACCTAGCAGTCGCGTTTAATTCGATCTCTCTCTACGGGGGGGGTTCATTGCTTCTTGCGGTTTCTCATAAACCGGCGAACAAAACCCAAGCCCGTCTTCTTCCCATTCCACCGTAACTTCATAGGTAATTCCTCTACCTTTTTGGCTAACCGATTTTCTCTCAGTCTCTTCTGGAGCTGGGTAGGGGGGTATTTTGCCGCTCTCCTCCCACTCGCTGGACTCGTCAACCGACCTAGCAGTCGCGTTTAATTCGATCTCTCTCTACGGGGGGGTTCATTGCTTCTTGCGGTTTCTCATAAACCGGCGAACAAAACCCAAGCCCGTCTTCTTCCCATTCTACCGTAACTTCATAGGTAATTCCTCTACCTTTTTGGCTAACCGATTTTCTCTCAGTCTCTTCTGGAGCTAGGTAGTGGGGTATTTTGCCGCTCTCCTCCCACTCGCTGGACTGGTCAACCGACCCAGCAGTCGCGTTTAATTCGATCTCTCTCTACGGGGGGTTCATTGCTTCTTGCGGTTTCTCATAAACCGGCGAACAAAACCCAAGCCCGTCTTCTTTCCATTTAAATTCGCTATCTGTCACTAAACTTATCATTCTGGGGGCCACCCTACTTTTTATACTCTGTGGGGTGGCCTCTGGGCGCTTCCCTGGTTCTTTACCCTAGCGTCAGGTGGCACACTAAGGTTCGGAATCCTGATTCCTCACCTCCGATCTATGCTGCTATGCACCACCGACTCTCATGTCCGAACCGACCACACCTAGTGCAGTTCGGTCTAACCGAGCCGCGTGGGCGCCCATAATTTGTGGGACACTCTGCTGCTCTATGCCCCTCGCCCCTGCAGGTCCAGCGGACTGATACCTGCCTGGCCGGTGCGGGCCTATCGTGCTCATTTTGAAGGTCCCATGCCTTCCTTCTGGGATCGGAGTCTGCCTCCCGATCCTCTCCGCCCCCTCTCTCCATTCGGGGCCCCGGGCTCGCCCTGCCCCCACCGTTTTCCTTCTCCCAGGCCTTTCCTCGCCATTGCTTAACCTTAGCCGGGTCAACTTGCGTACGGCCTCAATCGCGGTTCGCTCGCTGGCGTATTGCCTCACCAGCTGCTCGCGGAGCTCCGTACCAGTGATCCCCGGGTTCTCTACATACCTCCCCTCAATGAATCTCGACACTGGGCCCCTCGCTCCCTCTAGAGCGAGCAGCACCATCTCGTGATTTTCTAGTCCATAAATCATCCTCTTCTTCTGAATTACTGCTAACCACTCCATTGAACCGACGGGATCCCCTTTGTGGGGGGGTATTCGTATCCCTCCTATCGGCCTTTCTATCTTTCTGGTCTCTTCTCTCCCCATACCTGTTACACTATTTACTGGGTCTTCCTCCGAACCCATTCCCTTTGCGTTCTAGCTTACCACCCCAACAACAGAACCACCCAAACCGCGTGCAAAGTCTGGACAACAATCAATACACCGACAACCGAGCAAGCGAACAAGAGAAATCAACGAGTCACTTACCCCTCTCCTCTGCTGCTCCTGTGGTCTTTCGTCTCTGGGTTGGTTGTTTGTTATTTTTCGAGTCCGTCTGGGCCTTTCAATCAATTGACTAAAAGTTCGCGGTCCCAGACCGATCTCAAAGTCTAAAAAACGTTTTTTTCTTTCAGTCTATCTCTTTTTCTATCTTTCTCTTTTTTTTTTCAAACACGGGTGTACCTGCCCGTTGGACTGTTTCTCTCTTTTCTTTTCCTTTTTTTCTATTCTCTTTTTCAAACACGGGTGTACCTGCCCGTTAAACTGTTTCTCTCTTTTCTTTTCCTTTTTTTTATTCTCTTTTTCAAACACGGGTGTACCTGCCCGTTAAACTGTTTCTCTCTCCTTTCTTTTACTTTTTCTATTCTCTTTTTCAACCACGGGTGTACATGCCCGTTAAACTGTTTCTCTCTTTTCTTTTCCTTTTTTCTATTCTCTTTTTCAAACACGGGTGTACATGCCCGTTAAACTGTTTCTCTCTTTTCTTTTCCTTTTTCTATTTTTCTTCTTTTTTTTTCAAACACGGGTGTCGATGTCCTTTCTCTCTGCCGGTAAAGAAAAATCGTCCGTTGTGCCGTGGGTTTTTTTTTTTTGTCTATTTTTTTTTCAAAGTGTTCTGCCGGCAAAAAAAATTGTTTTTTTTTTCTTCTGCCGTGGGTTGGCTCTGCTCTTTCTTTTCCCGAGGTTGCCAGGCACTCCTCACAGTACCATGATCCTAGGTCGCGGCACCATTTATAACCCGGACCCCACGCCTTTACTCTTCTACCCGTGGGTATCGTAGTCGGCCACTCGCGCACAGGTGTTTGATATCCTGGTCGCGGCGCCACCTACAAACAGGTACCCCACACTCTTCTTCCTTGTGACGGCATCATCTATAACGCAAAATGTAATGAGAACCGTCCCGGTGCAGGAATCCTTCCTGACTGTGAACACCTTTTCTTTGGCTCGTGATGTCGTCTGTGGTGGCGTTGAATCTCCTCCGGGTCTGCTGAATGACGATTTCGTGATTCTGTGAAGGCAAGATTACTTAGCAGGACAACTCGATAACAGAATAACTCGACAAACGGCTAGGTCTTTTCATAACAATAATTATTTAATAAAAATGAACGGTGGGTTTTTAACTTTAACCCAAAGTCTATTCTTCGATAATGGCTTCTTTACTAACTATCGTATCTCTCTCTGTGCGTGTGTGAATCTCTTTACGACTGCAAATCCTTAATCGAGATATAACTTGTCTACTCAAAACGGTGTGTGTGGACTCTTACGACTGTTGGTATTAATTGAGACGTTAATCTCTGTTGGAAGACGATGGTGGAGCCCGGGGCAACGGCTCCCTCGGGATCCGAGGGAATCACGACCAGCTCGGCCGGGATCTCGGTTCTAACTCATTTGTGCTGCCCTCTCGCCTCAACAACAAAGACGAAAAGTGTACAACTCATACTCTCTCTCTCTCTCTCTCTCTCTCTCTCTCTCTCTTCTCGTCGTGTGGTACGCGCGATGCTGACTTACTCTCTCTCTTTCCCCCATCCCTTCTTCTGTGTCCCCACTCCTCCCCCGGAGTGGGGTGGTACGGGCAATTGTAATTCGTCGTTTTAGTTTCTCTTTAGATCTTATCTACACTAAAGAAAACCATTAGCCTCTCTTTCTCTATTGGACCACCCCTCGAGTTGACATCCATCGTATCTAAAAGACCCATGACCAAATTGTTCAGCTGGTCAAACTCATCCATTGTATCTGGATAAGTGCTACAGACAACCTACACGCTCTCTCCGCCAGGCTGGCGCCGTCTCTCGGCCAAGGTTTGGACAGTCAAAAATATGTACTAGCTCCCAGACTTCCACTTGTTTCTACGTGGGGCCTGATCTCCCCGATGCATTCCAGTGCACCCCGGGGTGCAGACTCCGTCGCTGAAACCACTGTTTCACATACTAACCCCATAAGTGTTATCTTTTAGATGCCTATTACACACTATATGAAAAAGTCAAATATATAGACATGATTTAATGCAACCTTCCAGTTAGAATCAGCAATCCAGTATCTAGTGTTAAGCGCAGAATCTTAAATCATTCATCCAAATGCAGACATCTAACAACCTGCTCCATATTATAACAGACACTGGATTCAAAGAACCGATTAAAAACATCGCAGCTAACAATGCAAACAATTACAACAAAACCAAGAAAGAAAAATATAATTTGGTTTACACCACCATACTCCTTAAACATAATAAACAATATACGAAACACATTTTTAAGCCTACTAGATAAGCACTTAAAATGAATGGATTGTCAGAATAATAATGGAGAATATTGTTAGAAGATTAACAATGATGAATGGAATGAACAAAATTTGATGACTTATGGGGACGGTTTATAGCAAGTATTTGTTGGCATTGAATTTGAAGACAACCATGTAGTCTTTAGGGAAGCAGTCCCGTTGTAATGTTTTCACCAGATAGGAAGACCGTGAAAAAAAGACAATCATATTGTTGTCTGCAGGATAGCAGGTCCGAAGTCATGTGTTCCACAGACGCGAAGCTCTTGAAAAAAATACTTTATTCATGGAGATTACGCTTGACGATAGGTACATGGAGGAAGACAAGAACCGGGATTTTCCGTTGTAGAGATGAGACGATTTTTTGCTGGAACTGTCTTATAATGATTAACTAAAGGTTGGGGCTCAGTTGAGTTGAGTTGCAGTCCTGAATAACTCATGGATGGTGATTTTCGAGACAAAATACTAGTCATACCTGTAACAAGGATTGTGACTCTTTTGTGGGAGCTAGAGATCTCCACATTCAAAAGCCTTGCACCAGTCATTCTTTGTACTCAGAGGGAGATACGTAATATCGAATACGTGTTATTGTTGTATTAAGTATGACGAATGCAGTCAGCCTTTGTTCAAGTAGAGTATACAACCCGTTGACAATATTCGCTTACATCGACATTGAAAAGGTTAAAAATCGGAACAACGTGATAATAACAAAACACGTGTGGACTGAGAGCAGAAATGACTCGTTTATTCTCTCGATTACCCTCTTCCTTTTAAAGTATATCTCTCTCCCTCCTCTTTCTCTCCCCCCCCCCTCTCTCTCTCTCTCTCGTTTATCATAGCGATAGAGATTAAAGAACAGTTGGGTTTCACAACTTTTTTGCGCATCGGTCGAATGCGGACAAACTCGGCAGTTTCAAGTTTTAATTATTTGGTGAAATTAAATAATTATATTTTTGATATTTAAAAATGTGTTGTTCGCTCTCTTCTATTATACAACATTCAATTTAAGCACAGCGGTCCATCAGCAAGATAATCAATTCTCAGGAGAGAATTAATGAAGCCAGAAATAATGACACCTAATTACACCGCCATGCATCTAGACCAAATACCTGACCGGGTATAAATACCCTACAAACGGATATAACAACTTCCTTATTACATGGATTGTAACTATCGGTACTTGGGAAGCTAGTGCGCTAATACCGTTCCAGAAAAATTGTCAAGGCGCAGACACACCAAGATACTCGCATCGACAAGCGGTCGTGTTACATACCTACATTAACAAAAGCTGAAAAGACCCACGATAATTCTAATTCCTAGAGAACTATCACACCGGTTTGTTCAAATTATGTTACATATCAGTAAAGGATATTTGCCAATCGATAGCAATGGAACATTAAATCCAACTCCGATAAGCAGATTGAGTGCACCAGTTCCAGACTTAAAATCATAGATATTTTCTTAATTTTTCCACACAATTGTCAGCACCACAAATACTTTATATTAACCGCAGTGTTATCACCAAAACTCTCTAGTCTAAATTAAGTAGATTATAATCTTTTGCAAGATATACCTGCAAAATTGTATGTTTATGGACATTCAATAATGTTGCAACGAAAGATAGTTCGGGCTCAACTTTGAAACGGAAATATTATACAGTAAGTCGTCTTGAAGAAGGAAGATGTCAGATTGGGGGGCAGAAGTTTAATTTTGATATACATGTGACAACGCGGGATTAAGACGAGAAGAGGAACTTAGGAAATACGAGACAGCATTCGTTTAGAGGCGAAGCGAACAAGGTGTTGGCATGTAGCTCTTAAAAGTTAGAACTGAAGCTTGTACCTAAGATAAAGTACAATAAATAGCTATATTATTATGGTATAATATATTTTCTATTGGGTCCCAAGAGCCACTAAAATATAAAGACTAAAGAAACGGAAATGACTGATAACTGAAATATGAGGAATACTATGGGAGTACGAGCATTGGTCAATGGTATGAACTGCAATATGAGGAATACTATGGGAGTACCAGCATTGGTCAATGGTATAAACTGCAACATGAGGAATACTATGGGAGTACGAGCATTGGTCAATGGTATGAACTGCAATATGAGGAATACTATGGGAGTACGAGCATTGGTCAATGGTATGAACTGCAACATGAGGAATACTATGGGAGTACGAGCATTGGTCAATGGTATGAACTGCAATATGAGGAATATTATGGGAGTGCGAGAATTGGTCAATGGTATAAACTGCAACATGAGGAATACTATGGGAGTACGAGCATTGGTCAATGGTATGAACTGCAATATGAGGAATATTATGGGAGTGCGATCATTGGTCAATGGTATAAACTGCAACATGAGGAATACTATGGGAGTACGAGCATTGGTCAATGGTATGAACTGCAATATGAGGAATAGTATGGGAGTACCAGCATTGGTCAATGGTATAAACTGCAACATGAGGAATACTATGGGAGTACGAGCATTGGTCAATGGTATGAACTGCAATATGAGGAATACTATGGGAGTACGAGCATTGGTCAATTGTATGAACTGCAATATGAGGAATACTATGGGAGTACGAGCATTGGTCAATGGTATGAACTGCAACATGAGGAATACTATGGGAGTACGAGCATTGGTCAATGGTATGAACTGCAACATGAGGAATACTATGGGAGTACGAGCATTGGTCAATGGTATGAACTGTAATATGAGGAATACTATGGGAGTACGAGCATTGGTCAATGGTATGAACTGCAACATGAGGAATACTATGGGAGTACGAGCATTGGTCAATGGTATGAACTGCAATATGAGGAATATTATGGGAGTGCGATCATTGGTCAATGGTATAAACTGCAACATGAGGAATACTATGGGAGTACGAGCATTGGTCAATGGTATGAACTGCAATATGAGGAATAGTATGGGAGTACCAGCATTGGTCAATGGTATAAACTGCAACATGAGGAATACTATGGGAGTACGAGCATTGGTCAATTGTATGAACTGCAATATGAGGAATACTATGGGAGTACGAGCATTGGTCAATGGTATGAACTGCAACATGAGGAATACTATGGGAGTACGAGCATTGGTCAATGGTATGAACTGCAATATGAGGAATACTATGGGAGTACGAGCATTGGTCAATGGTATGAACTGCAACATGAGGAATACTATGGGAGTACGAGCATTGGTCAATGGTATGAACTGCAATATGAGGAATATTATGGGAGTGCGATCATTGGTCAATGGTATAAACTGCAACATGAGGAATACTATGGGAGTACGAGCATTGGTCAATGGTATGAACTGCAATATGAGGAATAGTATGGGAGTA
This sequence comes from Sepiola atlantica, assembly GCA_963556195.1. Lineage (NCBI taxonomy): Eukaryota > Metazoa > Mollusca > Cephalopoda > Sepiida > Sepiolidae > Sepiola > Sepiola atlantica. Next base: position 20,407,500 of record OY744544.1, read on the forward strand.
CCAGCATTGGTCAATGGTATAAACTGCAACATGAGGAATACTATGGGAGTACGAGCATTGGTCAATGGTATGAACTGCAATATGAGGAATAGTATGGGAGTACCAGCATTGGTCAATGGTATAAACTGCAACATGAGGAATACTATGGGAGTACGAGCATTGGTCAATTGTATGAACTGCAATATGAGGAATACTATGGGAGTACCAGCATTGGTCAATGCTATGAACTGCATTTTATTACTTATGCGACGGTTTATGACAAAAATTGTTGTTGTTTAATTTGAATACGTTCGAATTGATATTAGCAAGGAAGCAGTGCAGCGGTAATGTGTTACACGGGTAGCAAGCCCTTGCAAAAAAGCTTTGTTCATTTAAATTCCGCCTGACGATGGGCACATAGAGGATGAAAGGAAAGTATGTTGGTTGTGGTAGAGAAATGAGTTCTTGCTGTGAATGTCTTACAAAGTGGAACTAGAGATTTGAGCACAGTCTGACACTTTACATGTAAATAAATACAGAGTAGAGAGAGACTTGGAACGTTTCTTCTGTAATTAAGTATTTGTAGGGAAGAGAAAAGAGAGATCACCTATACTAGAATTCGAAGCCGATCTTACATTCTGGCAGGAAGGAGTGCTATTGGACACGGGTGTGTATTATTTAGAATTTTCCACATAAAATTAGATGAAGTAGACAGGCAGAAAATTTCACTAGAAGTTAAATAATATAATTATAGCTACGTGTCAGAATATGACGTCATAGACAAGAATTCCAAAATAACTGAAGAATATATTAAAATATTTCTATTTGTTTGGGGACCTGCTCAGATGTCTTGTTCGAAGTTCTATCTCCGTCTCACCCCCAAGAAGCGGGCGAGGAAACTCTTGCGTAATATTAAACTCGAGCTACGTGTCAGGATAAGACGTTATGAAAGTTCGAAGTGACACGTCTTTAATAAGATAGCAACATAATTATATTTGACAGACGAGCTGTTGGATGCGAACGTCTTTATCGAAGCTATATCTCCCCCGCCCCCGCCCCCGAGGATTTATATCTGAAGGAATTCTTGTAACATGAAAGATACACAGGAAATACATGTTTGACATCCATGATTGAAACTTTGTGGACACATCCAGCATAGACTAAATTTTATTTGCACTACATATGGCTAGATTGCAGAAAGGGTTGTGAGTTTTTTATAAACTATTCCATGGCTGGTATTTTTGTGGACGGTCACCCTTTCTGGGGGTCACTCTTTCTGGGAACACCCATTCTGACGTCACCCCATATTATCAGCTATATTATGATATCTCGTGCAGCTCTCAAACCAATAGGTCAGGATTACGTCCTCGACAATCAGTTCGGCAGTGGTCTTTTTTGCTGTCAGACTGGAGTATGGTTCTGTTAAATTCTAGTAATTCCACCTTCCAAGGCTTTACCTTCTCCCTATAGAAGGGGTTAGTCTATTGCTAATCGTCGTAGACGTCTTTACCGGAGAATCACGACGGGGCTGCTAAGGCATATTTTATAAGCCAGGATGTGCTTATCATAGTGCGATGGTTTTTTTTTTTTAAAACCAAACCTGACCTTGTGTCGAACATGTCAGAAAGAAGGTAAATAAACTCCCGTGTTTATTACAGTTAGTATCCATTAGGCTGATAAACACCCTCTTACTCTGCGTGGGACAAGTGGTTTGGCTAGTTTTTTTGTGTTTTTGTTTTGTATCAAAGTCACTTTGTATGTGTGGTTTGAATACAAGATCTTACGGCTTTCTACGTAAGCCGGGATTTATTTTGATCCGCCCCCCCCCTCATCGCTCCGATTGCTGAGAAGACGCCATCCCACCCAGAAATAAATATATTATATCAAGATTGTCTTTGTTTTTACTTCCATTTCTTATGATCTACTTGATCTGACTTTATACGTCTTATCTCCCTTCAAACCGTATCAGTGTTATGCCTTCTTATCGGTGTTTATTTCGAACGTCTTTTCGTTTTCCCTATCAATTGTTCTTTTTTTTTTTTTTTTTTTTCTTTTCGTGTTTACTTTTCGTATTTGAATCGGATTCTTCTTTTTATTTGTATTCCACTTCTTTCTTTTCTTTTTCTTTTTTTTTCTTTTTTTTTCTTTTTTTTTTTTTTTTTGATTTGTCGTTTTTTTTTTTTTTTTGGTTGTTGTCTTTTCGTTTCAACTAAGCATTTGTTTTCGCGGGAGTGATAATGTACGACTTGACGAAACCCTTCTCGTAAAAAAAAAAACGCTTCTTATTCGATCGTGGACTTTAATGCAGGCACACAGAGAGAAAGCGAAATGGCGCGTGCAATCGTTGATCTAAGACGTAATCTTTTCAGCTCCAATCTTGTCTTTCTTTATCCGTTTTCTTATTAATAAGAACATTTCCTTGATTCGGATCAGCTTTAATATTGGTAATCTTCGCTGTCATACGCCGCTAGATGGCGTTATTCTACGCTGAGCAGCTTTGGATTTTCCGTTAACTGAAAGTGCAGTAGAGTTAGTAGTCAAGGGAATACGCACACACACACATACATACACACACACTCATATATATATATATATATATATATATATATATATATATATATATATATATATATATATATATATATATATATATGGGGAGGGGTGAGAGAGAGAGCGAGAGATGAATGTTATTCTTCGAGTTTTAGGGATTAACGGCGTGTCAGCGCTACGGATTATTTCTTTAAAGCAAAAAAAAAAGCGAAACAATAAAATTTAAAAAACAAAATTATAATCTAAAATTTGCAACCATACACTACTGTGCTTTAGGCTTTCCGATGTTAAAGTGATTAAAATATTATCTAGGCCCCATTTCAGAATTAAAACAAAGTAACATTCCTTATCTTTCACGGCATGATATCTGCCATCTTTGGTTTTAAAGTAATAATTTTTTTACCGTTTTATTTATTAGTTACTAGAACGGCTACCCGGCGTCACCCGGGATCCTAATGTCCGTAAATTGCGTAGAGCACAGAAACACAGAAAGTAAAGGTACGCAATCCTTTTAATATTGTAAGTAAATACGGCCCGGTTGAGGTAAATACTTGTGAGTAAATCAACTAGTGTTTATTTGGTTTTAAAAATATTAGCCGGGAAAAATTAACGAGGTAAGTCATAAACAGGATGTATTACAGACAGAGGGTTGACTTTTCGAGCAAATTGATCTTGCGCGGAAACAAGTTCGCGAAAGTGACGTTAGACGATTTGATAAACAACCAGGTTAAGACAACAGACAAGTCTACCTTAGGCATGACTCTGGAAACCAATTTTAAGATTCTTTATACAGACTTTAAAATGAAGATAAACAAATATATCCGACAACAAAGACAGCAACGTTTGAGTAGCAATACACATAACAAACTCCTAGCGATCAAAACTACAATAACAGAATGGAAAGAAAGCTCACGAAAAAGCCGAAAGGAGAAAGTAGTGTTATCCGGACTTCGCATAGGTCACACAAGGATTACACACTCCTCCTTGCGTGAAGACAAACAGCTACCAATGTGCCGTGCATGCCAGAATACATAACAATCACACACATTCTTACTGAATGCATTGGTTTATCTCCTATAGTAGATACGCTTTTGCAAAGAAGGTATAATGAACGAACTATTCAACAAAATAAAGTACGATGTACTTTTTACAAGCAGATGATCTATATACAAAAATATGAAGATATATAAAGATATCTAAATCAAATTTAATTCGGTATTATATGATATGAAAAGGTTGATATGCCGTAAAACAAAACAAAACAAACAATGAGAACGTGAGGTTGGGAGTCGGCATGAAAGCTTCGGACCAACAAGTAACGAAGACATGCGCTTCTAGTCACGTGTTTCTTTCTATCATTCTCTATTGGTTGTCTCCCCTTTCTTTTATGAATTGCAACCCAAAAGACGAGAATGACCGAATAATTCATTAATTCTTCTGTAAGACCGTATTGAGTTGATTAATAACGAGGAATTAGAGTAAGAAGAATTCCACCGCCATTTGATTGCAGGTGGAAACCCGAAGCGCGGACACTGGGAAGCCAGCCGAAGAAGAACAAGGTATGTTTTGAATTGAGTTGGACTGTTTATTCTTTAATGACAAAATACGTTACAAGCAAAAAGGTTTATATGCTAGATTTGCTCATTTTGATATCTAACAGTTGCTAATTTGATCACGTGACATATAACACAATGACATTAATGAGCAAGAATAAAAACCGTTGATCGGACCAAATATAAAAATTTCAAATCGATTGGAAATAAAAAATATACATAGAACACGAACCGATAATTGCTATTTCTTACTGACTAAAGAGGTTTTCTTTCTTGTTTTGAAAACTATTCCGGTCAACGGTACAAGGGGAAATTTCAATCTACTTTATATGAGATTGATTTTGCGTTTGTATATTTTCAGGGTATTAGTATTTTTACAGACAAGGTTTCAATATTTTTTCTGGAGTTTCTAGATGGGTTTAATGATATTTCTTTCTCATTTTGGCGGAGTGCTTTATTGGCCTCATGGATACGGTCGCTGATTGTGAGATCCCTACCTGAGAGTCCAACGTTCAAACTCATCAGTTAACATGAATTGGAACAAATATATAGAAGACATTGCCAAGGCTGCCGCAAAGAAAGTGGGCTCCATCTACCGTGCTAGAAAACTTCTAATACCTGACAGTCCTATATCTCTACACAGCCACTATCAGCCCATGCATAGAGTATTGTTGTCATATCTGGGCTGGTGCACGATGTACTCGTCTCTTCTTCTTAGACAAGGTCCAAAAAAGAGTCTCTAATCTGATAGGTTCCTCACTATCCACCAAGCTCTAGCGCCTGTCACATCGCCGCAATGTGCTTGTTTTACAAGTACTTCAATTGAATGTGCCCCGATGAACTTGCTACTCTTGTTCCCCCCTCGACCTAAATACACTCGACCAACCTGACACTTTGCTAAATCCCATCCATTTACTGTGAAGGTCGTACGATGCCAGAGAACCTTCTACTCCAATAGCTTATTTCCTCATGTTGCCGGTCTTTGGAACTCTCTTCCTGTTCCCTGTTTCCCCGGCATGAAGAAATGTAAAATAAATGTTAACATACATCTCCCTGCACAGGTCTCAATTTAGGATGACTCCCAAACTATCACTCTAATTCTTAGTATCTCTTTACGTCTACAGTGGCAACTTGCCTTGTTTGGGGTGAACTGTTAAAAACAATCGCATATGCTTGAAATACAATTAAAATATTACATAATGAATCTTTTTAATATGATTTTTTCACGCGATGTGAAGGTCTCCTTAAATTCAGTAGGAGGGCAAAACTGAAGTTGTGGAAGCCACCAACATGGGGTTTCTACTAACATGGATGTTATTAAAATAGAGGCTTTCACCAACAACACCAACACCAACACCAACGCCAACGCCACCACAAAAAACAACAACAACAACAACAACACTATCACAACCACCGCCACCACCACCACCAACAACAACAACAGCAGCACCAACACCAACAGCAATACCATCATACACAACAACACCACTACCATAACCATCACCACTAACAGCACCAACACCAACAATACCAACAACAACAAAATAGCTACAATAACAACAGGACCAAAAGAAAGCAACACCACTACCAATAACAACACCAATACAACCATCATTAACCCAACCACCACCACTAACACAACCAACAACAACAACAACACCAAAAAACAACCACCACTAACAACAACACCACCAAAAACAACCACAACCATCAACAAGAACAACACAACCACCAACACCAACAACAACACCACCATCAACAACAACAGCCACCAATAACAACAACAACAACAACAACAACCACTACCATTACTAACCACAACAACAACACTAACAACAACACTTGATTAGTACAAAAATAAAAATTGCCTCAATCTAGATCGACCTCTCTTTTACTCATCGAGAACAGAACAGAGGACGTGTTGTATCAGAACAGATACCACGCTTTAATCTTAGCTAAATAATTTGTCGTGTTTAACAAAGAAAAAATTACCCGGAAGGCATTTTTTTATAACAGACAAGCCGATAAAGTGATCCAGGAAAAAAGATGTTTTGCCAATGCGATTATGCAAATTGGCAGATGAATTAATTTGTATTTAATGCGGATATCGAATAATTAATGTATAAATTAATTAATGAATAAATTAATTAAATTCAATCTGGCTTAAAGCTATTTCATGGAATTAAATAATGTTTCATCATTTTAGCAACGTCATTCTTCAATGATAAGCGCAATAAAGGAAACTACGTGTCTATAAAAATTCGTGTATTTTCCGAAGATAAATGATTGGAATCACGGACACGTGACCCGTTGGGTCACAACCACTTCCACCAATTATTCTACTCCATAAACTGTGGCATATCTGTTATGGTATTCTTCTTTGAATGATTACAAATAATTAGTCATTTATCTCGATATTATTTGTACTCACTAGGAGTTATCACACAAGTCATCATCAGTGATTGCTCATTGATAATTACCGGTGGTGTTCCCTGGAGTTGGAGTGACAACAAGCCCCCCCGAGATATCCAGCAGACTCCACCTCTTTTCGATAGCCATTGCAAATGACTTTGCGGTATCGCAACAGCCGATTATCATTGATTTCTCGCTGGTAACGACCATTGCTCTCTTCTGAGATTAGAGTGGCAATTATTATTATTATTATTATTATTATTATTATTATTATTATTATTATTATTATTATTATTATTATTATTATTATTATTATTATTATTATTTCCTTCTGAGATTAGGGTGGCAATTATTATTATTATTATTATTATTATTATTATTATTATTATTATTATTATTATTATTATTATTTCCTCGCCATGAATTTTGACACAAGTCAGTATCAGTGATTGTTCCTTGGAATCTGACTGACAACAAGTCTTCCCAAATTTCCAGCATTCGCCACCTCTTTTCGATAACAAATGCAAATCATTTTGAATTATCGCAACAGCCGTTCATCCGATGCTGCCTCGTAGTCCTGTTTCCTAGCGAGGCATGAAGTCGTATTTTACGTGTAGGCCAATGGATCGTCAGATGTTGTCTGCGGCAACTGCAGTCCTAGTTCATCTGTATCTCGACGTAAACACTGGTCGCCCACATTTATTTAATCAGAGTGGCTGCGTAACTCCAAGTTCTTTAATACGAACGCACGTGCGTGAATCTACAGCAACATTTTATCAAAGACATAACGACACCATTTCGTACGGTTTACCCCGTTTATTATATGTATTGTTGTTCTATCTCTCTGGACAGGATCTGGTGAGACTGTATTTGTTAATCAGTTGACATTGCAGGACTCAAAATCACTCTCTCCTAAACTGTATTTTGGGAGAGACGGAATGTTACATTTCTGGTTACCATCAGCGTCGGTACCCGGATTTCATCTTTTTGTTCGGTGTATCTTGGGCTTCTGAACGATAACGCGGGAACGCTGACTGATTCAAGAAGTTTATTTAAACATAAACAATAGAGATTTAGTGGTTTGTACGGGAGAGAGAGAACAAGGGAATTATTTGGAGAGGATTTATCATCAACAGTAAGGCCATTCTGGGATATACTATGCGATCGTACCTGCTGCTGCAGGGACCCTCGCTTCGCACGTTTTTCTTTCTTGGTGGTCAGGAACAAGAGACAGAAACAACCTCTAACGGACGTGACGTCACTTCCGATTTGAACTGCTACTCCTACTACCTTTCAGGGCGTCCCCCCACTCTCTGTGGAACTCACTATCTAACAGAAATATCGACACAAGTCTCAATACACGTCATCCTCAGACACTCGCTGCTGTAATATGGTCCGACATTTATGTCTTCAACTTTTGTCATGGCGCCATTCATGTGATCTCGTCTCCCCCTCGAATTATACTACAACCTTTTGAAAAATAATGTACCTTTTCTTCTTCTTCTTCTTCTTCTTCTTCTTCTTCTTCTTCTTCTTCTTCTTCTTCTTCTTCTTCTTCTTCTTCTTCTTCTTCTTCCTCTTCTTCTTCTTCTTCTTCTTCTTCTGTTCTGCATACTCGGTAACCCTGGTTAACATAATGCTGCTAACAACAGATTTTCTTCCTGAGATTCTCATGGATGGTTCTGCTCTTGAGGAAAAATCGACTCTGAAACTTTTTGGTCTTTCTTTCTCATCAAATCCTCTTGGAGTTCATACATTAGATGAATTGCTCTTTCTGCTTCTCGTAAAGTCCGTTCTCTCTATCGCTCCAAACACTTTCTCACCCGTGAGACTATTCTCTATCTCTACTAATCTACTATCAGACCATGTATAAAGTACTGTTGTCATATTTAGGCTGGTCAATCTCTGTCCCATTTAAGCGTTCATGATAAGGTGCAGAAACTATCTGTAATTTGATTAGTCAGAGCTTTTCTTCTTCTCTGCACCCTATCTCTGTCACAGACGGGATGTTGCTAGTCACAGTCTTTTCTATAAATACGCATGGCATATTCCCTTCAGAATTCTTAGAATGATTCCCTGCTTCCTTTGTTTCAGCTCGTTTGACTCGTTGGTCTAGTGGTCTCTATTAATTCATTGCTTTGATATCTCATTATAATACATCTTCCTATTCCAGTAGCTTCTTTCCAAGAACTTCAGGCTTGTTGAGCTCTCTTCCTGCTGACTGGTTTCTTCCTTGGCCATTTCGAGACAAAGGCCAATAAGCATCTTCTGTCTTTGCGATAATAATCTTTCGTTTTTGTTAGCTCCTTACATCAAATGGCTTCATGTCTTGTCTGGAGCGATTTCCATGAAAAGAAAATCTCCAATCATTTCTATGGAGGATACCGTTTTAGGTCCCCTCAATTTCATGGTGGAAGTCCGATAGTGATTTGATGTCTTATATCACTTGGTCGAGCCATGCCATCTTTGGTTGTCCTGGCGGTCTTTATAAAAGCTTCAAGTGCTGGACGTGCAAGTATTGTACACCTCACTTAACACCAACATTTTACGGCTAAGTTCATACGTTACACACTCATAAGCCTTTTGGCTAGGAGCAAAGGAGCAAAGTGTCGTACCTGTTCTGATATTCCACTTCATATTTCTATCCTTCTAGAGGGAAGAACTGTTTATTTGTGTCCCAATCCAGAGTGCCCCTTTTAATGGAGGTGGATTTCCTCTACATTAAAAACCGACCATGTGTCTAACTCTGCCCTCGTGGGGAGGCAAGTAAGTAAAGACTATGAAGCCTTTTGGTTAGGAGCAAAGAGTAATATCTGTTCTTATACTAGACTTCATATTTTCTGTCTTCGTTCAGTGAGAGAGAAATGTTTTAAGACTGAGGCAATTTTTTTTTTTGTCCCAAAACAAAGTGCTTTTTTTAGGAAGCTAGATTTCTCCACATTAAAAACCGACCTTGTGTCTAACTTTAACGTCGTGGGGAAGCTAGTAAACAGGGACTATGAGGCATTTTGGCTCGGAGCAAAGCGTAGTATCTGTTCTGGGGAGGCAAGTAAACAGGAACGTCACCATACACATGCACATGTTAACATTGCCACAGCTCTCACAAATTGATATTCTCACAAACTTAAAATGGTTGATATGCCGTATAACAAACAAGACAAGACCAATTGATTGTCCCATGTAAACGTGGCCATCTTTATCATATCAGTAACACTGAAAACAATAGAGTTATGATGTGTAAACTTAGTTGTTGTACCATTAAGATACCAAGTTGTCAAAACATTCGTTTATTTCCCTGTTTCCAACGGTCGTTCAGTCATGAATTCATATTAAATAGGAACATCGTCGAGTCTGGCAACCTTCCAGCGTCCGACTCGTCGGGGTTCCTTCCAGATGGGAAGATGTCCAACTTCCTTATCATTTTGGAAAAGATCGATGCGTTCTTCATTTCAAGCTTGGTGAATTTAATCCAGCCGGTTGTCATGTTTTTATTTTTCATGAAATTGAATACAGCGCCAGTCTTTATAGTTAAAGCGAAATAATATTTGTTTGGTGTCAATGGACGTCACGTCTGAACATCTTTCGCCGTATGTTCTGTTAAGGAAGTGGGCGACGGTGGGAAACGCGCCCCTCGCTGAATTCGTACCAACATGATAAGTGATTTCCTGATAATTAATTACTTGTTCACGGGTTGCAAAAGGCCGATATAATGTACTTGTAACAAAAATGACCCCTAAAATGGAAGGAAATTGAAAACGGCATAACATACACATTTATTTATTTATTTATTTATTTATTTATTTATTTATTTTGTTATCATAGTTCACCCCAAACATAGCAGGCCGCCACTGTAGATGTAAGGTGCTACTGAGAAAGAAAAAGGGAGGGGGGATTCAACCTAAATTAGACGCTTCGCAGCAAGATGTCTGCTTACGTTAGTTTTAAACTTCTGCATGTCAGTAGCGTCAGGAAAGCAGGAAGCAGGGAGGGAGTTCCGGAGTCCAGCAGCACGAGGAAAGAAGCTTTTGGAGTAGAAAGCTCTACGGAATCTGGAGGCATCCACAGTGTATGGATGGGATTTGGCAGATTGTCGGGTTTTTCTAGTGAATTTACGTCGTGGGAGGCACCATAGCAGCAAGCTCATCAGAGCACAATCCATTGAAGTACTTGTAAAACAGGCACAAGGAAGCAACATTGCGGCGATGTGACAGGGGCTGGAGCTTGATGGATAGTAAGGGACCTATCAAGTTAGCAACTCTTTTTTTGACCTTGTCTAAGAGGGAGAGACTAGCGGACGGTGCACCAGCCCAGATGTGGCAACAATACTCCATGTATGGGCGGATGGTGGCTTTGTAGAGATTAAATCAGAGTTTCTGCATAACTTCAAGTTCTTTTTTGAACGCAGATGCGTGAAACTGCAAGACCTTATCAAAGAGACAGCCACACCTTTTCTTAGATTCACGGTTTTATTATATTTATTGATGTTATATCTCTATGGCCAGGATGGCGTAAAACCGTTCTTGGTATACCCCTGACATTAAAAATCTCTCAAACACCCTCCTTCTCTCAATTTACACCTGCGTAAACTGTAGGTTTCTGGTAATTAATTACTTGTTCACAGGTTGGAAAATGCCAATATAATGTACTTATAACAGAAATTACTCCTAGAGGACATTGAGAATGGGGTAAAGAAAGAAAATAATGGAGAAAAAAAAACATAAATATATTTCAAATTTATTTACCTAGTTCTTGGAAGGCTGGAGAACATAGCTGTCAACACGGTGTAATCGGAATAACGATAATCTTACTGAATGATCTAATAAAGCAAAAACTTTATCAGAATCACCCTAGACTCCACAAGCAAGCGTTCTAACCACACAGCCACGGAAAAGTACGACGTAAAGAAAGGGAAACAAGCCGCGCGAGCGTGGTCCTCCTCTCTATTTGACTCGATGTGGCGAGTGTAAAATGCAACAATAAATTTGGGCAATTTGTAGCGTTTTTTACCCCACCCCCTTTGACCCCCCCCCCCCCCGGGGGCGCAAACCAGAATTTTTCTGAGGGCAAGGATGCTCATTTTATATCCAGAACAATTGCTTCTACATTTTGGCCAAGTTTCAGAAAAAATGAATGGATGGATCAAACGTTATGGGAAAAAAGGGTCATTTTTTGCCATTTGGGGGGCTTTTGACCCCCTGGGGGCGAGAACCAGATTTTTTCCAAGGTCAGTGATACTTATTTTCTATTAGGAACAATTTCCTCCACATTTTGGCCAAGTTTCAGAGAAATTGAATGGATGGATGAAAAGTTATGGGGCAAAAAATGTCATTTTTTGCCATTTCGGGGCTTTTTGACCCCTCTGGGGGGCTAACCAAATTTCTTTTCAAAAATCGGAGAATGTCACTTTCTAACCTGATTAAAGTTAGAACTTCATGCAAAATTTCATAGAAATTCAATGGATGGTTGCGGAGAAAAACTCGGACGGACGGACGGACATGCCTCAAAACATAAGTCCCCCGATTTTATAAATCGGGGGACCAATAAGTTATTTTATTCGAAAACAAAGCGGGTACAGACACTAGACTTAACAATATATATATATATATATATATATATATATATATATATATATATATATATATATATATATATATATATATATATATATATATATATATATATGACCCGTTTCTCCCATAACGGTTGATCCATTCATTCAATTTTTCTGAAACTTGGCCAAATATAGAGGCAATTGTTCTGGATATAAAATGAGCATCCTTGCCCTCAGAAAACTTCTGGTTCGCGCACCATGGGGTACAATAGGAGTCAAAAAGCCCCTAATTGCCCAAATTTATTGCATTTTACACTCGCCACATCGAGTCACATACAGAGGGGGACCACGCAAAATCAATGGAAATTAGAAAGGAAAATTGATGAAAATTAGACAGTAAACTCGATGGAAATTAAACAGCAAAATCGATGGAAATTAGACAGCAAAATTGATGGAAATTAGACAGTAAACTCGATGGAAATTAAACAGCAAAATCGATGGAAATTAGACAGTAAACTCGATGGAAATTAAACAGCAAAATCGATGGAAATTAGACAGCAAAATTGATGGAAATTAGACAGCAAAATCGATGGAAATTAGCCAGTAAAATTGATGGAAATTATACAGAAAAATCAATGGAAATTAGACAGAAAAATCGATGGAAATTAGACAGCAAAATCGATGGAAATTAGACAGCAAAATCGATGGAAATTAGACAGAAAAATCAATCGAAATTAGACAGCAAAATCAATGGAAATTAGACAGCAAAATCGATGGAAATTAGACAGAAAAATCGATCGAAATTAGACAGCAAAATCGATGGAAATTAGACAGCAAAATCAATGGAAATTAGACAGCAAAATCGATGGAAATTAGACAGAAAAATCAATCGAAATTAGACAGAAAAATCGATGGAAATTAGACAGCAAAATGAATCGAAATTAGACAGAAAAATCGATGGAAATTAGACAGAAAAATGAATCGAAATAAGACAGCAAAATCGATGGAAATTAGACAGCAAAATCGATGGAAATTTGACAGCAAAATCGATGGAAATTTGACAGAAAAATCGATGGAAATTAGACAGCAAAATCGATGGAAATTAGAAAGCAAAATCGATGGAAATTAGACAGAAAAATCAATCGAAATTAGACAGCAAAATTGATGGAAATTAGACAGCAAAATCGATGGAAATTAGACAGCAAAATCAATGGAAATTAGGCAGCAAAATCGATGGAAAATGAGCATCCTTGCCCTCAGAAAACTTCTGGTTCGCGCACCAGGGGGAACAATAGGGGTCAAAAAGCCCCTAATTGCCCAAATTTATTGGACATCGAGTCACATACAGAGGGGGACCACGCAAAATCAATGGAAATTAGAAAGGAAAATTGATGAAAATTATACAGCAAAATCGATGGAAATTAGACAGCAAACTCGATGGAAATTAGACAGCAAAATCAATGGAAATTAGACAGCAAACTCGATGGAAATTAGACAGCAAAATCAATGGAAATTAGACAGCAAAATCAATGGAAATTAGAATACAAAATCGATGGAAATTAGACAGCAAAATCAATGGAAATTAGACAGCAAAAATCAATGGAAATTAGACAGAAAAATCGATGGAAATTAGACAGCAAAATCGATGGAAATTAGACAGCAAAATCAATGGAAATTAGACAGCAAAATCGATGGAAATTAGACAGCAAAATCAATGGAAATTAGACAGCAAAATCAATGGAAATTAGAATACAAAATCAATGGAAATTAGACAGCAAAATCAATGGAAATTAGAATACAAAATCGATGGAAATTAGACAGCAAAATCAATGGAAATTAGAATACAAAATCAATGGAAATTAGACAGCAAAATCAATGGAAATTAGAATACAAAATCGATGGAAATTAGACAGTAAAATCGATGGAAATTAGACAGCAAAATCGATGGAAATTAGACAGCAAAATCGATGGAAATTAGACAGCAAAATCAATGGAAATTAGACAGCAAAATCGATGGAAATTAGACAGCAAAATCAATGGAAATTAGACAGCAAAATCAATGGAAATTAGACAGCAAAATCAATGGAAATTAGACAGCAAAATCAATGGAAATTAGAATACAAAATCAATGGAAATTAGACAGCAAAATCAATGGAAATTAGAATACAAAATCGATGGAAATTAGACAGCAAAATCAATGGAAATTAGACAGCAAAATCAATGGAAATTAGACAGAAAAATCGATGGAAATTAGACAGCAAAATCGATGGAAATTAGACAGCAAAATCAATGGAAATTAGACAGCAAAATCGATGGAAATTAGACAGCAAAATCGATGGAAATTAGACAGCAAAATCAATGGAAATTAGACAGCAAAATCAATGGAAATTAAGCCGGAAAAATCGATGGAAATTAGACAGCAAAATCAATGGAAATTAGACAGCAAAATCAATGGAAATTAGACAGCAAAATCAATGGAAATTAGACAGCAAAATCAATGGAAATTAGACAGAAAAATCGATGGAAATTAGACAGAAAAATCGATGGAAATTAGACAGCAAAATCAATGGAAATTAGACAGCAAAATCAATGGAAATTAGACAGCAAAATCAATGGAAATTAGACAGCAAAATCGATGGAAATTAGACAGAAAAATCGATGGAAATTAGACAGCAAAATCAATGGAAATTAGACAGCAAAATCAATGGAAATTAGACAGCAAAATCAATGGAAATTAGACAGCAAAATCGATGGAAATTAGACAGCAAAATCAATGGAAATTAGACAGCAAAATCAATGGAAATTAGACAGCAAAATCAATGGAAATTAGACAGCAAAATCGATGGAAATTAGACAGCAAAATCAATGGAAATTAGACAGCAAAATCAAATGGAAATTAGACAGAAAAATCAATGGAAATTAGACAGCAAAATCGATGGAAATTAGACAGCAAAATCAATGGAAATTAGACAGCAAAATCGATGGAAATTAGACAGCAAAATCAATGGAAATTAGACAGCAAAATCAATGGAAATTAGACAGCAAAATCAATGGAAATTAGACAGCAAAATCAATGGAAATTAGACAGCAAAATCGATGGAAATTAGACAGCAAAATCAATGGAAATTAGACAGCAAAATCGATGGAAATTAGGCAGCAAAATCGATGGAAATTAGACAGCAAAATCAATGGAAATTAGACAGCAAAATCAATGGAAATTAGACAGCAAAATCAATGGAAATTAGACAGCAAAATCAATGGAAATTAGACAGAAAAATCGATGGAAATTAGACAGCAAAATCGATGGAAATTAGACAGCAAAATCAATGGAAATTAGACAGCAAAATCAATGGAAATTAGACAGCAAAATCGATGGAAATTAGACAGCAAAATCGATGGAAATTAGACAGCAAAATCAATGGAAATTAGACAGCAAAATAACACGTATCTGTCTGCTATACAATCCATTATGATGACATCGAAGTAGAGACCCATATTATTATTAGTTATTATAGAATAATTTCTTTGCTACAGTTTGTGAATTTCCGAATGAAATCAAAGTGGAATACATAGTGGGAGTAATTATGACCCAATGGGTCACCGGTAGTCGAGTATATATATATATATATATATATATATATATATATATATATATATATATATATATATATATATATATATATATATATATATATTATCTATATATATATTATCTACTTGCCTATCTTGTACCAAAGGTACTTAAGCTTTTTTTTTAATGCAACACTTATTCCTATATAATTTTATCGTTAGCTACCATATCGCAAAATAGTTTTTGGGTATAGTGGTTAAATATCATCATCATCATCATCATCATCATCATCATCATCATCATCATCATCATTAATATT
Source organism: Sepiola atlantica (assembly GCA_963556195.1). Taxonomy (NCBI): domain Eukaryota; kingdom Metazoa; phylum Mollusca; class Cephalopoda; order Sepiida; family Sepiolidae; genus Sepiola; species Sepiola atlantica. The sequence continues at coordinate 20,423,435 of OY744544.1, forward strand.
ATTTGACATGCAAATTACCATATTACACTGTAGTCTTAAGGATAATGTCCGAAAGAGGAGGTAATGTCTGGGAGGAGGCACCTCCTAGGACCGAACCGAACCATACCTCAGTATTTCGAACCCGGCACACCGAGGTTTTCAGTCCGTCTCGTTAATCACGTAATCGAAAGGTCTGCTCACCAGCGTGGCAGTCCTTAGGTTGCCAGAATTTTGCCAAGGCCGTATCCTCGACTGGCATGAAGCCAGTCGATGTACAGGTCATCATAGGTGCTGGAACAGGGGTCCTTCGCACCGATGTTAATGCGTGCATCACATTCACAGCAAGAACTCGTCTTCTAGCACAACGAAAAGAGATTTTCCTTTCTCTTTCCATCTGCCTTGCGTCAAACGGAATTTTCATGGGATTCTTTGCAAGAACCCATTCCTGCGGGACTGCTTCCCTGCTGATTACAACTAGGTCGTTTTCAAATCCAATATCAAAACATTATTGTGATCTATCGCTCTTAAAAGTAACTACACGCAGTTCATACCATTGATCAATGTGAATACTCCTATAGTGTTCTTCATGTTTCGAGTGGCCTTCATTCCTGTCTCATAAACATTTATCTCGAGTGGCTTTTTGCCTTGATAAGTGGTTATGCGATAGCAAAAAAAAAAAACAGAAAATAAAACATCACCCGCTGAGGATTTGAAACCGGCATGAGGGCGTATCTATTAGAGCCATTAGCTTTCTATAAAGTTCGGTTTGAGATGACGACAATAAAAATACTTTTCATTTTTCATATTTCATGGTCGATTGAAATATGCAATTTTGTTTTTAGGTTAGATTCTTTATACATTTTTCTTGCACCTGTTCGCTTTTTTTATTTAGAGCAAGGATATCAAATCCACGACCGGATGTTTGCGCAATAAAAACGGGTCGTACAATCACGGTTGATTGCACAGCGAAGTGAACAGCCGTAAATGATTAGATCAGATCACAGAGAAATCACTAACCGGTGGTCTATTCATCAGATTCATATTTAAAGTCACACCGAAATACGCTCACCATTCAATAATAGAATACAAGCAAACCTTTCAAAGAAATAGTTTTGGCATTATTGAAGTACTTTATATACAATACATTGGTGGTCAAAATATATATGCTAAGTTCTGAACGTTTTATTATTTTTTTGGGGTGGGGGGCAGTTATCATAAGCAAGAGAAATACAAAACAAGACATTTAGCATGTAGGTATGTGTAAGTTATTTTAATATTTTATAGCGTTTTAATATATTTAACGTTTTTAATATATTTAACGTTTTAATGTATTCTTTAGTATAAAAAGGACAACTGCATCAGATTAGTTCACAAAACAAGAAAGTTGATGTTAAATATTTGTTTCAGACATTTTGACAATAATTTTATTAGTAGCAAATATTTTGACCTGATTGGCATTATTTTAATTTGCTTAGTTTTGTAGCACATATTTAGCCATGATTGACATTATTTGATATCAATGGTTTTGTAGCACATATTTTGACATTATTGACATAATCTTATTAAAAAGGTTTGCAGCACATATTTTATATTATTTTATAACAAAGATGTTTAGTACATATATTGACACGATCGGCATTATTTTATAACAAAGGTTTTGTAGCACATATTTTGCATAATATTTGATGACAAATGTTTTGTAGCATATATTATGACATAATTGACATAATTTATGAAACATTTTGTAGCATATATTTTGACATTATATTATAACCAAGGTTTTGTAGCACATAGTTTATTATACTTTTATAACAAAAGTCTTGTAGCACACATTTTTACATGATTGACATAATTTTATAACAAAGCTTTTGTAGCACATATTTTTACATTATTTCATCACAAAGGTTTTGTAGCAAATATTTTGACATAATTTTATGATAAAAGTCTTGTAGCACACATTTGTACAAAGGTTTGTAGCAGATATTTTTACATCATTTTATAACAAATGTTTTGTAGCACATATTTTTACATCATTTTATAACAAATGTTTTGTAGCACATATTTTTACATTATTTTATAACAAATGTTTTGTAGCACATATGTTTACATTATTTTATAACAAATGTTTGGTAGCACATATTTTTACATTATTTTATAACAAATGTTTTGTAGCAAATATTTTTACATTATTTTATAACAAATGTTTGGTAGCACATATGTTTACATTATTTTATAACAAATGTTTGGTAGCACATATTTTTACATTATCTTATAACAAATGTTTTGTAGCACATATTTTTACATTATTTTATAACAAATGTTTGGTAGCACATATTTTTACATTATTTTATAACAAATGTTTTGTAGCAAATATTTTTACATTATTTTATAACAAATGTTTTGTAGCACATATTTTTACATTATTTTATAACAAATGTTTGGTAGCACATATTTTTACATTATTTTATAACAACGGTCCTGTAAATTTTAAAGGGGTTCACCCTCCATGGATTTACATTCTCTTTGAGAAAGGGTTTGTTTATAGCTAATCGCCTGATGGAACCTACCTCGGCTGATACCACACAAAATAGCCGTGAAGGGTCAAGGAGGATCGAAAGACCTAGGAGAGAGCACTAACCAGACCTCCACTGGAAGAGTGTGGAGAGAACTGTGACATTGGGGAGGTTTATTGCCATCCAAATCTCAGAGAAGACCAATTAGTCGTTGCCAGCGATAAATCGATGGTATGCGTCTGTTGTGATAACGCAAAGTCATTGGCAATAGTTATCGAAAGAGGTGGAGAGTACTGAAAATCTGGGGAGACTTTTTGTCACTCAGACTCCAGGGAACACCACCGGTGTTTATCAGTGAGCAAGGCCTGATGATGACGTCTGTGAGAACTCCTAGTGAGTACAAATAATAATAATAATCATCGTTGAAGTTTTTATTGTGCAAGCAGAATGTCTTAACAGATATGTCACAGTTTATGAATTTTCCTAACAAAGATAGTAGAATAAATTGTGTTTTTGTGTTACCCAACTGATCACGGGTACGTCTAGTAATTTATATTTTCCCTCTGGAAACTCGCCCACAAAGCTATATCGTCCACAAAGCTATTTCAAACGTAAGCGTTACAGGCCGGTGAAAATGCTATTTCAAACGTAAGTGTTACAGACCGGTGAAAATGCTATTTCAAACTTAAGTGTGACAGACCGGTGAAAATGCTATTTCAAACTTAAGTGTTACAGGCCGGTGAAAATGCTATTTCAAACGTAAGTGTGACAGACCGGTGAAAATGCTATTTCAAACGTAAGCGTTACAGGCCGGTGAAAATGCTATTTCAAACGTAAGCGTTACAGGCCGGTGAAAATGCTATTTCAAACGTAAGCGTTACAGGCCGGTGAAAATGCTATTTCAAACGTAAGTGTTACAGACCGGTGAAAATGCTATTTCAAACGTAAGTGTTACAGACCGGTGAAAATGCTATTTCAAACGTAAGCGTTACAGGCCGGTGAAAATGCTATTTCAAACGTAAGCGTTACAGACCGGTGAAAATGCTATTTCAAACGTAAGTGTTACAGACCGGTGAAAATGCTATTTCAAACGTAAGCGTTACAGGCCGGTGAAAATGCTATTTCAAACGTAAGCGTTACAGACCGGTGAAAATGCTATTTCAAATGTAAGCGTTACAGACCTGCTAAAATGCTACTTCAAACTGAAATGTGACAGACCGCCAAAATGACATTTGAAAATTTAAGCCGAAAGTACGACCGGCGGACAAAGCCTCTTACAGATATACTTGGACGCATCTAAAACGAGTCTGGAAATTTTTTACAGAGTTGATCATAAAAAATGGCGGCGTAAGATCAAGAAGAAACAACGCGCGCAAAGACATTTATGTTGATAATTAATCATTTCGTTTGAGTGACGATGGCAATTTCGGTGGGCAAGTCAGACGCAAATGCATCCACGCATTCATATACGATCCAGTTGAATTAATGGTCTGTAAAAAAAAATCAAGCTGCGCTCTCCCTTTCATTCCCCCAACGTACAATTGCACAAAAGAATTTACAAGTAAACCAAACTCAGTAACCTTTATGTTCCCTTAAAATGCTGTTTGATAATAAAGATTAATAGAACGATTGCACTATTAGAAGCAATGAAAGTGATATTGATAAACCTGGATTATTCATGCGTCTCCAGTTAAAATATGAATAAAAATCTTATTATAATGGGCATTGACATAACGGCATAACGCCTGGCAATCGTCACTTCCGGTGAAGAATGTATTCAGCAGAAAACGGTGAAGTGCGAGAATCAGTCCCCTGTATATTTCACTCATACGAAAATCAATGCCAACAAATAAGAAATTGTGAAAAGTGATTTTTTTCATTTGAAATGTTGTTTTATTTTTTATACAAATTTATTTATTATGATTAGAATGTTTTCTTTTTTACAAATACTCAAAGGAAGCGTTTTTAACAAAGAACGGCCTCTTCCCTCCCCATGTTAAGAATGGCTTTCTAAATAATAACGTTACTATTTAAACAGCCCTTCCTAACATGGGGATGATGGGTTTTGTATTTTTACCTAACAATTTAATACACAAAGAAAATGTGTCATTGTCCAAAAATAAGAATAGTTAACAAAGCCCCCCTGCGAAAACGTAATATAACGGGGACTGATTTTAGCCCTTCACCGCTTTCTGCTGGACACATTTTAAAGCCAGAAGAGGCAATTCTCGGGCATTATACCGTTAAACATAAACATTTCATGTCTGTATATATAATAACGTAGTGTTTATCAAAGATATTGCGTTATATTTTCGAATATTTTTTTTGTTTGAAACATTGACAATTTTTGCCTCATTTCAATATTAACTAGCCCAAACGCCTCATTAGCTGACTATTATTGGTACTTATATCGATCTTGACTCAGTTTTTGCGAGTTTCTGGTCGGAAGAGTTCGTCTGTGCTACGCAAACGCCCAAGAGATGACGAGCCGATTTGTACCAGACGACAATTTTGATACGGTGCTGCGTCCTATGATTTTAAGTTATATTTTCAAGAAATTTTCTAAAAGAAACAACATAAAAAAACAAAACAAGCAAAACATAGCGAAGTTACTGTTATCAAATAAATATTTTTCGTTATTTTGATACGTTGCTGCGTCCTATAATTTTTAGTTATATTTGCAAAAATTTTTTAAAACAACAAAACAAATAAAACAAGCAAAACAGAGCGAAATTACTGTTGTGAAATAAATATTTTTAACCTAACCCTAACCCTAACCCTAAGCCCTAACCCTAACCCTAAACCCTAACCCTAACCCTAACAACAACAAAAAACAAAACAAGCAAAACATTAAAATCATAGGACGCAGCATCGTATCAAAATTGTCGTCAGGGAATGCCGGCGGGCTGCTCAGGCAATTTTTAATAGCCAGAGTGGTCACCTTCTCGGGCGCTTGCTTTTCAACCCCCACTTTCCCGACCCGACCTTGGGTCACATCTTACCTTGTGGGAGTAAGATAAAACTGGCCTTGTGCCTAACCCCCCGAAGAGGAAGTAAATAGTACGCACAATATCACATGAACGCACACACGCTTATTAACCTTTGAAAGAGTTTCAATGTTAACAAGACACCATCCTTAAGTGTCTTCGGTCTTTCTGCACAGGGGATTCTCAGTACACCCTAACATGGGGATACTTTGCTTTACAAGTAAACCCTGGTTAAATATTTAAAATAACATAGTATTCGAAGACCTCAGTATGACTACATATGGCTCATACGTTGACTAGTACACCTTCGGGATCTTAGTTTCGGAGGGGAATTGGCTGATGAATTTGCCATAGTTTAGATTTGTCTCCAAAGTACTTTCAGACTCATCCGGGTCCATCTTCAGGGAAATGAGGTTAAACAGGTACAGCCCATGTGTTAGTATTATAGAAGGTTTTGGCGGGAATTATGTAATAAGTACGAACTATTGATATGATCTACCGAAGGATATCTAGACATGAGTTGTTGTCTCTTATATTCAACAATACTTGCCTGCAAGAGAAGATGCTGCCTATATATATATATATATATATATATATATATATATATATATATATATATATATATATATATATCATATATATATATATATATATATATATATATATATATATATATATATATATATATATATATATATATATATATATATATATATATATATTGTGTTACTTTGGTGCAAAGCTGTACAAATTTATTCTCGCGCATCAATACTTTTCGACTTCCTTTTTTTCTGGTTTAAAAAAATATTTTTCCTGTAAACGTATTGATTTGCATTTTCTTTCTTACTTCCATTTCGTTCCGGTTTGTCTATTTTTAAATGTAGATTTCGCTTTTTGCCAATTTACCACCGCTATCATGTCATCCCGTTTTTGTTTTCTATTTCATTTCATTTTCGTTATAATCCTGCCCATAAATTTATTAACCGATTTCTTGTTATTTGTATCTATTTTATTATTTATGATACCGTTTCACATATCGTAGTCCCTTATTTTCCTTCCGTTCGGTGCATTCCTTTCTTCGAAATAATACGCAAAAAACAAATATTTACAATAAAAAAAGATGTCAATTCAACAAGCAACCATCGACTAAACGAACTCTGTTTATTTCTCTAACATTATTTCATGAGAATCAAGATCGATCGAAGAAACGGATCAAACGAAAGCAAAACGAAATACGAAACGAAATACGAAACAATCATTGTTTTGAAAACTATACAATAGGCAAATAGTTTTGTTTCGATTGAATTTTCTCGACGCCGTGACTTGTTTTTTATTCGATTATTTTCGCCCGACGCCATGTTTATTTTTTACTTATTATTTAAATTCTTGTTTTCGAATCAACTTAATGTCGTTGACATTTTTCTAGGCGATTATTTGTTTAAGGGCTTTGCGATTCGTGAATTCTTTTTTATTTGTTTATTTTTGATGTTTCAATTTAATTTTGCAGCTTCGGAAGACTTTCTTATGAATATTACAGTCGTTGCGAATTCTTGCGTGAATTACCATTCACTCTCCTTCTACTTTCGGTGTATTTGTCGTTTTCTTTTCGCTGTTTACTTTTTTCTTGTTCTCTTCATACTTTTGTGCGGATTTAATTTCCATATCTTCAAGTCATTTTTCAATTCAGGAAATGCTTTGTTCGAGCGCACGACTTCGTATTTCCCAACTGTTTCACATGACTTTATAAACATATTGTCGATCTCTTTGCATTTTTTCATCAGCCATTATTATCAAAATACAGCAACTATTCATGTAAACAGAACACGTATTTTCATATATATATATATATATATATATATATATATATATATATATATATATATATATATTTATATAAATATGTGAGTGTGAGAGAAAAAAGTATATATATATATATATATATATATATATATATATATATATATATACGTGTGTGTGTGCGTTTGCGTGTGTCAAGCACAAAAATAAAATCATGTGTATAAACCCATACAAAACTTATATATATATATATATATATATATATATATAAATCAAATTTATTTATTTATTTATTTATATAAATATGTGAGTGTGTGAGAGAAAAAAGTATATATATTTATATATACGTGCGTGTGTCAAGCACAAAAATCTAATCATATGTATAAACCCATAAAAACTGATATATATATTAAGTTATTTATTTATATAAATATGTGAGTGTGTGAGAGAAAAGGTACATCTATATATATATATATATATATATATATATATATGTGTGTGTGTGTGTGTGTTTGTGTATGTGTGCGCGTTTGCGTGTGTCAAGCACAAAAATCAAATTGTATGTATAACCCCATACAAAAACTGATATATATATATATATATATGTATATATATATATATATATATATATATATATATATATATATATATATATATATGTATATATATATATATATATATATAAATCAAATAAACATTGGGGACAGTCTATGCGGATCAACCTACGTTTCAGCGCTGAAGCGTCTTGTTCAGGAAAATCTTGAACGAGACGCTTTAGCAATTTTGTTCTGTTTCATAGGCTAGGTCGAGAGGTGTACGTAATGTTCGCCTTATGAATATTGAGATTAATTTTCAACTAAGTACTGGTCGAAGAGGAGAAACACTTGCCGGAGTAACTGTCATAACAGGAATTTATACTCAGCAAGTGTTTACAAAAGTTGCAGAATCATATGCCTGTACATTCCTGGGTTTGTTCGAAACTTTGTGCGTGCGAACATTTGAGATATTCTACTTTCTAAGCTTTGGGGTGTCTTGCCAATGTAGTCAGCTTCATGCTAAGAAAGCAACTTATATACGACGGATTGTATTGGATGGTGGGCAAAACATCCTCACGGAATGAAAAACGTTTGAGTCGTATACACTATGCTCAGCGTAGTAGATGGAAAACCGCGTTGAGTATATATATATATATATCTATATATCTATATATATATATATGTGTGTGTGTGTGTGTGTGTGTGTGTACATGTATATATGTATATGTATATATATATTATTCAAGCGTCGTTAAAGACCACAGAGTTTTTTCTATTCACTATCTTTCTTGTCAATTTCTCGACGCGGCGAGCGATTCGTCGGTTTTCTGGTGTTAATTGGTGGAGTATGGCACCTAACGTTGTGTTGTGGGCCATTCCTCTAGCACTATATATATATATATATATATATATATATATATATATATATATATATATATATATATATATATGAGGTAAGTTGAGATAAATAAAATTAGAACATTATTTATATCAGTTCCAAGAATTCAAACATAACGGATTTTTCACGTACGTTTACATATCTAACGCTATTTGGAGAATTTTATTTTGGATGATATTTTTGATGATTCCAAAAAGTATTTTCTTTAACGTTTCATGAAGTCAAGAGAGAACAACATCATGTTTTAGCATTACTTAATTTGAGCATATATATATATATATATATATATATATATATATATCCAACCACTTTTATGCATATTTTCACATATTGTAAAGAAATATATTAATTAATTAATGAGACACAGATAAAGTAATCAAATAAATAGGAATAGATTTATACACCTACTTTGAATATTTAAACTTATAGGTATGATACCCCTCTCTCCTTATCCCAAAACTTTGTGGGTTTTTTTTTAATCTTAATTTGCGTTTTCAAAATATAGTGAAACATCTCCACGCTTTTACTTTTCTTATTATAATTATTTTTTCTCTTTTCTTTCTTTTTCTCCCCATTCCCAGATCAGAATCAACGACAGATTCAAACTTCTGCCCCTTCCAGGCCCCACATCCACTGTCAGGCATTCTTAGCTATGACATATTTTGACCCAGACAAACTTCTCAGCTTTAAATAGACATGTCGAAGCTAATAAGTCGAAGCCATCATCCCATTCATGTGTGCGTCTTTTGAATGAGACAGACTGCCGAGGATGACACCATATCCAGAATCAGGATTGTCATTGTTTGTTTATTCGTATCTACAGCGATGAACAAGCCTGGACACTTTCTAATAATTCAAAATTAATATTCTGTATGATTTTTCTACGTTGTTTTTCTTCATCCTGAGGAAGTCATTTAATAAAGACGAAACGGTGATAAATACATAAATAACATAGTTTTTGGGTTTCCTCTTTCATTCTCTCTCTCTCTCTCTCTCTCTCTCTCTCTATATATATATATATATATATATATATATATATATATATATATATATATATATGAGAAAGGAAGGATTAGGGTAATCCGACGTAGTGAGAAATAGAAAAGGAAAAACAAGATGTGTTTTTTATGTATTCATCAACGTTTTGTCTTTATTTGTAAGACTTCCTCAGGATGATAGTTTTAAGAAGAATTTCATGCAAGTACATAGAAATATTAGGTTGACATGATGGGTTGATGAGAAGTAGTAGCCACTACTGGGAGCGCAGGACAATCCACATTCATTTGACTCTCTGCCACCGAAATCTCTCAGCCCGGACCTTGGTCAACCCAATATTTTCATGTACTTGCATGACATTTTTCTTAAAATTATCATTCTGGGGAAGTCTTACAAATAAAGACGAAACGTTAATGAATACATAAAAAATTATCTTTTGGTTTTTCCTTTTTTCATTTCTCATATATATATATATATATATATATATATATATATATATATATATATATATATATATATTTAGGGTGAGGAAGCAAAAGTTATTATATTTTGAGACAAGGAATGATAGATGACCAATTAGTTTATTGAAAGTCATGAGAATTTATTTGCCACAAGAGAATTTACAAAATAGAAAATGTTTTTATTCTATTTGTTCTCCTTCTTTCTAAATAACTGCCTTCGCACGCTTCATGAAACTGCACAAGTGTTCCTCAAATATTTGGGAGACCACTTCTCCCATTCTTCTTTAATAATAATAATAATAATAATAATAATAATAATAATAATAATAATAATAATAATAATAATAATAATAATAATAATAATACTGCTGTGTGATGTTCTATTGGTAGCATGTTCTTAAACCCTCACGTCCACCTGACAAACTCTCTAACCCTTATCCTCGAGTGGCCTTTGGGCCTTGGTAAGCAGTGACTCATTAGTAAAAAAATATATGTATAGGAAAAAAGCTTTGGGGGAAACAAACGTTGATTAATTCCGCTTTTGTATAATAATAGGTAATTTAATTTTATTTTAATTGCCTAGCGATAAATACAAAAGTTAGCAAACCAAGAATGCCTTTTTAAGAGACGTTGATTTTGTAAACAACGCAATCATCTATTACATGAAGTAAAAGTGTCTTTTATATCTGTCTGTCTCTTAGGACAAAACTCAGAAGCCACCAAAGAAACCTTCATTAACCTTACATAGTCTACTTCAGTATAACCTCGAGAAAGTTATGGTAAAAATATGGAATGTGTCCAGGTAGTTATTTATTTCTAGAGGGTTTAAATCTGGGCTAGAAGGTGGCCATAAACATGAGTCCCAAAAAATTGCTCACGGTAGACCTTCGGAAATCTTGCATTTTTCTAGCCCTGCATCCTACATAATTACAATCTGGGTAGTTTGATGTAAGCTATGGCAATAGCTGATGTTTTAGAGTCTTGTAGTAAGTATTAACATTTTCATCAGCTTTGTTAATTTTATTGGCATTTTCTTTTCATCGGAACCCACAACACCAAAAGCCATAACTTGAGCAGGGTGTTTTGTTTGAAATGTCCTCTTAACCTCAGCTATCGATTTTGCGATAAATCTGTCTTTTCTGTGGTTCAGAACAGCATCGACAGAAACGTTGTAGCAGGTGCGTGCGTTGTTCATTGAAGGAGAGACGTTTTCGACGTTTTTTTTCATATGCGTGTTGCATCAATATCAACATCACTACGACAGCTACGACTACTACTACTGCTGCTGCTGCGATCATTATCACGTCTATTGCGGGGACTTGGCCCTTCTTGTGCAGTTCTAGGAGGTCCACCCTCCCAGGCTTTGCCTCCCTTTCTTTGGAGAGGAGTAAGTTTATTGCTTACTGCCTGAGACGCCCCCACCGGGGAATGCCGACGGGGCTGCCCAGGCAATTTTTAATGGCCAGAGTGCTCACTTTCTCGGGCGCTGGCTTTTCCAGCCCAACTTTCCCGACCCGACCTTTGGTCACATCTTACCTTGTGGGAGTAAGATAAAACTGGCCTTGTGCGAAGGTAAATAAATACTGAAGATCAAAGTGTAGTATCTGTTCCGATGGATATTGCACCCCATAGACTGGTATTGTTTGGCTTTCGGGGCTTGATTTACGCCGGTCTATGGGTCTGTCCTGTGCAGTTCTAGGAGGTCCACCCATCCCAGGTTTTGCCTCCCCTCTTTGGAGAGGAGTAAGTTTATTGCTTACTGCCTGAGACGCCCCTACTGGGGAATGCCGATGGGGCTGCCCAGGCAATTTTTAATGGCCAGAGTGCTCACCTTCTCGGGCGCTGGCTTTTCAAGCCCCACGTTCCGATCCGACCTTGGGTCACATCTTACCTTGTGGGAGTAAGATAAAACTGGCCTTGTGCCTAACCTCCTGAAGAGGAGGTAAATAATACTGATGCGGACGCCAAGTGTCAACATAAGTCAAGCCCCAGGTAAGCGATTTAGTGTTTTCAAATGAAACACCGCCAGACAATTAGACAAGCAGATCTTTGCTACCCTTATCTCGAGGGCAACTAGTTCGAGGATCGACAAGAAGCCGGCGATGTCTACGGCCTGTCGGACAATATCGGCGAGAGAGCTGTGTCTATGGAATCATCCTATTTATGGCAGGTGTTTGTTGACATTGGCCTTGAAGATGTTAATGTTGTAGTCTGCAAGAGAGCAGTGCCTTGGTAATGAGTTCCAGAGATGTATTAACATAGTCTCATTTTGTTACACGCCCTCATTTAAAATAGAAATAAAACATGGCCGAGCAACGCATAATTCTGAATAAATTACCGAATCCACGAGACAAAACTGTGTCACTCTTATTATAAAGCTACCAATCGCTTAAAAACAAATTATTTCCAAATCTGACCCGGCGGTCAATTTGTGTTCGTTAGGGTGTGCTGGTGGTGGTTGTTCGGTCAGAAAGGCTCCGTATCTAATCGCTTGATTTGACGGCCAATACAATCCAGATTTTACACCAGCGTTTTCTTAATTCCTTTATCGGATAGAGCGGTGAGATCATCAATTAGCCATGTTCGCCACCGCCCGGTCTTTCCCGCGGCTTTTCCTAGATATCAACGGCCGTCCCGCCGACACTCTCTTTCCACGCCTCCCCCCCCCCCTCCACCGAAGATGGCTGTCGTCAGTAAAAGTAATTTGTCATCCGACGCCTGAAAATCATTCCGTGCGTGATTACTAAACTGTCTTAGTAATTAGTGCACGAATATGTCAGCCTTGGTAATAGTGGAGCGCTGAGGGCGACAGGTGTAAAACCTGACTATATTAATCATACATTACTAATTGGGTTCGGTCGACAAGAAGCAAAGGAAGGGTAAACAAGGCACGTAAAGACAACGTAAAGATAGAGAGAGAAGAGCGCCTATAAAAGGGAGGCAATTGCGATAAATATCAGAAGACGGAGATTGCAATAAAGACGTCAAAGAATCGAAAGGATGCTCAATATATGCATCTTTAAAATAGAAGAACGCGTAGTTTTTTTAGTTTTTAAAAAGAAGACGTAAATTGAAACAATAAAGAAAAAGAAGAGCCGGTTATATTGAAAAGGTTAGCTCCCAACATGGCTGCCAAATTTTATCGCCTAGTTCTATCTGGTTTTTCAAGTTGTTAAATGGAAAATTAATACACCGTACTAATTTGTTTGAATTTTTCGGATTTATTTTATTTTATTTTTCATTTTGCAAATATTAATTTGTTATATGATTTTTGCGGATTAAATTGTATTTTTGCGGATTAAATTGTATTTTTGCGGATGTCTTTTGCAAATGATAATTTGATCTTTGAATTCTTGCGGATTTATTTTTGCATAGTTTTTTTTCATTTAATTTTCAAATATTAATTAATTAACAAATAATAAAATCAAACAGTGTTTATTAACACGACATCCGCAAATATCAGACCGCAATTTAATATAACTGAAGAGCCTCTAGATACGAAATGAAAAAAAAAAACGATACAAACACTGAGTTATAACCGAAATATCAGTTTTTCGATAGCGCAGTGGTTAACGACACGGAATGACAACCTGGATGTGCCAAGTTCGAATCCAGTTCGTTACACAGAAAGGCAACCTTCACGTGGTCCCTCCGATTTCTTTCTAGAAAGAATTCTGACTAGAAAGAAATCGAGGAAACCAATGCCAACAATAGAACTATCTACGAAAAAGAAAGAGAGCAATCGAGGATACGTCCTCGGCAATCAATCCTGTCGGGGTAAGGTATGGTTCAGTCTCCCTATCTTTACCATCTCTCTTTGACCAATCGCCTGAGGCAGCGATACCGGATGGTACTTTCCGACCTTGTGTCACATCTCTCTTCAGTGAGAAGGAAGTAAATACAATCATGCTTAACAGACAACAAGAATTAAGAAGACTACCCGACTCAAAATCAATGTGTTTGGTCAGATTAAGTTCCTTCATTCGTAATATAACTTCCGGCGAGAATTTCAGTTTCCCAAATGTATTAATTTATTTAGTAAATTGTTAGGTTAAAGTATAGAATAGTTAACAAAGACCTTCTCCCCTATATTAAGAATGTTTTTCTAAATAATAGCGTTATTATTTCAGCACTGTCGGTAAACTGTAGAAGATTATTTAGAAAGCCATTCTTAACATGGAGAGAGGGGGCTTTGTCAACTATTCTGTACTTTCACCTAACAATTTAATAAATAAATTAATAAATAAAAATTAGTACAAAACTTGGCAAACTAGAAAAGTAAGCGACCCAAAATGTGTTAAAATTTGTTCCTTTAATCTGCGCATTTTGCGATGAAAATGCTATTTGCTACGTGATAAACCTACGAAAATGCTATTTCACACTAAAGCGTGACAGACCGATTTGCGAACGGATGGACAGACGGACGATCTGAGCCTATTATCGAAGAGCGTGAACAAATCTTTAATCAATATTTTCTCGATTTGAAGTTCGGTTGATTTAAACTCTCTGATCGTTTTTTTTGTGCGCATTTTTTTGTTTACGTTACTGACTGAATAAATGCACGTTTTTGTCTACTTCCATATGACCGATGTATTTCAATGCGAACGGTGTCTCCCGGGAAACGTCCGAGCCCTTGGAGATAAATGTTTTCTCCCAGAAAGAAGGTAATTGTCTTTTAAAACATCTTCGGACCGCCAAAAGAAAAAGACAGGGAAGAAAAACAAAAGTAGAAATTAAGTAAACAATTTCAGAGAATTAAACCAAAACGCCAACCCTAACCCTAACCCTAACCAAACGCACGTCATAAAATATCGAAAAATATCGCCTCTACTTCAGCATAATCGAATAAGCAATCGAAAAGTGTAGCGTTTATTGATTAACTCTGACAGCACTTTTCAAATAAAAATAAATCGAAATAAAACATAAAATTAATGTTAAATTTAAAACCTGCGAACGTTTTCTAGCAAGAAAACACATTAAAAAGAAATTTAAATCAGTCGTTGAGAATAAATAGGCAAATCAATACATTACAACGTAAATAAAATTCAAAATCTCTTCTTTGAAACTCCATCTATTTAACAACGAATTGATAGAACACGAATCATATGAAGTCGACTCGAATACGATGTTTACACGCCAATTAAAACTTCATAGACACTTGCTAGTTCTGATACCGAACAATACCGACGTGGCAATATGTGTATACATACGTCTGGTCGCTGACAGTAGGATTGATTTTGTTGTAGTTGGAGTCAATTATTTAGAGTAAATAGACAATCATGTTATGTCCGTTATATAAAAACAAATCAGAGATCAACAAGCTGCAAGTCAAGCTAGGGCGGTAGCGCTCAATATATCCAAGGCCTTTGACAAGGTCTGCCATGAAGGGTTTCTCCTAAAACTGTACTCATATGGTATTACTGGACAAATATTTAATATAATTAAATCCTTGCTAACAGAAAGAAAGCTCCAGGTTGTCCTCGATAGCCATTCATCTAAGCAACATGACATAAATGCTGGTGTGCACCAGGGATCCATCCTTGGACCTCTACTGTTCCTCATTTTCATAAATGACCTCCCTGATATGATTGAGACTGAGATAGGAATATTTGCTGACAACACCACGCTCTACTCTCGTCATGTGGGCAAAACCGACGCGATCATATCCGAGGCAATGACTGAATCCTAAGAAAATGACTTCCAGTCTGTAGTGGATTGGGGTAAAAAAAATGGATGGTAACTTTTAATGCCGCAAAAACAAAGCTACTTTCCTTCAATAACTACAAGAAACCTCTTCAACCACCGATTGTCATGGCAAATAACACCCTACTTGAGAGTTCATCATTCAAACTCCTCGGCCTATCTTTCACAGATAACATTAATTTGAACAAATACATTGAAGACATTGCCAGGGCTGCTGCAAAGAAGGTTGGCTCCCTCTACCGTGCTAGTAAACTTCTCACATCTGACATTATTCCATATCTCTACAAAGCCACCATCCGCCCATGCATGGAGTATTGTTGCCACATCTGGGCTGGTGCATCATCTACTAGTCTCTCCCTCTTAGACACGGTCCACAAAAGAGTCGCCAACTTAATAGGTCCTTCACTGTCAACCAATCTCCAGCCTCTGTCCCATCGCCGCAATATTGGATCCTTGTTCCTGTTTTACAAGTACTTCAATGGAATGTGCTCTGATGAACTTGCTGTTCTGGTTCCCCCACAACGTAAATTCACTAAACCAACCCGACAATCTGCCAAATCCCATCCATTCATTTTGGAGGTCCCCAGATGGCGAAGAGCTTTCATCTCCAAAAGCTTATTTCCCCCTGCTACTGGACTCTGGAACTCCTTCCCTGCTCCTTGTTTTTAGTGACGGTACCGACATGCAGAAATTTAAAACTAATGTAAGCAGACATCTCGCTGCACAGCTCCCAATTTAGGTTGACCCCCCCCAAAAAAACTTTCACTCTTTTTCTCAGTAGCCCCTTACGTCTACAGTGGCGGGCTGCCTTGTTTGGGGTGAACTATGTTATAAAAAAAGTGATGAACGGTTCGCTTCTATTAAAAGTCATATATCGAACCGAGGTCCACTGGTTTAGTTGTGAAGTCGATCAAATTGGAACAGATGAAGTTTAGCCCTTTTAAAGGTATATGTTGGGGCTATGCACAGTTATAGGGATTTTCGTCGTCTAGTGGTTATGTTTGTATGCGTGTCACATTCGGTTGCTTGTGTTGTTAGGCCCGCGTAATCCACACTTCAAGGGCGGGGTTCAACCCATACCTCTGGAAGAGCAATTTTGTTACCCATATCCGAACATGCAGTCATATATAAAGTTTAAGAAAAAAAATGCTGGATTTGTCAGAATTACTTCTGGGTGTGCATTTTGTTGTCAAGGAGATACATGCCCGAAAGTCTGCTAAATAAAACGCAAAACGTTCAACTTCAGATCGACGGAACGAAATTCAGCATATATTATTGAACAACAGGTTAAAATACATTCTTTGCTACATGGTGCAAGTCTACACATTATGTTTCGTCGCAGCAAGAACTCGTCTAGCTACAACCACAGCAAACAACTTTCTTTTCTCTCTTTGTTTATCAAAAACCAAATGGCACTTCCATGAAAAAAGTTTCTTTCCCAGAACACTCCATCTGCTGAACGAAAAACAACAAGGCTTCTTCCCAACGTACTAAAACATGGTCATCTTCAAATATAATGTTAACGGTACTTTATCAGATTAGGACCCGAGCTAACTTTGACTACAACCCTAACCTCAACCATGACCCGAACCCGAACCCGAACCCGAACCTAACTCTAATCCTAACGTCCACTCTAACCTACACCCTGACCCCGAACAATAGGGGTAAAATTTAGCTTTAGTCCTAATCTAAATAAACACCATGTTAACACATACTTGTGAAACTGTCTTCTTGGATAATTCAATTCTGGCCATTCCATCTATTGTTTTCAATCCTCTCATGGTGGTGTTCATTTGCCAATCTCTCAAATCTTTATCTTCGAGTAACCCTTATTCCATCTAATCTTTATCTTCGAGTAACTCCTATTCCATCTAATCTTTATTTTGGAGTAACCCCTATTCCATCTATTCCATCCAATCTTTATCTTCGAGTAACCCCCATTCCATTTAATCTTTATCTTCGAGTAACCGCTATTCTATCTAATCTTTATATTCGAGTAACCCCTATTTCATCTAATCTTTATCTTCGAGTAACCGCTATTCCATCTAATCTTTATCTTCGAGTAACCGCTATTCTATCTAATCTTTATCTTCGAGTAACCCCCATTCCATTTAATCTTTATCTTCGAGTAACCGCTATTCTATCTAATCTTTATATTCGAGTAACCCCTATTTCATCTAATCTTTATCTTCGAGTAACACCCATTCCATCTAATCTTTATCGTCGAGTAACCGCTATTCCATCTAATCTTTATCTTCGAGTACCCGCTATCCAATCTAATCTTTATTTTCGAGTAACCCCTATCGATCTAATCTTTATCTTCGAGTAACCACTATTCCATCTAATCTTTATCTTCGAGTAACCCCTATTCCATCTAATCTTTATCTTCGAGTAACCCCTATTCCATCTGATATTTATCTTCGAGTAACCCCTATTCCATCTTATCTTTATATTCGAGTAACCCCTATTCCATCTTATCTTTATATTCGAGTAACCCCTATTCCATCTGAAATTTATCTTCGAGTAACCCCTATTCAATCTAATCTTTATCTTCAGGTAACCCCTATTTCATCTAATCTTTATCTCCGATTAACTCCTATTCCATCTAATCTTTATCTTCGAGTAACCGCTATTCTATCTAATCTTTATATTCGAGTAACCCCTATTTCATCTAATCTTTATCTTCGAGTAACCGCTATTCCATCTAATCTTTATCTTCGAGTAACCGCTATTCTATCTAATCTTTATCTTCGAGTAACACCCATTCCATTTAATCTTTATCTTCGAGTAACCGCTATTCTATCTAATCTTTATATTCGAGTAACCCCTATTTCATCTAATCTTTATCTTCGAGTAACCCCCATTCCATCTAATCTTTATCTTCGAGTAACCGCTATTCCATCTAATCTTTATCTTCGAGTAACCGCTATCCAATCTAATCTTTATTTTCGAGTAACCCCTATCGATCTAATCTTTATCTTCGAGTAACCACTATTCCATCTAATCTTTATCTTCGAGTAACCCCTATTCCATCTAATCTTTATCTTCGAGTAACCCCTATTCCATCTGATATTTATCTTCGAGTAACCCCTATTCCATCTTATCTTTATATTCGAGTAACCCCTATTCCATCTTATCTTTATATTCGAGTAACCCCTATTCCATCTGATATTTATCTTCGAGTAACCCCTATTCAATCTAATCTTTATCTTCAGGTAACCCCTATTTCATCTAATCTTTATCTTCGATTAACTCCTATTCCATCTAATCTTTATCTTCGAGTAACCCTTATTCCATCTGATCTTTATCTTCGAGTAACCCCAATTTCATCTAATCTTTATCTTCGAGTAACCCTTATTTCATCTAATCTTTATCTTCTAGTAACCCCTATTCCATCTAATCTTTATCTTCGAGTAACCCCTATTCCATCTAATCTTTATCTTCGACTAACCATTATTCCATCTAATCTTTTTTTTCGAGTAACCCCTATTTCATCTTATCTTTATCTTCGAGTAACCCCTATTCCATCTAATCTTTATCTTCAGGTAACCCCTATTTCATCTAATCTTTATCTTCAGGTAACCGCTATTCCATCTAATCTTTATCTTCGAGTTACCCCTATTCCATCTAATCTTTATCTTCGAGTAACCGCTATTCCATCTAATCTTTATCTTCGAGTAACCCCTATTCTATCTAATCTTTATCTTCGGGTAACCCCTATTTAATCTAATCTTTATCTTCAGGTAAGCGCTATTCCATCTAATCTTTATCTTCGAGTTACCCCTATTTCATCTAATCTTTATCTTCGAGTAACCGCTATTCCATCTAATCTTTATCTTCGAATAACCCCTATTCTATCTAATCTTTATCTTCGAGTAACCCCTATTCCATCTAATCTTTATCTTCGAGTAACCCCTATCAATCTAATCTTTATCTTCGAGTTACCCCTATTCCATCTAATATTTATCTTCGAGTAACCCCTATCAATCTAATCTTTATCTTCGAGTTACCCCTATTCCATCTAATCTTTATCTTCGAGTAACCCCTATTCTATCTAATCTTTATCTTCGAGTAACCCCTATTCTATCTAATCGTTATCTTCGAGTAACCCCTATTCCATCAAATCTTTATCTTCGAGTAACCCCTATTCTATCTAATCTTAACCTTTGAGTAAACCCTATTCCATCTAATCTTTATCTTCGAGTAACCCCTATCCAATCTGATCTTTTTCTTCGAATAACCCATATTCCATCTAATCTTTTTCTTCGAGTAACCCCTATCTATCTAATCTTTATCTTCGAGTAACCCCAATTTCATCTAATCTTTATGTTCGAGTAACCCCTATACTATCTAATCTTTATCTTCGAGTAACCCCTATTCCATCTGATCTTTATCTTCGAGTAACCCCTATTTCATCTAATCTTTATCTTCGAGTAACCCCATTTCTATCTAATCTTTATCTTCGAGTAACTCCTATTCCATCTAATCTTTATCTTCGAGTAACCCCTATTCCATCTGATCTTTATCTTCGAATAACCCCTATTTCATCTAATCTTTATCTTCGAGTAACCCCTATTCTATCTAATCTTTATCTTCGAGTAACCCCTATTCCATCTAATCTTTATCTTCGAGTAACCCCTATTCCATCTAATCTTTATCTTCGAGTAACCCCTATTCCATCTGATCTTTATCTTCGAGTAACCCCTATTCCATCTGATCTTTATCTTCGAGTAACCCCTATTCCATCTGATCTTTATCTTCGAGTAACCCCTATACTATCTAATCTTTATCTTCGAGTAACTCCTATTCTATCTAATTTTTATCTTCGAGTAACCCCTATTCCATCTAATCTTTATCTTCGAGTAACCCCATTTCTATCTAATCTTTATCTTCGAGTAACTCCTATTCCATCTAATCTTTATCTTCGAGTAACCCCATTTCTATCTAATCTTTATCTTCGAGTAACTCCTATTCCATCTAATCTTTATCTTCGAGTAACCCCATTTCTATCTAATCTTTATCTTCGAGTAACCCCTATTCCATCTAATCTTTATCTTCGAGTAACCCCTATTCTATCTAATCTTTATCTTCGAGTAACCCCTATTCCATCTAATCTTTATCTTCGAGTAACCCCTATTCTATCTAATCTTTATCTTTGAGTAACCCCTATCTATCTAATCTTTATCTTCGAGTAACCCCTATTCCATCCAATCTTTATCTTCGAGTAACCCCTATTCCATCCAATCTTTATCTTCGAGTAACCCCTATTCCATCTGATCTTTATCTTCGAGTAACCCCTATTCCATCTAATCTTTATCTTCGAGTAACCCCATTTCTATCTAATCTTTATCTTCGAGTAACTCCAATTCCATCTAATCTTTATCTTCGAGTAACCCCATTTCTATCTAATTTTTATCTTCGAGTAACCCCTATTTCATCTAATCTTTATCTTCGAGTAACCCCTATTCCATCTGATCTTTATCTTCGAGTAACCCCTATTCCATCTGATCTTTATCTTCGAGTAACCCCTATTCCATCTAATCTTTATCTTCGAGTAACCCCTATTCTATCTAATCTTTACCTTCGAGTAACCCCTATCCATCTAATCTTTATCTTCGAGTAACCCCTATCCCATCTAATGTTTTTCTTCGAATAACCCCTATTTCATCTAATCTTTTTCTTCGAGTAACCCATATTCACACTAATCTTTATCTTCGAGTAACCCCTATTTCATCTAATCTTTATCTTCGAGTAACCCCTATTCCATCTAATCTTTATCTTCGAGTAACCCTTATTCCATCTGATCTTTATCTTCGAGTAACCCCTATTCCATCTTATCTTTATCTTCGAGTAACCCCTATTCCATGTAATCTTTATCTTCGAGTAACCCCTATTTAATCTAATCTTTATCTTCGAGTAACCCCTATTCCATCTGATCTTTATCTTCGAGTAACCCCTATTCCATCTAGTCTTTATCTTCGAGTAACCCCTATTCCATCTGATCTTTATCTTCGAGTAACCCCTATTCCATCTGATCTTTATCTTCGAGTAACCCCTATTCCATCTGATCTTTATCTTCGAGTTACCTTTATTCTATCTAATCGTTATCTTCGAGTAACCCCTATTCCATCTAATCTTTATCATCGAGTAACCCCTATTCTATCTAATCTTAACCTTTGAGTAAACCCTATTCCATCTAATCTTTATCTTCGAGTAACCCCTATCCAATCTGATCTTTTTCTTCGAATAACCCCTATTCCATCTAATCTTTTTCTTCGAGTAATCCCTATTCCATCTAATCTTTATCTTCAAGTAATCCCTATCTATCTAATCTTTATCTTCGAGTAACCGCTATTCCATCTAATCTTTATCTTCGAGTAACCCCAATTTCATCTAATCTTTATGTTCGAGTAACCCCTATACTATCTAATCTTTATCTTCGAGTAACCGCTATTCCATCTAACTTCTATCTTCGACTAACCATTATTCCACCTAATCTTTTTCTTCGAGAAACCCCTATTTCATCTGATCTTTATCTTCGAGGAACCCCTATTCCATCTAATCTTTATTTTTGAGTAACCCCTATTCCATCTAATATTTATCTTCGAGTAACCCCTATTTCATCTAATCTTTATCTTCGAGTAACTCTTATTCCATCTAATCTTTATCTTCGAGTAACCCCATTTCTATCTAATTTTTATCTTGGAGTAACCCCTATTTCATCTAATCTTTATCTTCGAGTAACCCCTATTCCATCTAATCTTTATCTTCGAGTAACCCCTATTCTATCTAATCTTTACCATTCGAGTAACCCCTATCCATCTAATCTTTATCTTCGAGTAACCCCTATCCCATCTAATGTTTTTCTTCGAATAACCCCTATTCCATCTAATGTTTATCTTCGAGTAACCCCTATTCCATCTGATCTTTATCTTCGAGTAACCCCTATTTCATCTAATCGTTATCTTCGAGTAACCACTATTCCATCTAATCTTTATCTTCGAGTAACACCTATTCCATCTAATCTTTATCTTCAGGTAACCCCTATTCCATCTGATCTTTATTTTCGATTAACTCCTATTCCATCTGATCTTTATCTTCGAGTAACCCCTATCCCATCTAATCGTGATCTTCAAGTAACCCCGGGTTTAGATAAGCGGTTAATCATTTGTAAAAAAAACAAAAAAACTTCTGTTGCACTGTCACTTTACATTCAAGTCTACGTATAATATTTCCGTAGAATAAAACATCTGCTAAATGTTTTTACATGTTTCGAAATGATTATCTTACTCTTATATTTATTCAAATATGAAAACGGAAGTCAAGTAAAACACACCACAACAAAAAACATTAAATCACATAAATCATGCATATAAAATCAAAAAGAACAGAAAAAACTGCGCGAATTTTGTCATAATCGGGTCTATAAAGTACCCTAAAACATACAAAAACAAGTCGAGTCTATTTTTTTTATTAATAATGTTGCAAAGAATTTATTTTAATACGTTGCAGAATAATATTTGCCGAATTTGGTCCAGTCGATCAGAACGTGAACGTTTATTTATCTAAGTACTTTGGTTAATGTAGTTTCAAAATATACTTGGTTAAGTGAGTCTATCTCCAAACCATTTGTAGGAGATAGTGACATATTTTCATTCTATGGACGTCCGACCAAAACGCAGGCCCCACGCTATTATTGCTCCATCAGTTGGCAGAACAGATACTACAATACTATTTGACCAGCAAAATAAACACATATACGTAATTATGACAAGTCCAACATTTTTCTGAAACCTCTTGCAGGTATGCATGTTCAGGTATAGGTAAAATTACTACTTCAGGGTAAAAAACAAGCCAATAATAAGTGTTAGGTGGATAAGTCTGGCTCAGAAAACAGCAATTATTTCTTCTTTTTGTCAGAAACATCACTCATGGAATGTGAGGACTCAAGTACAAAATAAGGAAAGCAAAAGTTACTAGGCTACCGAAAGTAAACACAGGTTAGTCACTTTCTACTCTCGTTTACTAGTAGGGTGAGATAAGAGCCTTTTTTTATGAATAGTGTTTCTTGCCTGAAGGCCTTTTATCATATATATTTTAAAATAGCACAAATACACGCAAATTTATAATCTAGTTCTCGGATTGAATTATGTGTGAAAAAAATATGTTTTAATTGTTATAATTAACCGTAATTTGTCATTAACTGAACAAGTCATCTATCTATCACTTAGCTATTTATGTATTTCTCTCACCCTCTCTCACTTTCTGTCGATTCAACCACTTTCTAATATTGTTTTATGTTTCTGTGGGCATATAGAGAACGTGACTCTCTTGTCTCAGACTTGCCATCTAATTTACATAGTGTGTGTATACTCCACAAACACGTATGTCAATTACATGGAAAAATAAAAAGTCTCTTTACTTGTATATGTCTATATCAAGTTAGTCATGTGGCTACGTTTATATACTTCTATGTTATACAGGGTGATTCATAAGTCACTTAGCCATTTATTTTTGAAATTCTAAAGTTAAAAAATACGGTAATACAAAACAGAAAGTTTATTCAACAAATTCATTCATGGGAGTTTAAAATTACAGCAAATTTTCAAAATTTCCGCCTTCGTTCTGCATGCATAGCTCCATCTTTTTTTGCAAGGAATTTACGACTATTTGTAGCATATTTGATTGATTATGGTGTTGTGCGAATGAAACTTTCTGTTCACATCACGTTTCCATTGCCTTTCAACAAGTGTTGGAGATTCATCAAATTTGGCCATATGAATGACAATAAAAATTCGCTCTTCAATTGTAGATGACATTTTAAATAGCTAAGTGAAGTGACTTATGAATCACCCTGTATATGTCTATGTTTATATACTACGAGCTTCTATGTTTTTATACTTCTATATGTCTATATCAAGTTAGGCATGTGGCTATGTTTATATACTTCTATGTTTATATATTTCTATGTTTATATACTACGAGATTCTATGTTTATATACTTCTATATGTCTATATCAAGTTAGGCATGTGGCTATGTTTATATACTTCTATGTTTATATATTTCTATGTTTATATACTACGAGCTTCTATGTTTATATACTTCTATATGTCTATATCAAGTTAGGCATGTGGCTATGTTTATATACTTCTATGTTATATAGTTTTATGTTTATATATTACGAGCTTCTATGTTTATATACTTCTATATGTCTATATCAAGTTAGGCATGTGGCTATGTTTATATACTTCTATGTTATATAGTTTTATGTTTATATATTACAAGCTTCTATGTTTATATACTTCTATATGTCTATATCAAGTTAGGCATGTGGCTATGTTTATATACTTCTGTGTTTATATATTTCTATGTTTATATACTACGAGCTTCTATGTTTATATACTTCTATATGTCTATATCAAGTTAGGCATCTGGCTATGTTTATATACTTCTATGTTATATAGTTTTATGTTTATATACTACGAGCTTCTATGTTTATATACTTCTATATGTCTATATCAAGTTAGGCATGTGGCTATGTTTATATACTTCTGTGTTTATATATTTCTATGTTTATATACTACGAGCTTCTATGTTTATATACTTCTATATGTCTATATCAAGTTAGGCATCTGGCTATGTTTATATACTTCTATGTTATATAGTTTTATGTTTATATACTACGAGCTTCTATGTTTTTATACTTCTATATGTCTATATCAAGTTAGGCATGTGGCTATGTTTATATACTTCTGTGTTTATATATTTCTATGTTTATATACTACGAGCTTCTATGTTTATATACTTCTATATGTCTATATCAAGTTAGGCATCTGGCTATGTTTATATACTTCTATGTTATATAGTTTTATGTTTATATACTACGAGCTTCTATGTTTATATACTTCTATATGTCTATATCAAGTTAGGCATGTGGCTATGTTTATATACTTCTATGTTTATATATTTCTATGTTTATATACTACGAGCTTCTATGTTTATATACTTCTATATGTCTATATCAAGTTAGGCATCTGGCTATGTTTATATACTTCTATGTTTATATATTTCTATGTTTATATACTACGAGCTTCTATGTTTTTATACTTCTATATGTCTATATCAAGTTAGGCATCTGGCTATGTTTATATACTTCTATGTTTATATATTTGTATGTTTATATACTACGAGCTTCTATATTTTTATACTTCTATATGTCTATATCAAGTTAGGCATGTGGCTATGTTTATATACTTGTATGTTTATATATTTCTATGTTTATATACTACGAGCTTCTATGTTTTTATACTTCTATATGTCTATATCAAGTTAGGCATGTGGCTATGTTTATATACTTCTATGTTTATATATTTCTATGTTTATATACTACGAGCTTCTATGTTTTTATACTTCTATATGTCTATATCAAGTTAGGCATGTGGCTATGTTTATATACTTGTATGTTTATATATTTCTATGTTTATATACTACGAGCTTCTATGTTTTTATACTTCTATATGTCTATATCAAGTTAGGCATCTGGCTATGTTTATATACTTCTATGTTTATATATTTCTATGTTTATATACTACGAGCTTCTATGTTTTTATACTTCTATATGTCTATATCAAGTTAGGCATCTGGCTATGTTTATATACTTCTATGTTTATATATTTCTATGTTTATATACTACGAGCTTCTATGTTTATATACTTCTATATGTCTATATCAAGTTAGGCATGTGACTATGTTTATATATTTGTATTACACGATTTACTCCTAAACTAATTGACTTATTATCATTAATTTTGAAACAAAGCTGCTATGCGTAAGGATTGATAATATGGGCTATATTTAGTTTGATTTAGTTTTATGCAAAGGGGTCAAAGAAACGGTGGAAGATCTTCGTGAAAATTCAGACATCTCTGATTTTTGTAAAATATTAACAATAGGTATTAAACATCTATTACTAAATATTCCCACAGTTGTAAGTCTCTTTTAGGTAGTTTAAAGGAGTTTCAGTGAGAATAATATGGACACACCTTCCCATTTGAATATCAAATATTTCAGATTTGCATTAAATTTGACTCATATGCATTAGACACTGATTAACCAATATTCCCTGAATTTCAGTTTCTTTTTTAAAGACTCCTTAAGCTTAATCCTTAAATGTAATGCATTGTCAAGACTCAAAATTGTGTAATTGATTTTGATTAAAATTGAAATAACGATCCTACACATAAGATGGTACTCTTATAGATGACGCACTATGTTTCCATGACTCTGCGTCGTCAACGTTCGGGCAGGTTACGGGAGAGCCGGAGAGTTGATGAGGCGAAAACTGCCAAACGCTAAATTGAAGACTGGTAGCCGATAAATTCAGACGAAAAAACAAAAACAAAATGCATATATAAAAATAAAGAACCGAACAAACCATAGATAAACAACTGTTATTAACTAGATGTTTATTTTTTTTTGTCACAGGAACCATTGTTTATCAAATGTTTTTTAAATAATATGTTTGTTTTTTTGTTTGTGCACCGGGAAGTTTCAAAAGATGATTTTGTTTGATTTGTTAAGCAAATGTTTTAGGGTTTTTTTGTTGTTTTTTTCAATGTTTTTTTTTTACAATTTTTTTACAAAAAATCTCAATTAGTCCTTCGGGAGATTCAACGAACTGACAGAGATCATAAAAATTCATTTTTTTATTGAACGCGATTAATTTCAAAAGATGATTTTGTTTGATTTGTTAAGCAAATCTTGTTTTTTTACATTTTTTTCTAATGTTGTATTTTTATATTTTTTTCATAAAAAAACTTAATTAGTCCTTCGGCAGATTCAACGATCTCACATATTATACAAAATCATTTTTTTTTTATTAAACGCGATTAATTTCTTTCATAAGTTATCGGCTGCTTGGTTAATAGTTTTGTCGACTCTCGGGTGATTTCGGGACCTTCCCGAACTTTTACGACGCGAAGTCACGGAAACATGGTGCGTCAGCTATAATAGCACACATAAAGTTTAGTTGAATAATATTTCGATTTTAATCTTTGTAAGGGGATGTAAAAGTGGTGTAAAACTGTCTTGTTTGGGAAATTCATTTTACTCGTACAGTAATTAGTATTCTTCTAGATATCCATTAAGTATAATTATATTTTATTATGTAAGAACAGATATAATACAGTTCATGAATGTTCGTATGAAATCAAAGTTAAATAAATAGTGGTAGCGATTGTGACTCAACGGGTCACGGGAACATCTAGTAACCTATAGCCAGCCTAACGTCAAATGCAAACGCGAACATGAATCAGTCTTGAGACTGCATATCTCCTTCTGACAACGTAAGGATGGGCCAAAGTATTTTCTAGGCTTTAATTCTCCATATTGTATTCCTGAAGTAAAGTCATGGAAACGTTGATAACTAAAAAACTATTTATCTGATCAGACTGCAAAATTTGCATAGTGATTACTGTTAGCAAAGAGCATCCGATTCATACATCAAATTTGGTAAAAAGCGTAAGTTAAAATTCTATCAAAATTTCCAGGTCATATAAGATGCAGGACTTCATTGGCTGCAATATGGGTCAAGCAGAGAGTATCTACGATAAACAGAACTGAAGTTGAAATTCCGTTAAAATTTCCAGGTCATGTAAGATGCAGGACTTCATTGGCTGCAATATGGGTCAAGCAGAAAGTATCTACGATAAACAGAACTGAAGTTGAAATTCTGTTAAAATTTCCAGGTCATGTAAGATGCAGGACTTCATTGGCTGCAATATGGGTCAAGCAAAGAGTATTACGATGAAAAGAACCGAAGTTGAAATTCTGTTAAAATTTCGGCTTTGACCCAATTTTTCAATGTAACGGTCAAAGGTGAAAGAAATATGAGATGCGGGACTTCATTGGCTACAATATACCCAACAAGCGAGTCTCTACGCTGAACCGAAGTCATTGTCAAAAGCGTGACCTTAATTTTTTCCGTGACCTTGACCTATAACCTTGATATCTCAAAATTAAATCAGTTCTAAGTTAGACCATGACCGATATCTTGACCAAGTTTGGTGACAATTGGTCAAGTGATGTGAGCACTAGTTGCACACAAACAAACATAGTTACAAACTCGACCCAGAACATAACCTCTTTGGTGGCGGTAAGTATGTCGAGTCAGCGAATAATCGTTATAAGACTATATAAATTCGTAAGAGAGTGTAATACTTCCGACGAGGTTTAAACTCAGCTTTCTGGTGCTACAGTTGACGTCGGCAACAGATAAGTTGCCTTCCACCTTATGTTCGGTGTAGAATAAGAATGGGAGCGGCGGTTTGCCAATGCAGCAAAATGTCGTGTTTGTAGACGGTTTTCTTTTTGAAGGGGTTGGAAGTGAATTTCTTTTTGCAGATTGTGTGCAGGGACATCGCATTGTCGCTGGCTGGTGCATTGATCGCGTCGGTCTGAGCCACGGTGCGATCAGAGAGTTCGTTCGGTCAGCATCTTTTATCTCCTTCTGAATAGGACTTGATTACTTCGGCGGGGGCGATTTTGCCGGGCCGACTTTATGTGGAAGACATTCAAATGGAGAAAATGGGGGCGTATGTTGTGTAGACATCAAATGTCTGCCCCTCACCCACTCTCTCTCTCTCTCTCCGTGTCTCTGTCTCTTATCTTCCACTCATATTGACATGTTGTTTTGTCTCTCCCCAACCCGCTTAAATAACGTTCACATTTATACATAGTAAAACTTGAAGAGCTGAATAGCATTGTATATATATATATATATATATATATATATATATATATATATATATATATATATAGTCATCCACATACATACGGTTTTGTTGTATCACAGTTCTTTAGTGCGGCTAGACCCGTTAGTGCCTCAATGCAAGATTGAAACTCAACCGTCGGACTGAATACGACACTGACTAAATGTAAGTGATACCTCAATGTAAACATTGTCAAGTGTATATATATATATATATATATATATATATATATTTATTTATTTATTTAATTTTATACCACATCAATGTTATGAAGGACAGATTCACGCCATTTCATATAACTTGTTTTTATTCAGTATACAATTTTTTCGGCTTACACCAAGATAATTGTAAAATGCTCCTCTGCATTTATTTCTTGGTGTGGCTATCTTCAGTGCTAATTATATAAAACAAAGTAAATAAGCAAAAAACAATTAAAAAATTAAAAAACTAGGCAAGCAGAGCCTTAATTACAATCAGTACTTATTATCATTATATTTTTTTCCTTCATTCACATGGAACTATGATCTCATTATATCCTAGTCGTAACATATACGTATCTTATGTGTTTCGCTGTTTGTATTTATAATCATTCACAATCAGCTTAAATATTGACATAAATATTCCTAATTTAAGACATATATTTTCACTAACCGTCTTTTGTTGTTTCGTCCAATTTTTTCCTCAGATTTTTTAGCCATCGATTTAAAAAGTGTCATATATATTCCTAAATTAAGACATATATTTTCACTAACCGTCTTTTGTTGTTTCGTCCAATTTTTTCCTCGGATTTTTTAGCCATCGATTTAAAAAGTTTCATATATATTCCTAAATTAAGACATATATATATTTTCACTAACCGTCTGTTGTTGTTGCGTTCAATTTTTTCCTCGGATTTTTTAGCCATCCATTTAAAAAGTGTCATATATATTCCTAAATTAAGACATATATTTTCACTAACCGTCTTTTGTTGTTTTGTCCAATTTTTTCCTCGGATTTTTTAGCCATCGATTAAAAAAGTTTCATATATATTCCTAAATTAAGACATATATTTTCACTAACCGTCTTTTGTTGTTTTGTCCAATTTTTTCCTCGGATTTTTTAGCCATCCATTTAAAAAGTGTCATATATATTCCTAAATTAAGACATATATTTTCACTAACCGTCTTTTGTTGTTTTGTCCAATTTTTTCCTCGGATTTTTTAGCCATCGATTTAAAAAGTGTCATATATATTCCTAAATTAAGACATATATTTTCACTAACCGTCTTTTGTTGTTTTGTCCAATTTTTTCCTCGGATTTTTTAGCCATCCATTTAAAAAGTGTCATATATATTCCTAAATTAAGACATATATTTTCACTAACCGTCTTTTGTTGTTTCGTCCAATTTTTTCCTCGGATTTTTTAGCCATCGATTAAAAAAGTTTCATATATATTCCTAAATTAAGACATATATTTTCACTAACCGTCTTTTGTTGTTTTGTCCAATTTTTTCCTCGGATTTTTTAGCCATCGATTTAAAAAGTTTCATATATATTCCTAAATTAAGACATATATTTTCACTAACCGTCTTTTGTTGTTTTGTCCAATTTTTTCCTCGGATTTTTTAGCCATCGATTAAAAAAGTTTCATATATATTCCTAAATTAAGACATATATTTTCACTAACCGTCTTTTGTTGTTTCACCTAATTATTTTCTCTTATTTCTTCCGGTGTTAGCCATCTATTTTTCCTTATTTTATATTTCCTTTCTTACATTATACTTTTCGTAATTTTAGGTGACTTCTGTTTTGCTTGAGTCACCGGAAGTACGCAGACTCAGCTATTTCTAGTCTATCAATAACCGACTACAATAACAGTATTTATAAGATTATCAGTAATATTTACAAATACTTTTAGAAAAGTATTTTCATATTTAATTATAAACATTTTTATATAATTAATAAAATTAGCTATCATATTTAGCACTGAACTCCTTTCATTAGATTTTTTAATTTCACCGTTGGTAATTAAAATAATTGATTCTGTTTTAATCGTATGAAAGTATAATATTTATGTAGGTTTCTTTTTATTTAATTCTAATTATATTTTAAGTTTTTTTTTTTGCTATATAGTTTTAATAGTTGAAAACTTCTAAGACTTAATATATGATATATTATATATAAAATAACATATCTCAGTCATCCAGCGAGTTAGTCATATGCACATATATATGTAATGTTATGAATATAAATATCAATAACACATAAACGTATAACAGACAAAATATATGTATAACAATTAAGCACGTGTCTGTAGATAATTATGTTTTATAAATATATCTACACACACACACATATATATATATATATATATATATATATATATATATATATATATATATGCATTCATCCATTCAAAATGCACATTTAAACAAATGCTAAAATAAACATACACCTACAAATACAAAGTTACATCCAAGCATATAAACACATACACACAGCAAATTTTTATTATACAAAAGAAATAAGAGAACCATTTAAATTTTGCTTTCATCTTAATTTCTTCGAGTAGTTTACTTTCATTTTTAGGCTATTATATTTATTTTTAGGCTATTATATTTATTTTTAGGCTATATTTATTTTGAGGTAATTATATTTATTTTTAGGCTATTATATTTATTTTAAGGCTATTATATTTATTTTTAGGCTATTATATTTATTTTTAGGCTATTATATTTATTTTAGGTTATTATATTTATGTTGATGCTATTATATTTATTTTAGGCTATTATACTTATTTTGAGGCTATTATATTAATATTTAGGCTATTATATTTATTTTAAGGCTATTATATTTATTTTTAGGCTATTATATTTATTTTTAGGCTATTATATTTATTTTAGGTCATTATATTTATGTTGAGGCTCTTATATTTATTTTTAGGCTATTATACTTATTTTGAGGCTATTATATTTATTTTTAGGCTATTATATTCATTTTGTCCGGGGAAAATATAAATGTCATTAATGTCTTTCTTTTTTTTCTTCTAATGTCCTATTTTTTTTACTTCACTTTCATCTCACGAGACCTTTGTCTCTTCGTTACCTCGAAACATTGATGAGATGAACCCAAGAAACTCCTACTCCTACCTCTCATTTAATGACAACGTAACAGACGCTGTTGAACATTGATTATTATAACTTGGATGACAAGGCAGACATAGACGGAATTTTAATCGTACGAAATGTGGTTGGATTTAAGACAGATAGATTATGTAGAAAAATCTGCTGATTCCCTGAAGAAACGAGTATATAAAGAAAAGAAAAGAAAAATGGAAACAATAAAAGCAGTTGTCTGTGTGTGTATGTGTGTTTGTGTTGTGCGTGTGCGTGTGCGTGTGTGTTGGGCGTGCTGGGCGTCAAGTTAAACAAAAAAGAAACAGCCACAAAGTGTTATATTTTTTATAAACGTTGCCACGGATAAATAATTTTTAAAATTAAAAAATAATTTGCACGCACGCTTGAACTTGAGTTGAGCACGGTTTTGAAGAAGGGAAGAGTTCCCGAAATATTATATCATACGGAGTTTCCACCAGACCATCTTGATACATGTATTACATAACATTGTAACATTGTGTAAATAGATAGATAGAAAAATATATATATATATATGTGTGTATGTATACATAGTATTAAGGGTGAGACTATTTAATTTGTTCCACCATTATATGTCTTATTTGCTCCAACGTGTGTCTATCCGTCACACCTCTGCACTGTATTGCCTTCTAAGTATCACATTTCTATAAAAAAATCATTTTTGGAGGGGTCAACTGAGCCAGGTTTCGTTTGTTGAGAGGTGTCGGTTATTCAGCCATTTTATGTACTAATTAGGAAAAAAATGCTGACTAATTCTTCGATTAATCTGTTATATAAAAGTCTGTGTGTGTCCAACTAGAGAATAATAGGCTAGTGGATGAGAAAGAGGGGTTAGGAGATGGAGGGGAAAACCGGGGGGAGGAAAAGAGAAAGAATGAGACACGGATGGAAAGAGAGAGATAGATAGAGAGAGAGAGAGGGAGAGAGAGAGAGAGAGAGGTAGAGAGTTTGAAGCTTTAATACCAATATGTTACACTTTTGCAAGTTGAATCTATTTGGAGAAAATTAGAAAAAGAAATAAGACAACTGTAAAATATAAATAAAAAAGTATTACAAAAAATGGAAAGAAAGGAAATCCCCCAAAAATATGAAAGGAAAGAATTAGAACGAGAAATTGAATGTAACAAATTTTAAAAAGACTAATGTAGGAATAAATATGTAAAAAAATAAGCAAAAGAACATGAAAGAAAGCGAAATATAAGAAGAAAAATGACAGGAAAAAGATTGTAAAAATACATGAAAAATAATTAAGCAAAACATAAGATGAAAGAAAAAAGTAAATGAGAGAATAAAGACACAAAGAAAGAAAGAAAGACAGAAAGAAAGAAGGGAGACGAAGGAAAGAAAAAGTTTTTTTATTAATAAAAGAGAAATATAAAATAATAAAATCAAGAAAAACCAGACTAAAAAGACAGAAAGAAATAAACGAAAGAATTTTTAAAAAATGATGAATTAGAAATAAAAATAAAAAAAGATTAAGCACACAAAAAATCAATGACAGAAAAAAAACAAGAAAAAATATAAGTACAAAAAATAAATATGAATGAAAAAGAAATGATAAAATTAAAAGAAAAAATCGAAAAGAAAGATTACTAAGAAACAAAAAGTAATTAAAATTAGTCAAAGAGGAATGAAAAATTTAATAAAGAAAAGAAAGAACAATACATAAAATAAAAACGAAGAAAAAAAGGTAAATGAAAAAAAAGTTTTAAGAAAATTAAACCAATTGAATGACAGAATAAGGAAAGAAAAAGGAAAACTCAGAAAAGAACAAGAAATAAAAAGTAATAAAAACTAAAAACATCAAATTAAATTAAAAAATTGCTGACAGAATTAAGAAAAAATAAGAAAGGAAAATAAATGATGAAAGAGACATACAGTGATGAAAGAGAAATAAAGTAATAAAAGAATAAAGTTAACCAAGAAATAATGACTGAATAATAAAGAAGAAAGATCAAGAAATAAAAAATTACTAGAAAGAAAGGGGAAATAAATAGAAATGAAAAATAAACAAAATAATGGTAAATAAACGACAAAAATAAATAAAGAAAAAGAAATGAACAAGAAATTTTAAAATATAACCAGAAAGAAAAGTGAAATAAATAGAAATGAAAAATAAAATAATTGCAAATGAACGACAGAAATAAAGAAGAAAGAAGAAATTTACAAGAAATAAAAAAAACAGAAAGAAAGGTGAAATAAACAGAAATTAAAAAAATAATGGAAAATGAAAGACAGAAATAAAGAAAGAAAGAACAAAGAAGAAATGAACAAGAAATAAGAAATAACCAGAAAGAAAGATGAATTAAATAGAAATGAAAAACAAAAAAAATGAATGGAAAATGAACGACAGAAATAAATAAAGAAAGAAGAAATTTACAAGAAATAAAAAAACAGAAAGAAAAGTGAAATAAATAGAAATGAAAAAAATAATGGAAAATGAAAGACAGAATTAAAGAAAGAAAGAAAAAAGAAGAAATGAACAAGAAATAAAAAATAACCAGAAAAAAAGATGAATTAAATAGAAATGAAAATTTAAAAAAATAATGGAAAATGAAAGACAGAAATAAAGAAAGAAAGAAAAAAGAAGAAATGAAGAAGAAATAAAAAAATAAGGAAACAGATAAAAAAAAAAACAGGAAAAAATAATGATAGAATTAAAAAGGAAGAAAAATGAAGAAAATACACAAAAACGAAAGAAAAATTAATGAACGAAAAACGAAAAAAGAAATAAAACTCAACCGTCACCTAATTTTGTAAGCGAAAAATAAATCACTAAAAAAGTATGGGAAACAAAAAAACATAGATCGCATGAGTCGAGGTAAAAAAAAATCTATTCCAATTATCTCCCGTCGTTCACTAGGTGGCGTGATTGTTTGAATGCATTACGTTGCGCCCTCTGGCGGATCTTCCATGTTTTTCTTTGCATTTTTTCTTCCCCTCGGGTGGTCTTTGGTAAAGAGTTCCATACAATACCTGGTTACTTCCCTTTATTAAAGTGCTTGTTGTACGCCTCACGAACGTCGTGACTCGTCAATTTGTTCCGGGCCCTGACGGCAAATTAGTCCATGGCTTGTCTCATCGTTCAATTTAGAAGATAAAATGGAAGGGAAGATAATGGGAATCCTTCATGCTTTCACTTCCTTTCATTGAAGGAAAAGCAATGAAATCCATCCTGATATGTCAACACTATCTACCAGTACTGGTCTCACTATTCGCCTTCGGAATGACGTGCGTTGTGGATCAAATGGACGCCATTAAAGTACTATGGTAACGCATCTATTGTGGACACCGTCCGCTCGATAATGAAGACCAATGTGTATTTATTTGTATATAAATATATAAATAAACTACAAGAATACCCGTACGAGGAAATGTTATATTTGATCCCCGAAAAGAACAGTTTTGCACCACTTTTATGTACCATTAACATGATCGTATTGTTACCAAAACTCTAGTTTTTAGCAAAATGCATTACATTATTCTGACTCAAGAAAATGTCTAAAATATGAAGCTTAAGCTGAAGGTGTCTTAAGAAGAAATTGAAATTCATGGAATCTTGTTTAATTGGTGTTTAATGACTATGGATAAAATTTAATACAAATATAGAAAATTTTAATTTTCAAATGATAGGTTGTGTCCATATTATGCCACTTAAAACCGTTTAAAATATTTTTTTAAACTTAAATTTAAGGAATATTTATTAATTAATGTCTAATACCTATTGTTAAAATTCCACAAATAATATCTTATCGTAAAACAATATTAAACTAAATATAGCCTACATTACGACCCCTTACCACTAGCAGCTGTATTCTAAAATTTATAATGGTTGGTTCATCACAAAGGTTAGCGGGTAAAAAAACTTCAAACGAAGCTATTTCAAGAGGAAAGTAGAAAGCAAGTCCGATAACTCCCACCGTCTTAAATAAATTCACAAGGAAATCATTCACTCAATTTCCATAGTGAGATATTTTCTTTTTTCTATACCGATTGATACTTCCTTTTTTCCTTTGAACTTTCCAATTGTTTAGACCTTTTCTTTCTTTATTTGTTTCCTATTTCTCTTTTTTAAGTTCACCGATTTAGATGCTATTTTATATGAGTATAGATATTCGTGCGAACACTGGCAAGCATAATTTTTTCCGTTATTTTTGACAGGAGGTTTACACTCATTTACGCCGTAAAATATTTTGAGAAAAATATGAGCCTGCATTTTCTCTTCAGCTCTGGATAAAATATTAGCCTGTCTTCGAGAATTCGCATGCAATGAATCGTTTACAACGTGTTTCAGCATTAACTATTTCCAAACTGGTTGGTATGCCGTTAAAACATAAAAAACACAATTTATCAATTACTTTTATACCTAACTACGTCACGCTATGAAGTAATTGTTAGAGTAACTACCTCAAAATAACGTGTCATACTAGATTCAAAGAGAGTTTTTAGTAGAACGATCATCACAGTAGTTTGGAGTACTCCTCATAACACTCTAACCCTAATCCTAAACTACTCATAACACCCTAACCCTAAATTCCTCATAACACCCTAACACTAACCCTAAACTTCTCATAACACCCCAACCCTAACCCTAAATTCCTCATAACACCCTAACACTAACCCTAAACTCCTCATAACACCCTAACCCAACCCCTATAATCTATTAATGTTCTGCACTGTCTTAATCTATTAATACTAAACCATGAGTGACAATGTGCGTATATGCCTATAATATGGGTCTAAGACCAGTGTGACACAGTGAGAAGTTTGCTGGTGCAATATTAATTGATTGATTGCGGTAAACTAACTTATGGGGTACGAGTACCATCAAAACTTTATTAAAAAGCAATTTAGTTCAAAAGGTTATATTATTTGTATTTGAGCTACAAACAAAAGCATTGGGTATTAAATAACAAAATGTCATTATAAAATCGTAATTCTTAGAGGTAGTATTCCTGTGTCTAATAAGACAGTCGAGAGGAAGTACTCAAACAGAATTGTCTTTAAAACTTGAAAGGTTATACGTTTCAGATTGAATTTATAACTAGAGAAATCATTTGCTTGGACTTAAGGGAATTGTCAGAAGATAATTATCAAAAAATAACAATTTATGTAAGCAAATTTTAAAAACACGAGGATACATTTGCTATATTTGATTAATATACTTTCCTGTCAAAATATTGTCTACATATTGTAATTTGGTATTGATGTCAACGGTTTTGGGTGAAACAAAGGCTCTCATTGCCCGACCAATTGTAGGAGAGAAGAAAATGTTACACAATTTGTGATTGGGTAGCGAATTCCAGAATTCGTTTAAAGTGAAAGTTCTCGGATAAAAAACTTAGTTTAGTGAGCTCACAAGAAGACATGAAATAATTAATTAAAAGAAATTAAGGGTTAGCGAAGCACAAAACAAGTAGAAAAACAATGTTTTCAAAAAAAGTACTGAACGTTGGAAAATTCACAAGAGAAAGGTCGGTTAGTCTGAAAGACATACAGACAGACTGATATAGAGACAAATGGCTGTCTGTGGGTGACTCTATATTCCTCCCACCCCTTTATGACTCTATATTCCTCCCACCCCTTTATGATT
Organism: Sepiola atlantica; assembly: GCA_963556195.1. Lineage (NCBI taxonomy): Eukaryota > Metazoa > Mollusca > Cephalopoda > Sepiida > Sepiolidae > Sepiola > Sepiola atlantica. The sequence goes on from OY744544.1 coordinate 20,461,801, forward strand.
CTATATTCCTCCCACCCCTTTTGTGGGTTTAGCGCTTCTATCTCCTCCTACTCTGTTTCTTTATCAATGATCTTCTTCTTCTTCTCATCCTCATTCTTCTTTTTGTTCCTCTTTACACGCTTCACCATTATCATCTTTTCCTTCCGCTTCCTATTTCTCTTCTTCTCCATCGTCTTCTTATTTTTCGTCACATGTTTCTTCTTCCACCCGTCTGTTTTTTTCCTTCCTCACATTTTCTTCTTCTTCTTTTTTTCTTCTTCTTCTTTTCTTCTTCTTCACATTTTCTTCTTCGTCTTCTTTTTTCCTTTCTCACACTTTCTTCTTTTTCTTTTCTTTCCTCACATTTTCTTCTTTTTCTTTTCCTTCCTCACATTTTCTTCTTCTTCTTCTTTTCCTTCCTCACACTTTCTTCTTCTTTTTCCTTTTCTTCTTTTTCTTCTTCTTCTTCTTTTTCTTTTCCTTCCTCACACTTTCTTCTTCTTCTTCTTCTTTTCCTTCCTCACACTTTCCTTTTCTTTTTCTTTTTCTTTTTCTTTTTCTTCGTTTCTTTCCTCACACTTTCTTCTTCATCTTTTTTTCTTCATCTTCTCTTTCTTGCTTCACACTTTATTGTTCTACTACTTCTTCTTTTTCTTCTTCTACTTCTTCTTCTTCTTCTTCTTTTCCTTCCTCACACTTTCTTTTTCTTTTTCTTCTTCTTATTTTCTTTTCTTATATTTTCTTCTTCTTCTTCTTTTTTTCATTCCTCACACTTTCTTCTTTTTCTTCTTCTTATGTTGCTTTCTTGACACTTTTTTCTTCTTCTTTACCTGCCTCACGGTTTCTTCTTCTTTTTCTTCTTCTCTTTCTTCTTCACATTCTTCCCCTCTCCGTCCATTTTCTCTTCCTCCTCCCTTTCTCTTATATTCCACATGCTTCTCCCTCATGTCTCCACCCTTTTCACTTGACCAATTTCTGTCGAGTGGCCTCTTATCTCACGTTTCTTTCTTCCCCGGACGAATATCGACTCAGACCGTTGCCATACTTGATTATAGACCCAACTGTTTCCGCCGCGTTCCGTTCAAGCAATTACATCAAGTTTCATCTGATCTGATTTGCCTTCTATAAACGTGAAAACAAACAAGCACTTGCCCGAAGCGGAAAATAGGGGACTAGTGGTGTCCGCCGCCTCGGGGGTATACGGCCAAAATGGAGGAAACGATATGGAATTATCAAAAAAATGTAAATGACAACGGACAACCTCTAATATAAGAAAACGCGTTGTGTTTTTGTTGCAATATATACATGTATATATATATATAATAGGTAATAAATAATTAATATATATATATATATATATATATATATATATATATTTGATTTTATTCCATTAGTTGCGACAAAACAAGTTTTGTTTCATTGGTGCAAATAGCGACCAACTCATCGGGCTAGCGATGGAATTCAAATGGCATACGTTTTAACTTCACCTTAACGGGAGATTGAAAATTGAAAATACATTGGAGGGGGAGGGGGACAGAGTTGGGGCTTTGTCTATAACGGTGACATGGGACATGAGAGGGGAGGGGGGGAGGACCCCAACAAGTCGTGTTTCAAATTATTGCGTCGGAGGTTTTCACGTGTTTGTGCTGTGATGATCTCAATTTCGGCCGGGGTGGGAGGAAGGGAGATGGGGCGACGGCCAGAGTGAGTTAAATTTAAAATGAGAATAAAATTATGATTATAACCGTCATTCCTATTTTATTTTAATTCTAATAAGTAATTATCATGTGGATAAAAATGTTTGATAATTTTAATTTAGGGTATTAATTGCTACTTCTGCATTTTATTTATTTTATTTTAATGTTTTGTTTATTATTTGTAGTGAATTTTGTTGTGATTATATTTTTTTTAAATTGTGATTATATTATACCGAGATCAATACTAGTGGAATCATTTCATAAGAGAAGTTTCATGGTGTTACCAGTTTTAGCATTAACAGTTGGTCGCTATTTGCACCAATGAAACAAAACTTGTTTTGTCGCAACTAATGGAATAAAATCAAAAAATATATATTTTGCTCTGAATTTTCATTGAGCACTCTCATAAACCCGGTTTCAACTTCCTTCGGATTCATACCCCCTGGATATTTGTAACAAGTTAATTATATATATATATATATATATATATATATATTTGAATATAACATACTAGCATTCTTGCCCCTATTCCAAAGTTTAAAAAAACTCTTAGTAGAAAACAACACAATATTAGAGCATACTACGAATAAACAAAAACTCTATATTTTGGAAATTTTTAGATGAGGGTTGATAATTTGTTGAATTTGGTATATTCGGACTACCGTTCTCATCTTGGGTGTTTTTATTACAACGTTTCGGCCGATGTAATCTCCGACCTTTTTCAGGTGTAAAAATACCTGAGTTCAACAAGGTACACCTGAAGAAGGTCGCAGGTTACATCGACCGAAACGTTGTGATAAAAACACCCGAGATGAGAACAGTAGTCCGAATATACAAAATTCTTCAAAAAACTCTATGTATTAGAAGCTTTCCTGCATCAAAACAAAAAAAAAGACAGCCATTAACAGAATCAAATGTAATACAAGCGATAACATTGTAAAATGTTCATAATGCTAACTTTAGTTCCGTATTAATAATATAATTCCCGCCAAAACTACATTTTTTAATATCAACACCATAGTCTTTATCTCATACCCCTGAAGGATGACCCGGATGGGCTCGAAAGTAATTGGGACACCGATGATTATGGCAGATTCATCGGCCTATTACCCACCGAAACAAAGACGCTGATTCGGCTAGTGGAAAAGATCCTCAAAGATATCAAGACATAAGTTGTTTGTCATATTCACCGATATTTGTTTTAAAGGGAAAATACAGCCTAAATACACATACACACGTATATATATATATATATATATATATATATATATATATATATATATATATATATATATATATATATATATATATATATATATATCATTAAACCCCAAAACAGTAACGCCCAAATAAACGATACTCATAATATTGGCTCACGGGATTTATATAGAAATATTTTTTCATTTTTTATTTTTTATTTTTATTTTTTTATATCTCTTTAAATCTTCTCCGGTTTAAATCTCAACTGTTTCTTTTCACTCTCTCCCTTTTTCTCAAACCTCATTTACCCTTCCTTACACTAAATTCAAACAAATATACATAACACTCTAATCAAATAACGCGTCCAAACGAGAGTGACACGTGACTTCACATTTTCGAAACAGATGACAACAAAAGCTGAAGAGATCCGGATGGCTAAGTCCTTCCGCGTTTGAAACCGACGGTACGAATGTTGTACTAATTTTTCTGTACCAATATATATATATATATATATATATATATATATATATATATATATATATATATATATATATATATATATTAGCGTTATTCACCCGGCGTTGTCCGTGTTGAGATATATCACTCGTCGGATATAATTTTAAATATAGTCAGGTTTACAATTTTTTTACATTTGTAATATGAGGTCAAGTAATAAAAAAAAACTTAGCGAGTTGATGTTTTCTTAAAAGAAACTTCATGATGACGCTGCGTTTCTTACGTAAAACGGCACACGACGAATCGAAATGAATTCGTTTTCATTTAATAATTTTAAATCTTGATAATACCAATGAAAATAATTATTTCATATTTTTTTTAATACGTCCTTCCCCGAGATATTATTCATTGAAGTTTATTTTTGTTTTATAAAACGAATACATTTTTTTCTTAATGAATTTACTTCCTTTATGTTCTATTTAAGTTATTTAAGTTATTTATGGACCTGACCGATAATTGCGACTAGTGACCCCGAGATGAATCGAAGGAAAATTTCAATGGTGACTTTAGATTCCGTGATAAATTTAACCTTTATTGAAACTTATTTGAATGTTCAAACTGTTAAGATATCGATTTGTATGACACGCAAACAAACAAATATTGATTTATATATATTTGCACGTTTCAAAAACTGAGTTGAGACCTACATCTGAAGAGGATTTTTTTCCCCGAAATATTATGTCATACGGAACCTACATCAAGCCGCATTTAGAGTAAGATTGGCAATTCTAAGCAAATCATATTAACAATGAAAGGGAAATCAATCGGTAAAACTTATTTCACTTTCGTATGTCCCAATTTGCTTTGAATCCACTTAAATTTTCTAAACCTTTGCATTGGAATCGTCTCTTATAAATTATTTCTCTCTCTCTCTCTCTCTCTCTTTCTCTCTCTCACTATATATATATACATATATACACACACACACACACACACATATATATATATATATATATATATATATATATATTATAATTATAATATAAAATGAAGTAATAAGATAAGGTGTCAATCAAATTTTATTAGAATTCAAAGTTCAAGCAAAGTATTCAAAGATAATTCTTCTCTTCAGAGGACCATTACCGCAGTTATACTACTACAGGTAATAAAATTACGCTTTGAAAATATATAAAATTATATACACAAATACATAAAAATACATAACATCAAACATATCAACCCAAAAACATACTTTTTGTTGAATCCATACAGTCCATCCAGGTCATACAAATTGAAAAGCATAATCAGGAAAGACATTACTCCAAGTTACAAACAGCAGTCCATATACGTGAAATTGAAGGGGCTGGCAAAGTTATCCAGTCGCGAAATGTGTCAATATTCAATGTTAATGATAAATAAATCAAATAATACAGAAAGTCTAATCAAAGTTCCAAAATCCCGATATGTGCAACCCAAGTCAAATCAAAGTTCGTTGTTTAATTAGAAAACCCGTTGACACCTTATTTTATTACTTCATTTTATATTATAATATTAATGCTCTATCCAGTATATTGAGCTTCAGTTTTTATCCGGATGTTTCACTAATTATAAGATATTACTTGACGCTTATATCTTTTGTTGGATTGCTTCATATATATATATATATATATATATATATATATATATATATATATATATATATATATATAATGTGTGTGTGCGGATGTACATGTTTGCATATCTTCCCTCTCTGAATAGATTTAAATTTTATTAACACTATCAATATAATTATTCCCAAAATTAAACATCTTCTCGTTCTTTGCCACTTAAAGCATTTATTTCGCTCTTGATAAAACCTACGCAACAGTTGGGCGAAACGTTGAGTTTCAGGTCTTCCGCTGTTTCTTTTTCAATGTATATCAAGGGAGGCGTGAGAGCGCTCCATCCCTTAATAGACTTCACGAATGGCCTATGCTGGAAATCTCATTTCTTTGATCAATCATAACTCAAATCCAATAAACCAAATTAGTTAAAATTTTGCATAAAATTTTTATTTGATAGGTTCTATAAGTGTGTAGAATTCCAGCATCATTAGTCAAGGCAACCCAGAGATCCAGAAAGTTCAATCATGAAGTCATGTTATCTGTGTGTACGTACGTACGTATGTGCCACCCTGTATCTCATCAACTATTTGAACGGATTCAGCTGATTTTTGGCAGAGATGGAGGTTCTAGGGTCTAGTTGATGGCATTTTAATTTCAGTTTACTATATACCTTAGTTTTCCAGAAAATTCCAAAAAACCTTTAAAATGACCAGTATTCATACACTTTATTCTACATCTTATCGACCATTTGATAGATTCAGCTGATTTTGGGCAAAGATAGAGGTTCTAGTGTCTAGTTGATGGTAGTTTAATTTCAGTTTACCATACACCTTGATTAGTCAAACTACCAACTATATCAGTTATGAGAAGGCATTGTATTGAGGCATAGCCTTTACAAAAGTAGTGACATTCCATGAAAAATTGCCAGTATACTGAAATCATATGCCCTTAATAGGGTTAAGATGAAAATTCATATACACATAATGTACAAAAGCAAGGAAATTGCCAAATTTATACACTTTTATTGTCATTAAAGGTATGCGAGCACAACAGGGCTATGTATTTTACTGGTAGGAATTTTTCTTAAGCGCACCTCACACACTTCATCCACTCATGCATAGAGATTTATACTGTAGTGATGTAATAATGAAATGGTTTGGTTGATATGTAGTCATACCCTTAATTAATGACAATAAAAGTGTATAAATTTGGGGGTTTACTTGCTTTTGTATATTTAGTGTATATGAATTTTCATCTTAACCCTATTAAGGGCATATGATTTCAGTATACTGGCATTTTTCATGGAATATATATATATATATATATATATATATATATGGTAAAATGAAAAAGGAAAACCAAAAACTGGATGTTTTTTTATGTGTACATCAACGTTTCGTCTTTATTTATAAGACTTCATCAGGATGATGATATAGGGAAAAGATATCATGCAAGCACGGATACATGTAGGGTAGACATGTTGGGAAGAAAAATAAAATAAAATGAAAAATAGTGGCAGCGTCTAGCTGGACGTTCGTACTTGTTAGAGAATGAAAAATGAGTGGGAGAAAAAAGGGGAAGGGTGGAGGGAGCAAGGACTACTGTGGCTGGCGATGAGAGAAAGAGGTGGGGGATGAGCAGGGGTAAAATGGATGGCAGAGAGAGATTGGAGGAAAAGGGGGAGGGGGTGTTTGACCAGATGGCTGTGGTCGAGATTGAAGGGGAAGAGTGAGTTGGAATGTTTGTGTGTGTGGGGTGTATGCAGGGAAATGGGGATGGGTAGAGAGGGAGGGGGGCTGTGATTTTGGTGGATGGGCGAAAGTTATAGTCTTAGAGAGCGTTTGAAGGAAATGAGGGAATTTAAGAAAAGGTATGGGAGAAAATGGATGAGAGGGGGAAGAGGGAGGATTTGTCGTGATAGGGTGTGAAATATTTGAAATATTTGGAAAATGATAGCAATGAGTGAGGGATTGGAGTGGGTGGGGGAGGGGGGTGATTGAAAGGGTGGGTGAGGAATATATTTGAAATATTTGGAACATGAGAAAGTTTATTTGGACTGTAGTATTAAAAATGTGAGGGAAAAAATGAGGAAAAATAAGAGAGGATTATATATATATATATATATTATTTTACGTGTAATTCCAGAGGCGGGGTGGTGATTGAACATTAATGGAATTAATCGAACGAAAACATGTAGTTCACAAGACTTGTGCAGTTCTAGCAGGGAGATTGGGCCCCTCGTCCCAAGCCGAAGATAAAGCCATTGAAGCGAATCTGAAGCCGGTGAACGCTGACATCAATTGGCAAAAATTACTATCGTTACAGTCAGCCAATCTTCACTTCAGCGAGTGTATAGCATCCACCCAGCTAATCAACGGACGAACCGAGATGAGAGATCAATCTTACAGTTGCTTGCTTCCATCAGCCGACGCAGATGCAAAGTTACATTTGCATGGTGTTCCAGCCATTTGTAGCATCAAAGGCAACCAGAGATTAAAACAGTGAAAGAAGGTTTGTCGATGAATCAGGCTTCTTGGTCTTGGTACTACGCCTCAGCAAAAGTAGCGATACACCATACGACTCGAAGCAAGCCATTTCAACGCGCAAGACAGAGAGGCATCGAAGCAGGTCCAGTATGTTAGTAGAATGTTTGTCCTAGGGTTTCCTCCTTCCTTTCCAGACTTTTGAAAAGGGGTTGGTTTCTCACCAATCGCCTGGTGCACCTCTAACAGGGGATGCTGACGGGGCTGATCACTAATGATGGGCTCTTTTTTGTTTTGTTCTTTTCCTTCCTATGTGTCCCGCCCCAGCGTTTTCCCTCCTTCATTTCCGTTGACAATTGTCGCATCCGCCGACGGTTGACGAGAAATGTGTTTTGCTATGAAGGCGTTTTCTGATTTGTTTGCCATTATGATTGACTTCTCTTTCTTCTGATGGGCAAAAAAACACACACGGGCATGAGTTAACGCAATAAAAATATGTCATCCCTTAGATCTTGTTTCCAAGTTTGAAAATATGCACTTTAAGAAGGTCGGAGTTACATCGGCCGAAAATAACAATCAAGATGAGAATAGTAGTCAGAGTAATAAAATTATGATAGACTACTAATTTTCAATTTTTCAATAATCAATATTATAATTTTTTTCTTCAAAAAAGAACACAGATGGTTCTAAATAAGTTGTCATATATTTGGAAGCTATTCGAAAATAAAAATTGAACATAGAAAAATCTAAAATACGCCATGTTGGATTCAAGAATATTAAAGTTGAATATATCGATTAGCGCAGACCCAGAGGGAGTGAAAATTCTAGGGGATAGTGAATTCAAAGTCGGTTCTCCATAAGGCGAATGTATATGCCGGTCAAGTGAGATGATGTGCCGACATTACTTTTTGAAGGGAAATGTCGTCGTATTTCCATATAAAGCGTCTTGTTTATTGAAAAGATGTGCAATCGATCTTCTATACCATCTGCACGTTTATATCTCTGTAAGTATGCACACACATGTATATATATCAAGGTATTTACTCCTCCCCAGGAGTTAGGCACAAGGCCAGTTTTATCTTACTCCCACAAGTAAGATGTGACCCAAGATCGGGTCGAGCAAGTGGGGTTAAAAGCCAGCGCTCGAGAGGTGAGCACTCTGGCCATTTAAAAATTGCCTGGGCAGCCCCGTCGGCATTCCCCGGTAGGGGCGCCTCAGACAGTAAGCAATAAACTTACTCCTCCCCAAAGAGGGGAGGCGAAGCCTGGGAGGGTGGACCTCCTAGAACTGCACGGGACAGGCGTGCAGTATCCATCGGAACAGATACTACACTTTGATCTTAGCCAAAAATCAATATCTGAAATCGATCTGGTTGGTTTAAATCACAATGAACGGCCCAGGACTGTTGTAGTTGTAGATTGACAGCCAATCCTCGGCTTACAATGCCACTAACATTGTGGGTCTACGTACAGCACGTGGTTCACTAGGCTTTATATCCCCACATTTAGGTTGTGTCACATCTTCCTGCGATGGGAGGGAGCTTAATACCATGTGTGCAAAAACGAAACATGCTGAACCTGTCCTAAATTTCCATTTACATCGGATCGTCCGGTGAGGAATATTCTCCCGGAAACTGTTTCTTGGAAACATTCTTTCTGTTTGTCTATCGTTCGGTATGTGCTCTTCCTTTTTGCTATTTTCTGACGAGAAGCGTCTTCTTTTACTCGAACCGAGCAAGGAAACAGACTGATTGTGTTCGCCTTGTGCAATCCTTGGATATAAGATGTTTTGAAACCCGCCTATCAGAATCTTCAATTCCTAAACATTTTTTAAATGCCTTTTTTTTTTAAATCCATAAACACATAAGTATTAAGCTCTAGTGTATCGAATGATAAGATGTCGAGTTTTATCCTCTTTGCAGGGTTGAATGTAATTCGTAAAGATAAACCAATATGAGTATTTCTACACGAATCAGAATGAACAAGCCGCGCGTGCGTGGTCCCCCTCTGTATATGACCTGATGTGGCGAGTGTAAAATGCAATACATTTGGGCAATGTTGGGCATTTTTTAGCCCCCCCCCCCCCCGTCTTTGACCCCCTGGGAGCGCGAACCAGAATTTTTCTGAGGTCAAGGATGCTCATTTTATATCCGGAACAATTGCCTTTATATTTTGGCCAAGTTTCAGAAAAATTGAATGGATGGATCAAACGTTATGGGAGAAAAGGGTTATTTTTTGCCATTTTGGAGGTTTTGACCACCTGGGGACGCGAACCAGATTTTTTCCAAGTTCAGCGATACTTATTTTCTATTAGGAACAATTGCCTCCACATTTTGGCCAAGTTTCAGAAGAATTGAATGGATGGATTAAAGGTTATGGGGCAAAAAAATGTCATTTTAAATATTTAAATTTTAGACATTTTAATTTATTCCTAAGACTCCTTCGGCTTAATCCTGAAATTTTAGAAATTTTAATTTATTCCTAAGACCCCTTTCATCTATATCTTACAAATGTTAGATATTTTAATTCATTCCTAAGACTCCTTCAGCTTAATCCTTAAATTTTAGACATTTTAATTTATTCCTAAGACTCCTTCACCGTAATCATTCAATTTTAGACATTTTAATTCATTCCTAAGACTCTTTCACCTTAATCCTTACATTTTAGACATTTTAATTTATTCCTAAGACTTCTTCAGCTTAATCCTACAAATTTTAGACATTTTAATTCATTCCTAAGGCTCCTTCAGCTTAATCCTACAAATTTTAGAAATTTTAATTCATTCCTAAGGCTCCGTCAGCTTTATCCTTTAAATTTTAGACATTTTAATTAATTCCTAAGGCTCCTTCAGCTTAATCCTACAAATTTTAGAAATTTTAATTCATTCCTAAGGCTCCGTCAGCTTAATCCTTAAAATTTTAGACATTTTAATTCATTCCTAAGGCTCCTTCAGCTTAATCCTTACATTTTAGACATTTTAATTTATTACTTGCACTCATTCAGCTTAATCCTTAAATTTTAGACATTTTAATTTATTACTTGCACTCATTCAGCTTAATCCTTAAATTTTAGACATTTTAATGTATTCCTAAGACTCGTTCAGCTTAATCCTTAAATTTTAGACATTTTAATTTATTACTTGCACTCATTCAGCTTAATCTTTAAATTTTAGACATTTTAATTCATTCCTAAGACTCCTTCACCTTAATCCTTACATTTTAGACATTTTATTTTATTACTTACACTCATTAAGCTTAATCCTTAAATTTTAGACATTTTAATGTATTCCTAAGACTCGTTCAGCTTAATCCTTAAATTTTAGACATTTTAATTTATTACTTGCACTCATTCAGCTTAATCTTTAAATTTTAGACATTTTAATTCATTCCTAAGACTCCTTCACCTTAATCCTTACATTTTAGACATTTTAATTTATTCATAAGACTTCTTCACTGTAATCCTTAAATTTTAGACATTTTAATTTATTCCTAAGACCCCTTCGGCTTAATCCTTATATTTTAGACATTTTAATTCATTCCTAAGACTCGTTCAGCTTGATCCTTAAATTTTAGACATTTTAATTTATTCTTAAGACTTTTTTCAGCTATATCCTACACATTTTAGACATTTTAATTCATTCTTAAGACTCCTTCAGCTTAATCTTTACATTTTAGACATTTTAATTTATTCTTAAGACTCCTTCAGCTTAATCCTACAAATTTTAGACATTTTAATTCATTCCTAAGGCTCCGTAAGCTTTATCCTTAAAATTTTAGACATTTTAATTCATTCCTAAGGTTCCTTCAGCTTAATCCTTAAATGTTAGACATTTTAATTTATTACTTGCACTCATTCAGCTTAATCCTTAAATTTTAGACATTTTAATTTATTCCTAAGACTCCTTCACCTTAATCCTTAAATTTTAGACATTTTAATTTATTCCTAAGACTCCTTCACCTTAATCCTTAAATTTTAGACATTTTAATTCATTCCTAAGACTCATTCAGCTTAATCCTTAAATTTTAGACATTTTAATTTATTCTTAAGACTTTTTTCAGCTATATCCTACACATTTTAGACATTTTAATTCATTCTTAAGACTCCTTCAGCTTAATCTTTACATTTTAGACATTTTAATTTATTCTTAAGACTCCTTCAGCTTAATCCTACAAATTTTAGACATTTTAATTCATTCCTAAGGCTCCGTAAGCTTTATCCTTAAAATTTTAGACATTTTAATTCATTCCTAAGGTTCCTTCAGCTTAATCCTTAAATTTTAGACATTTTAATTTATTACTTGCACTCATTCAGCTTAATCCTTAAATTTTAGACATTTTAATTTATTACTTGCACTCATTCAGCTTAATCCTTAAATTTTAGACATTTTAATTTATTCCTAAGACTCCTTCACCTTAATCCTTAAATTTTAGACATTTTAATTTATTACTTACACTCATTAAGCTTAATCCTTAAATTTTAGACATTTTAATTTATTCCTAAGACTCGTTCAGCTTAATCCTTAGATTTTAGACATTTTTATTTATTATTTACACTCATTCGGCTTTATCCTTAAATTTTAGACATTTTAATTTATTCCTAAGACTCGTTCAGCTTAATCCTTAAATTTTAGACATTTTAATTCATTCCTAAGACTCTTTCAGCTTAATCCTTAAATTTTAGACCTTTTAATTTATACCTAAGACTCCTTCAGCTTAATCTTACAAATTTTAGACATTTTAATTTATTCCTAAGACTCGTTCAGCTTAATCCTTAGATTTTAGACATTTTTATTTATTATTTACACTCATTCGGCTTTATCCTTAAATTTTAGACCTTTTAATTTATACCTAAGACTCCTTCAGCTTAATCCTTAAATTTTAGACATTTTAATTATTCCTAAGACTCCTTCAGCTTAATCTTACAAATTTTAGACACTTTAATTCATTCTAAGACTAATTCAGCTTAATCATTAAATTTTAGACATTTTAATTCATTCCTAAGACTCTTTCAGCTTAATCCTTAAATTTTAGACCTTTTAATTTATACCTAAGACTCCTTCAGCTTAATCCTTAAATTTTAGACATTTTAATTATTCCTAAGACTCCTTCAGCTTAATCTTACAAATTTTAGACATTTTAATTCATTCTAAGACTAATTCAGCTTAATCATTAAATTTTAGACATTTTAATTCATTCCTAAGACTCCTTCAGCTTAATCCTTAAATTTTAGACATTTTAATTTTTTTCCTACGACTCCTTCAGCTTAATCCTACAAATTTTGGAAATTTTAATTCATTCCTAAGGCTCCTTCAGCTTTATCCTTAAAATTTTAGACATTTTAATTTATTACTTACACTCATTCAGCTTAATCCTTAAATTTTAGACATTTAAATTCATTCTTAAGACTCGTTCAGCTTTATCCTTAAATTTTAGACATTTTAATTTATTCCTAAGAATCCTTCAGCTTAATCCTTAAATCATAGACATCTTCTAGAATCAAATCCATGTAATGGATTTTGATCAAAATTGGAGTACGAATTATAGACATAAACTTTACTATCAATTTGTCTTCATTTTAATCTTCGTAAACGGACATAAAAGTGGTCGCATCTTTGTTCGTTTTATCCGTCCTTGGACGCGTATGTTTTTAGTTTTATATAAAATTAGTTATGTATATATACTTATATACTTATATGTACACGATTCACTTTTAAACAAATTAACCGATCTACACAAATTTACTAACACAGCTGCTATGCGTAATGGTTCATAGTGCAGGCTATATTTTGTTTCATTCAGTTTTATGCAAATTAGGCAATGACGAAGTAAAAGCCATTCGTGAAAATTCAGATGTCTCCTAATTTTTACAATTTCTTTCTTAAGCCTTCCTGAAGATTAAGCTTTAGATTTTATACATTTTCTAGAATCAAAACCATATTATGTATTTTGATTCAAATTGGAATATGGATACGAAACATAAGTTTCAGTAGTATTACACGTTCATCTTATTTTTCGTAAGGGGGGCCCATAAAAGTGGTGCAAAACTATTCTGTTGGAGGAATTAATTTCACTCGCTCTGGGACGGTTATTCTTCTAGTATACATATATATATACATATATATATATATATATATATATATATATATATATATATATATACATATATATATATATATAACTTAACTATATATATATAAATATATATATATATATATATATATATATATTTATATATATATATATATATATATACTTGTGATGAGCACGGTTCTAAAGAAGAGAAGAGTTCCCAAAATATTATATCATACGGAGTTTCCACCAGACCATCTTGATACAGGTATTACATAACATTGTAACATTGTGTAGATAAACAGATATATGTGTGTTTGTGAAAAAAATAATAAATAAATAAATAAATATATATATATATATATATATATATATATATATATATATATATATATATATATATATATGTGTGTATGTATACATTGTATTATGGGTGAAACTATTTAATTTGTTCCACCATCATATTTCTTATTTGCTCCAACTTGTGTCTATCCGTCACACCTCTGCATTGTATTGCCTTCTAAGTATCACATTCATATATATATATATATATATATATATATATATATATATATATATATATATATATATATTAAAATATTAAAATAAACATAGTTTGAATATCAACCAGTTGTTTCAGAACCTCTTCTGAGGAGGAGCCGAAGAGGTTCTGAAACAATTGTCGGATATTCAAACTATGTTTATTTTAAGATAAACCTCTTATATATTGATCACTTTTGAAAGGTATCGGTTTTTGTTCATTTTGTTAATATTTGAACTTAGTTAATTAATATATATATATATATATATATATATATATATATATATATATATATATATATATATATATATATGAAGAAGAATGGAAAAGAAATTGGAGAAGCAAAAGCCAAATCAAAATTCAATTCAATTGCTCAGAGCAAGGTATATTCCGCAAAAAGGCAATTTATTCAAGTTAAATTTTCCTTAAGCCAGGCTTTTCTAAAGATCAAAATCTTATCATCAGAGGAAGTCGCTGCTCTATCCTGGATATTGAGCTGTATACTCTTCACAATAGGTTTTACCTCTCCTAAAAGTTCGCTTTTAGTACACCTCTTTATATATATATATATATATATATATATATATATATATATATATATATATATTCATCAAAGTACACGTATTTCGTTGTATCTACGACTCATCAGTATTGCTAGACATAGCGAGATAAGCATATATATATATATATATATATATATATATATATATATATATATATATATGCATAGAAAGAGGGGGTAAAGAAACGAGAAATAGAGAGGTGCGCAAACGGGTGTATGTGTTGATGAGACTGCCGGATGTTGCACTTTTTTCTCAGCATGAGATGATGTCAATGTCAATTGCACCTCGCAAACATTAGACAAATAGCAAAGAAACGACGTATACAATTCCGGAAGTGATGTAAGACGGCTTCCGGTTATTAACCGAGCACTTATCATAAGCAAGTACCGCGTACTTGTTGCTCATTTGACTTTGTCAATTAACGCCGTCACCTCACTTGTATTTTTCACTCAGCCCTTCCCCTTGAAATATGGCTAAATGTTTCAAAAGTACTACGCGACTCTAAGGCAGGGCTGGAAAAACTACGCCCGCAGGCTACATAAGGACCTCAAAGCTTTTCTTGTGTGAAATATAATACTCGACTGGAAATATCTAATTAGCTTCAGATCTGTTTTGTCAGAGATGCGTGAGAACGCTTTCCGTCAAAGAAAAGTAAGTGGATAAAAAAAAAGTTTAACGTTGGAACTGAACAATAGTAAAAAAAAAAAAAATTAAATTAAAAAAAACAACAACAACAACAAAAAAACAACTACTGTCAGACACAAACTGAGCCCTTTATTTCATCCACGGGGTACCTTGTTTTCGTTCCATCAGTCATGACAGGGTAGAAGTCTTATGTAATTTTTATTACATTCTTAGTATCATAATAAAACTTATACCCGGTCATGGCTGATGGGACGAGAACAATCTACCCCTGTGGATTAAATAAAGGGGTTCATTTCGAAATTATGTGCAAATTTCCGATTCTTGTGCTACCAAATCAGTCTGTCTGAAGATATCGGCTTCCTGGCACAAAATGGACCAAACATTGATGTTTTATTGTTTCTTTTTCTCTTTGCAAAACTCAATCATGTTCTGCAAGATCCCAAACAAAAACGAATACTTTCCCTCCATCCGTTCACCAGTTTCCCTCTCCCTTTCCCCCCTCTCCCCTTCCCCCCTTTCACCTAACCAAACACAATGACTGAAGACTTGAACATATAAAGAACTTGAAGCATAAAAACTTTCACCAAAATGATCTAATTCGGCAAACAAAACAACCAAACAACCAAAAAAAAACACATAAAGATTCCCAGGTTCGACAAGATGCTCGAAGGTTACATCGGCGGAAACGTTGTAAGAATAACATCCAACATGAGAACAGTAGTCCAAATAATCAAATCCCGTCTAAAAAATTCCGAAACATGATATCAGACAAATTCAAAATCATCCAGAAAAGAACTAATCGCTACAGGAGTGATCGGTGTCGGCACTTGCCACATATCTCATTTATTATTATTATTATTATTATTATTATTATTATTATTATTATTATTATTATTATTATTATTATTATTATTATTATTATTATTATCATCATCATTATTATTATCATTATTATTATTATTATTATTATTATTATTATTATTATTATTATTATTATTATTATTATTATTATTATTATTATTATTATTATAATTTCTTATTTAGAAATTGTCACACGACTCATTGCCAGTGATCGCTCGAATGAATAATGCTTCGAGGGTGTGGAGACGAAGGCTGAAGTTTTAAGCAGCGAGAAGTGCAATGTTCAGAGTTTCTACATGACGAATTGTCCTTGGACGGCATAGGCACTGTGACGCCGACCAGAGACAAAAGGTATGATTATGAATTAAGTTTGACCGGTTTATCTTTAAAGACTATAGTATAAGCAATTGTTTACATGTAAGAAATATAGTAATACAAGAAGAATACTATGAATTTCTTGAACAGAACAGTTTTGCACTACTTTTATGTATCCTTATGAATATTAAAATTAATATATAATGATACTGATCCTTATAGCTTTATTAATCTTTATTCAAATTTTGATAAAAATCCATTACATGATTTTGAGTCAAATTTTGATAAAAATCCATTACATGATTTTGATTCAAATTTTGATAAAAATCCATTACATGATTTTGATTCAAATTTTGATAAAAATCCATTACATGATTTTGATTCAAATTTTGATAAAAATCCATTACATGAATTTGAGTCAAATTTTGATAAAAATCCATTACATGATTTTGATTCAAATTTTGATAAAAATCCATTACATGATTTTGAGTCAAATTTTGATAAAAATCCATTACATGATTTTGATTCAAATTTTGATAAAAATCCATTACATGATTTTGAGTCAAATTTTGATAAAAATCCATTGCATGATTTTGAGTCAAATTTTGATAAAATTCCATTGCGTGATTTCGAGTCAAATTTTGATAAAAATCCATTACATGATTTTTATTCAAATTTTGATAAAAATCCATTACATGATTTCGATTCTAGAAAATGTCTAAAATTTTAGAATTAAGCTTAAGGGGTTTTAATAAGAAACTGGAATTCAGGGAATCTAACTTTATTGGTGTCTAATGAATATAGATACAATTTGATGCAAATATGAAAAAAATGAATTTTGAAATCGCAGGTTGTGCCCATATTATGACACGTAAAACTCTTTCAAAATACTCGAAAGAAATTAAAATTTGGGAAATATTTATTTATTAATGTCTAATACGTATTGTTAAATTTCACACAAATCGGAGGTATCTCAATGTTCACGAATTTCACATCCTTTGTATAAAATGTAATATAGCAAACATTACCCACCCTTACACCTGTGTTCGAAACACATCAGCTGTGTTCCAAAATGTATTATGATCGGTTCATTTATTTAGGAGTTTACCCTCTAAAACGAAATATATATTATAGATGCCCACACACTTAACTTTATATAAATGCACCCTCTAAATGTTCAAATTTGCAATAAAATAATATGCCCATGTAACTCACCATGTTGCTATAAATATATATTCCAAAGTACATAATGATCCTTCAATTAGTTTAAGAAATTATCTTGTTATTGGTTTTGGCGATACCGGTGAGGTTTTTTAAAAATTATTTTTTGCTACCCTGAACGGTTTGTTTATTTTACGAATATTCAGACGACCGCATTTTTAATTCGCCCTTAATCGAACGAGTCATCAATTTTTAAATATATAGATTTTTTTTAATTAATTAATTTATAAATTAATTTTCGTATACATATTTGTTTTATTAATTTACAAATAAATTTTAAATCATCTGTATACAAAAATTAATTTATAAATTAATTAATCAAAAATTCTATCCATCTCCCCCCTCTCTCTCTCTCTCTCTCTCTCTCTCTCTCTCTATATATATATATATATATATATATATATATATATATATATATATATATATATATATATATATATATATAACTTTGTATACATATATAGATGTATAATCAAATTATAATCATTTGTTCAAAATCAGAACAAAGCCAATTCAAAAGAAGACCCTCCGCACATAAAGACTATCTTTTCAGGTAGGACATGAGATTCCAGTAATCTCACATTCTTCTAGTGGAGGTCTGCTTGGTACTCTGAGTCTTCGGTTTTTCCATTGTTGAACCTCAAAACGATTTTGTGTAGAATTATTATAATTATTATTTTCAGTAGTAGTAGTACTAGTTGGTATTATTATTATTTTCAGTAGTAGTAGTACTAGTTGGTATTATTATTATTAGTAGTAGTAGTAGTAGTAGTAGTAGTAGTTTGTATTATTATTAGCAGTAGTAGTAGTAGTTGTATTATTATTAGTAGTAGTAGTTGGTATTATTATTATTAATTTCAGTAGTAGTAGTAGTATTAATAGTAGTACTAGTTGGTATTATTATTAGTAGTAGTAGTAGTAGTACTAGTTTGTATTATTATTATTATTTTCAGTAGTAGTAGTAGTAGTAGTTGGTATTATTATTATTATTATTCTTATTAGTAGTAGTAGTTTGTATTATTATTATTAGTAGTAGTAGTTGTATTATTATTATTAATTTCTGTAGTAGTAGTATTATTAGTAGTAGTAGTTGGTATTATTACTAGTAGTAGTAGTAGTAGTAGTAGTGGTAGTAGTACTAGTTTGTATTATTATTATTATTATTTTCAGTAGTAGTAGTAGTAGTTGTATTATTATTATTAGTAGTAGTAGTAGTACTAGTTGGTATTATTATTATTAGTAGTAGTAGTTGGTATTATTATTATTAATTTCAGTAGTAGTAGCATTAGTAGTAGTACTAGTTGGTATTATTATTAGTAGTAGTAATAGTAGTAGTACTAGTTGGTATTATTATTATTATTAGTAGTAGTAGTAGTAGTACTAGTTGGTATTATTATTATTTTCAGTAGTAGTAGTAGTAGTAGTTGGTATTATTATTATTATTAGTAGTAGTAGTAGTAGTAGTAGTAGTAGTAGTAGTAGTGTTGATGGCGCTGTTTTGCGAGCGACTTGAATAGTGGTGGATAAGCAGGAGATCTATGTTTTGCGCAAGATTTCCCTTGAGATGCGGAGCGAAGATCTTAATAAAGCCGGTCGATTCCGTCGGCCGCTTTGTTCCGAATGTCATTCTTTTCAGGTCGAACACTTTAAAGCATGACTCACAAACTGCACAATCTTTTCATTTATCGCATTCCTTCTTCATCCGCATCATCATCGTGGCGAGACGAATTACTTTGCTTCATTCTAATACGCTAAAGCAAATCACGCAGTGATATATATATATATATATATATATATATATATATATATATATATATATATATATATATATTATTTCATTTTTGCCAAATAAATTTGGTTTGATTTGATTTGAAATATATTTGTATATGATCGGATGTAGTTCCATGTTATACGGAAGACAGATTCTATTTAACCCACTCCAGGTCTTTACCTGATTGACATTATTCCCACTGAAGTTGGACCGAGATGGGTCAGAAAGTACTTTGGACCTAAAATAAAATTACGGCAGATTCATCAGCCAATTCTCATCCGAGATTAGGACTTTAATCCGGAAAATGGAAGGGATTCATACAAAAATATCCAGACACGAATGCTGCCTCGATACACACACACACACACACACACACACACATATATATATATATATATATATATATATATATATATATATATATATATATATATATATATATATATTCTGATATTTCGAGCAGTTCGCTCTTTGTCAAAAAACAAACGATTCAAAATGAAGAAAATTGAAACTGTTCAGAAAACTGAAATTTCAAAAGCGTGCAGCGTTCATTCTTTGTTTCAACGCTCAAGTCAGTTCAAGCAGTTATTTTGATCTTATATGCAGTATTCTATTTTTTGACGTATCTGGATCTTATATGCAGGTGGAAGATTGCATCTAGAGCCAGCTAATTTCTGGAGCGGTAGAATGATTCAAACATGTTATTCTTAGGAGCCTTCGAAACAAACTGAATATACGTTTTCCATTTTAGGTTTGGAGTGAAACTCTGCTCAAAGAGCTTATAAGAAAAACAAGGAGCTTCTTTAATTATAGAGCCATTCATTCGACTATTGGCTAAATAGGGATCCAGGCGTTTGTGGTGAAAGTGGAGGCGCTTGATTTCAGATGTGTTAAAAGTAACAAGCATAGTTTGCCCCAGCGTACCACATGCTCCAGGTCTGATGAGAGAGAATCAATGAGATATTGAGTTATTTGTATCATAGATTATGTAAAAGAATTTTCGCTACAACTACACTACCCCCTGATCTGAAGATCATAAGTGAAACAACACGAGGTTAGTCGTTACTAACTGGCCCCTTTTCTAGGGCGACTTTTGCCTCTTCGCCGCATTTGCCATCTTTTATGAGGTCATAGGATACACCTCGGTCAGATACAGAATCTTCTGTTCGTAAGAGATCGTTTTCCGAAATGATCGTTTCGAATGAAAATAAAATTTGGCGATATTTTGGCGCCCCAAAATTTCGTTGGCCCCTCTTCCTTTTAATTAAGTATTCTCAATAATTCAAATATTTATTTACTGTAGGCGTTTAATTATGTTGTTATTTAAACGTACACTTTAAAAATTTAGATTAATATATACTAAAGGATACATTCAGGATAAACTTAATAGGAAACATATTTATCAATGAAAAAGTGGTTGAAAATAGTTATGAGAAAAAGTAATAAAATTTTTTAAAAGCCTTTTAGTTTGACCCTATTCAGAAGAAAAACGTCAGAAATGATACCACTTTGTGTTTTGTGTATTCTTTCTTTAATTGTTCTTTCTTCTATTTAAATAATACTATTTTTCTTGTCTTTCGAACTACCTCATCATTTTTTTCGTGTTTTACTCAAATACTTTCTAAGATCTTTTTCAGCTTCTAGAATCCCATCGAATTGTATTTAGTAAAAATTGTAGAAACTTTTACTTCTCCCTTTTTTCAAAACGTATCCTGCATCAGTAGATTAAATGCCCCCACTTTCTCGGTTCCAACTCCCTTTGCACGAAATCGCTGTCTGTGTATCCAGTTGCGAGCTGGAGCGTTGGCTTTCAGTGTCTACCTATTAAGTTGCTACAAAAGTAATGGCCGCCTGAAGCGCTGGGTTTTAAAAAGTCATTTTAACACAATCTAATACTTCTATTTTTTTTTTTTAACTAATGAGTCACCATTTATCAGTGAATCATCGGCATACAAATATATAAACATGATGTTTTATATATACATACCTAACTTTATATAGGTATAGATAGTTAGTATGTTGGTATGATACTGTGGTTGGATTCAATTTTTTTTAATCAGTTTTATTTATGTCAGTAAAATGATTTAAACTATGAAGTCGTTACAAAAGTAATGGCCGCCTGAAGCGCTGCGTTTTAAAAAGTCATTTTAACACATAATTTATAGTTTATTTCTGGTAAATTTTAACATATATAACAATTAATGTGTTCTCAATAATAATTTGTAACTTTTTTCAGATAGAAAGTATTTTTGAAGCATAGAAGATCTTTAATGATTAACATGCTATTACATGACCTACGCCTTCTTATGTTGCATGAGGAAAACTTGGGCACAATGCCTCCGAAACTTCTGCCAATATCAATAGAGCATGGGGAGAAGGATCCCCAAGCGATCGGACAGTACAAAGGCGGTTCTAGAAATTTCCAATCTCCATGTTCCCATTGCTTTCTTAATAAGATCGGTAATCTTGTCAGGTATTAAGCACTCAATTATCCATGTTTTTTTTATTTTTTTAATTTTTTTTTATTTTTAATTTTTTTTATTTTTTTTATTATTATTATTATTATTATTATTATTATTATTATTATTATTATTATTATTATTATTAATAATAATAATAATAATAATAGTAGTAGTAGTAGTAATAGCATTAGTATACTAATTATGACCTCCTATGACCCCCCCCCCCCCGTTCTGGGATTGAGTTATACTTGAAAAAAATTTCAATCTAATACTTCTATTTTTTTTTTTAACTAATGAGCCACCACTTATCAGTGAATCATCGGCATACAAATATATAAACATGATGTTTATATACACATACCTAACTTTATATAGGTATAGATAGTTAGTATGTTGGTATGATACTGTGGTTGGATTCAATTTTTTTTTAACCAGTTCTTTTATTTATGTCAGTAAAATGATTTAAACTATGAAGTCGTTACAAAAGTAATGGCCGCCTGAAGCGCTGCGTTTTAAAAAGTCCTGTTAACACATAATTTGTAGTTTATTTCTGGTAAATTTTAACATATATAACAATTAATGTGTTCTCAATAATAATTTGTAACTTTTTTCAGATAGAAAGTATTTTTAAAGCATAGAAGACCCTCAATAATGAATATACTAAAACATCACCTTCGCCTTCTTATGTTGCATGAGTTCAAAATGAGGGCACAATGCCTCCGAAACTTTTGCCAATATCAATAGAGCATGAGGAGATGGGTCCACAAGCGATCAGACAGTACGAAGGTGGTTTCAGAAATTCCGTAGTGGAGATGCGAGCCTTGAAGATGAAGAAGGTAGAGGACGGTTGTGTAATCTTGACAATGAACAATTGCAAGCACTTGTTGAGCAAAATCCACGTCAAAGTGTCAAAGAAATGTCTCAGACACTTGCTGACAGCACTGCAATAGTTTCACGTCATTTACAGAGTATTGGAAAGGTGAACAACTTTTCATGCATAAATTTATGCTTCTGAAATCGGCCATTTGTTTTGTAACGATCTAATATACCAGTATGCTATGTCCATTATATTATAGATCATTAGTGTTTGTAACCTCCACGTGGTCCATCATGTGAGTATCTAATTCTAAAAATCATCCGATAAAGCAATGCTAACAACAAAACCAAACAGGTAAAAATCGTAACACTCTGTTTCACATGAATTACGTTCTTTCTTATGGAAAAAAGTTTCTGAATTTTTTATTTATATAATAATAATACTAATAATACTAATAATAATAATAATAATAATAATAATAATAATAATAATAATAACAATAATAACAATAACAACAACAATAATAATAATAATAATAATAATAATAATAATAATAATAATAATAATAATAATAATAATGGAACATGAAGAAAGTCAGTATAACACCAATAATCATAGGAGCACTAGGAACAGTCCCCAAAAACATGGAGAAAAGACTGGGAGAAATAGGAATCAAAGGGATAACTGAGACCATACAAAGGACAGTAATGATCAAAACAGCTACAATCCTGAGAAATGTCCTCGAATGCGGAAACCAACCCACATAAGCAACGAATGGAGAACAAACACATGGAAGCACATGACAGCAGAACCGGGGAAAATACAACCGCACGAGAGAGGCGCAAGCATAGGCTGACGCCACAAAATTATGGACAGAGGGTCGAGGAGGGAAAGCGCAAACCAGACCTCCACTGGAAGAGCGCGGACAGCTCTGGGACCTTGGGAAGGCTTGTTGCCACTCGGGCCCCAGAGGGGACCAATGGCCCTTATCAGCGGGAAATCGCTGGTAGGTGGCTGTTGCGATTACCGCAAGGTCATCAGCGGTGATGAACGAAAAGAGGTGGAGCATACTGGAGGCCTGAGGAGACTTGTTGTCACTCGGACTCCAGGGAATACCACAGGTTGTCGGCAGTGGGTGACCACTGACGATGACCAGTGTGATAACTCCTAGTGAGTAAATAATAATAATAACAATAATAACAACAACAACAATAATAATAATAATAATAATAATAATAATAATAATAATAATAATAATAATAATAATAATAATAATAATAATAATAATAATAATAATAATAATAATAATAATAATAATAATAATAATAATAATTTGAAAAAATATTATTTTATTCATTTTTTTTAACTGGTGCCGGCCTAGGCTGACACCAGACAACATATTTGTAGAGGGTCGAGGAGGATGAGAAGACCGAGGAGGGACAGCACAAACCAGACCTCCACTGGAAAAGTGCAGAGAGTGCTGAGATCTTGGGGTGGCTTGTTGCCACCCAAATCCCAGAGAAGACCAAGTGTCCTTACCGGCGAGAAATCAATGGTAAGAGATTGTTGCGATACCGCATCGTTATCGAAAAGAGGTGAAGAACACTGGAAGTCTGGGGAGACTTGTTGTCACTCAGACTCTAGGAAATACCACTGGTTGTTGTCGGTGAGCAATCACTGGCGATTATCTGTGTGAGAACTCCTAGTGAGTACAAATAATAATAATAATGATAA
Organism: Sepiola atlantica; assembly: GCA_963556195.1. Lineage (NCBI taxonomy): Eukaryota > Metazoa > Mollusca > Cephalopoda > Sepiida > Sepiolidae > Sepiola > Sepiola atlantica. The sequence continues at coordinate 20,486,218 of OY744544.1, forward strand.
TAATAATAATAATAATAATAATAATAATAATAATAATAATAATAATAATAATAATAATAATAATAATAATAATGATAATAATAATGATAATAATAATAATAATAATAATAATAATAGTAATAGTAATAATAATAACAACAACAATAATAATAATAATAATAATAATAATAATAATAATAATAATAATAATAATAATAATAATAATAAACTGCCTTGCTTGATTGGTTATTTGCACATTGAATATTTTAGATAGCTGGACGAACGGCGAATAAGACTATAAGTTACGGGACCAAAGGAATAGTAGTAGGAGGAGTAAAACCAGAAGCATGATATGAAAGGAGAGTAAAAGGATAATGTAAATAAATCAATGACGTAAATAAAGAAGAAAAAGAAAAAGCAAGTAGTTGCAGCATATGTATCGCGGGGAAGGGAAATTAAACGAGAAGTGGTGGGAGGATAAGTAATAGTGGGAGGATTAATAGTAGTAGCAGCGGCTTAAAGGAAAGAAGAGTACAAAGAATACGTAAATAAATGACGTAAATTAAGAAGAAAAGAAATTGAGAGAATATTAGCGGTGTAGGATTAGCAGTAAAGCGAAGATGAGACGAGAAATTATGGGAGAAGGGAATAGAGTAAGTAGTAGTAGTAGTAGTAGTAGTAGTAGTAGTTGAATTAGTAGTATGTGTAGTAGTAGTAGTAGTAGTAGTAGTAGTAGTAGTAGTAGTAGTAGTAGTAATAGTAGTTGTGTAGTAGTAGCAGCGTAAGATAAGGAGAATAAGAGGATGTTTATAAATAAATAACCTAAATAAAGAAGAAAAGAAAAGGAGAATAAAAGTTCAGCGGGTCACAGATTGTATAATACCTATTACATCTTCCCGTTATGTTTTCGATTTATTTCCTCACACTATCTCTCTTTTACTACATCTCTCTCTCTTTCTATCTCTCTCTCTTTCTATCTCGCTCTCTCTCTCTCTCTTTATTTCTATCTATATTTATCTCTACATATCTATATATCGATCTTTCCCCCCTTTTTACATTCTTTCCGCTAAAAATTAAATGATTTAACAATGTGATTACTTACAACTTCTTCGTGGTGCGTTTCGAGTTTCATTTTTAAAGTTTTTTTTTATATAATTAAGTTTGTAAGCCAATGTATTTGACTTTCGAAACAGGAATTTACAAACTTTTGTAATGATTATTGTCGGTATATTCCTGTGCGCCAAGGTTCGTTTTTATTTATTCTTAATTTTTAACTCATCGAACATTGCTCAATGATTTATGACCAGGTCAACTGCGCCATGACCTTTATGAGAACTTATCTCTCCGATATATATATATATATATATATATATATATATATATTTAAGGCAATGCTCATTAGGTAAAACTAATTTCGAGCTCCGGTCATTTGCAATGTTTACATTTCGTTTCATTGAGATATCACTTACATTCAGTCAGTGTCGCATGATGGCGTAGGGGTTAGCATCGCCGACTGTCAGCTCGACGGTTGCGTTTCGATCCCGGCTTGAGACACTAACTGGTCTAGCCGCACTGATGAGCTGTGAAACAGCGAAACAGGCTGTATGTGGATGACTATAAAAAGCTCCCTCGGGTAGAGCTTATTTTTGTAAGGGTATCGTCAACGGCCATTAGCTTTAAGGCAATGCTCATTAGGTAAAACTAATTTCGAGCTCCGGTCATTTGCAATGTTTACATTTCGTTTCATTGAGATATCACTTACATTCAGTCAGTGTCGCATGATGGCGTAGGGGTTAGCATCGCCGACTGTCAGCTCGACGGTTGCGTTTCGATCCCGGCTTGAGACACTAACTGGTTTAGCCGCACTGATGAGCTGTGAAACAGCGAAACAGGCTGTATGTGGATGACTATATATATATATATATATATATATATATATATATATATATTGATTTTGAATAAATAACATTAAATTATTTTTGTATTTTTACCTACAAATGTATATATATATATGTGTGTGTGTGTGTGAGAGAGAGAGAGCGTGTGTGTGTGAGGATGTGTGAGGGGAATCATACATCTATATAAAAATACATCTGTATATGAATATATACGCATATATTCATACATAAACATGTGTGTGTATATATACATATATATATATATATATAAATATATATATATATATATATATATATATATAAATATATATATATATATATATATATATTTACATCATATATATGAATATATAAATATATGCATATTTATGTATGTATAAACCACTACAAATACAATAGTATCTACGGGTTCATATATGTATTTTCTATATAAACATATGTATGTATGCATGTGTATATGCAATATTACATATATATATATATATATATATATATATATATATATATATACGTGTGTGTGTGTGTGTGTGTGTGTGTGCACAGATAGATAGATAGATAGATAGATAGATAGATAGATAGATAGATAGATAGATAGATAGATAGATAGATAGATAGATAGTGAAATTATATAAGAGCTTCAAATTTGTTTGTGGGTAGATAAGTGGGCAGATGTGTTATTTAATAACTATTAACTTTTGAAAGGTTGCCCAGAGGCGAAGCGGAATGCAGCTCTTGAGTTAAAATCATACAAGCGGTGTGAAAAATTAAGTGGAATTTCTTCTTCGAAAAAGTACCAAAGTAGAAGAAGAAAAAGAAAACAAGAACAACAAAAAGAACGCAAGAAATGTAGAAGAAGAAGAAGAAGAAGAAGAAGAAGAAGAAGAAGAAGAAGAGGAACAAAAAGAAAGCAAGAAGAAGAGAAGAATAAGAAGGAGGAGAAGGAAAAGGAAGAAGATGAGTAAGACACGAGAAAGAAAGAGAAAAAAACGGAGAAGAAGAAGAAAAAGAAACGGAGAAGAAGAAGAAGAAGAAGAAGAAGAAGAAGAAGAAGAAGAAGAAGAAGAAGAAGAAGAAGACGAAACGGAGGAGAAGACGAAAAAGAAACGGAGAAGAAGAAGAAGAAGAAGAAGAAGAAGAAACAAACGGAGAAAAAGAAGAAAATGAAGAAGAAGAAGAAGAAGAAGAAGAAGAAGAAGAAGAAGAAGAAGAAGAAGAAGAAGAAGAAGGAGGAAATGGAATAGGATGAGAAAGACACGGAAAGATTAAAAGCTAAAGTTGAAAAAAAAAGAGAAAGTTTTTAAAAAATATATAAATTTTGAAAAATAGCGCAGAGTATCGATAAATGAACGAAGAAAGTATATTCTTAAAACGTTCGTTCATTCAAATCGTAGTTCAGTTTAGCAATAAAAATACCATAGATCAAAACACCAACTGACCCACCGACAGGGATTCTTATACAGATGTTTGGCCGTATCTATTTCCAACTTAAGCCAGACAGACAGATGCTAGTGCAATATTAACCGTGATAGATTAAAGAAAATTCTATTTCAAACTGACGCGTGACACATCGACCGACTTACAGAACCTCTTTTAGATATGCTTGGACGCATTTTAAACTACTTCATTTTCAACTTTTCAGAAAAAGCCTTTACCAAAATGAGAACAGTCCTATTTTATATTTAAGCGTGACAGACCAACGGTGCTGTTATAGAAGAAATAATGGGAAGAAGACGAAAGAAAAGGGGAGAAGACGATAGCGTAAATAAATAAATGACATGAATAAAGACGAAAAAAAGGATAAAAGAGAGAAGGAGAGCAAGAAATAAAATTTGATCAACTGCTTATGTAGTTCGAAAGACAGGAAATCAATAATATTATTAAAATCATAGAAAATATGGGTTAAAGAAGGAATATACGAATATACGAGTAGATTCGCTAGTGTATAATTGTGTTAGTTGAAAAAAATAGGAAACGAAAATTTCATCCGGACCAACCTGGTGATATCGAGGTTAGCATTGACGCGACGTCACGTGGCGAAAAGAGAGAGTGAGTGAGGGTAATCGTCAGTTCGACTGGAAGCCCAGAAGTTCGAACATCTCATTTTAAAATGTGCTGATAAGATCTGATTAAACAATAATTATCGAACTCTCTCTGGTTAGTGATTGAGAACAAACAATACAAAAAAATAAACGATTTCTGCCTTCAACAGTTTTGTTTTGAATTGTCCTTTTTTTGGGGGGGGGTATTAAAGAACTACCTAGATTGTCTACCAAGATCATTATAATCAGTCTACCAAGTATTTGTAGTATATATATATATATATAAACTAAGAATATTTTTTCTTAAATATTAAAGTGTATTTACCTACTGACAACGTTGTTCGGATTTACGCCCTCACCAGTGCAGGAAGTGGTGGTTTCAGGCGGTCAGACAGGTTCGAACGCAGTTCTTAGATTCAGAAGAGAATCACGATACTACGTCTCAATCCTTTTAGGTCAACGGAAATCGTCACATACATTACTGAAATTAAGATACATTTAAAGCCAGCAGTAGGATTCAAACGTTTTGAGATCGAAGAGTGCCTAAACACGCAAGCGTGTAAGCTTTGCTTCCATAGCTTAACGACCCCAGATTTTTATCATTTCAGACAGTGCTCAGCAATTAAGATTTATTTATCTTAAAGGGGGGTCATTGCCACAATATTTTTTATTAAATATTAAAGTGTATTTACCTACAGACAACGTTGTTTTGAACTTAGTACTCATCAAGTGCAGGAAATGGTGGTTTCAAGTAGTCAGAAGGGTTCGAGCGAAGTTTGTAGATTCAGAAGAGAATGATGTAAGAATGTTACTCCCATAAAAATAATAAAGCTTATAGCTACATTGGTTTTATAACCACTACCCTATCCCGCCGCCTCAAAATGCATCTTGTAAACTCTGAATTTACCGACATCTACAACAACATAACTGCCCTCTCTCTCTCTCTCTGATTTAAGACAAATTCTAGTTAATAACACTAAAATAAGACATTCCGAAACCAATTTTTAAAAAATAAAAAAATATTAGAAGCTATCTACATAATAAACACAACTTAAAATTGATAAAATCACATATGAAACCAGTGGCAACATTTTAAAATGCTTAACGTAATGCGATTTTATTCTGTGTTGCCACTCCGGCGTCGCTGAATTTAAATCGTCAACGTCTTTCCTGGAACAATGCGAAAAACGTTCTCTGCGCGTTTCTTCGCCGTCTTTTTAAAACAACTCTTCTTTCCCCCGCTTTTTTTTTGTTCATTTACGAACGAAGACGAGGCTTCAGAAAAGGCGTCCGAACCCACTCAGATCACAGGCTAAAGAGAAGACTTTTTTCTCATTACTACCACCAAGTGTTTCTTTCGAATTTCCTTTCCTGACACGTAGTCTGAATTCTAATCTTTAACTTCTAATGGAATTTTCCATTTATCTGCTTACTCAATAAAAAAAAACGCCAGCAACATACTTGCTCTATGAGGTCATGCTCTTTGGTGGTTTATTCTTTTACAACACTGTAAAGTTACACATTACGTAAGCTTCTCATCGCCCGCTCTAAAAGAGGGCGGACGAAAACAGAGCTTCGAAAAAGGCGTCCGAACCCAATCAGCTCATCTGCCAAAGAGAAATATGCTTTTCCCTTTTTCGCCGCGTCACATTTTTGACTTTCTGCCAATGACATCATATCTCGACACGTAGCGCTAATTCTAATCTTTAACTTTTAATGGAATTTCCCACTTATCTGCTTACTCTAACCTTAGGTAGAAAATACCGTTTCTAACATTATTTTACAAAACCACACTACAATAAAAGGACATTTTTTTTGTGGACAATCGGATGAAATATTTTAAAAAATATCGTTTTTATCAATATTTTTACACACCACACTCAATCTGGCTTCAATAAGAGGACATTTTTTGTACACTGCTCCGTAAAAAAAATTTAACAAAATTTAATCTGTCTCTAGATATTTTCTTTAAATCAATCGCCATCTTTTATCAAGGCCTAAAAGCCACACGAGCATAAGAGTTAATGTGATGGAATGATTTTCAGGATGATAGTTTTGTTGAGGGTCCATGACAGGAATCTTATAATATTGAATTTGAAAACAACCAAGTTGTATTATACAGAGAAGCAGTCCCATGGTAACGTGTTCCCCAAAGAGGATGTCCTTGCTAAGAATCTCTGTTCATAGAAACTCCCGCCTGGCGCTAGCAATACGGGGAAAGTTATATTAATAGTGTAAATGTTTTGTGCAGTGTTTTTTTTTCCTCGGGGAAAGGGGTTGCTAAGACTTGAATCGAGAAAATGGTTAAAAACAGGAGGTGCCCAAAGAGGCATGACAGACAAACATAAATAATAATCCAAGTGTAGAAGGGGGAGGCCGGAAATCAGTTTGCAATTTGTGCTTTAACTTATAAAGAAAGACAATTATGCGACGTCGCTGCAAAATGCAACTGTACGTTAATCAAACGACAATGGGTTTCATCTTGAATGGTATGGATGGTCAGGGGAATAAGTGGTGGATTTTTAAGCCATGGGGTAAAGAAAACGAATAAAATACACAGATATAAGTTAAAGGTCAGCAAAAAGTAAATTAATGTGAACAGCACACAATGACAACGGCTACTATCATGTGACCTTTCAGCTCGAGTTTCAGATCAATGAACACAATAGAATATAAGCCATGTCATCTACATAATTATATCTATATATTTCTTTCTTTTTATCTCTCTCTTCCTCTAAATGAATTTTATTACTCTTGATATATATATTAAAGATTCTTCTTATATATATATATATATATATATATATATATATATATATATATGATTATTTTTATTTACACAGACATGTACAAAATCTGTGACACTGGCATGTCGATGTTATCGAGCAACAGCTATTATAAACTGAGATCTCATCAGGCAGAGTTAGAATCCGATCTTAACCTTAACTCATATTTGGAAAAAAAACAAATATGATCTAAGGTTAAGATCGGATTCTATATATAAAAACTCTATTTGATATTGAGCACTTTTTATAAACCCGGTTGAAATACTTTGGATTACTAACCTGTGGATGTTTTACCTGGATTATATATATATATATATATATATATATAGTATTAGTATTTCATGTATTCACATAATAATTCATAAGGAGATATAATTTTTTATGTATCAATTTTCAGTGCACGATACGTAAGTAGAGCTGGGTAGTAAGCTATGAAAATATATTTATGGAAATTAAGCTACACAGAGGCTCCCGCGTTTCATCCCCGGAGGGAATCTTCAGGCTAAAATGGCTATATATATATATATATATATATATATATATATATATATATATATATATATAAAGAGTTGTGCCACTCTCTCCCCCGTCTCTCTCTCTCTATGTGTGTCTTTAAGTGCATTTTATTCCTTATATATATATATATATATATATATATATATATATATATATATATATATATATATATATATATATATATATATATATATAATTAACTTGTTACAAATATCCAGGGGGTATGAATCCGAAGGAAGTTGAAACCGGGTTTATGAGAGTGCTCAATGAAAATTCAGAGCAAAATATATAAAATCAAAAATATATATATATATATATATATATATATATATATATATATATATATATATATATATATATATATATATATACTAGCAGGACCTATGCCTGGCGTTGTCCGAGGTAGATATAAATTACATTTAAAAAATATAAGTATTAAAGTATTAATTCGTAAAAAAGCAGTTGCAAACAACCCTGTAATTTAGGTGATTAAAGTAGAATTTATCGATGTTTTGAATCAAACAAAATGGATTTCTCTATGTTTTGGGTGACTCCCCCCCCCCCTCACTCTACGGTTGTAAATAGAGGTTTATTCAAAAAAATAAAAACCAATCTCCCCCCCCCCCAAAAAAAAAGTAAATATGATCCAAGAATACGCATGAAGCTTTCCAAGCTTAGTAAAGGAAAATACTTCTAGATTGAGGCAATTTTTATCTCAATACGGAGTGCCCATTTTGGTGGGAGATTGAATTTACAAATATTGAACATCGACCTTTCGTCTAACTCTGGTTTTGTATTTAAATATATGACGATTGGTTCAAGGAATTTGTTGTAGTCATTTTGTTTTCGATTTATCGAATGTTAACTAATCTGCACTTTTACGATTGACTATATTATTGATATTTTGTTGCCTCTCTACGAGGGTACAGTTATACAATGGTAATATTTAATGTGTTGAAAGTCCACCTCCTCTTGGGATAATTTGCCGCAGTTTAAAAGAATTACTTCTAAAATTAACAAATAGTCAAATAGAGGAAAAGTAATAATAAATGCCGCTAATTAGAAATATTTCTCTTTCACTGATTGAGAAGAGAAAAGACCTAGTAACAGATACTTCACTTTAAGTTAAAGTAAATTTAGAAAAGTAAAATTAATATTTTTTGGAATATCAGTAGCAGTTTTAGCGTCGAAGAAAGTATGTAAAAACGTTATGAAATAAATTTGAATAATGTTCGATGAATAGGAAAATATAGATGAAAATAATAATCTTGAATGTTATGCCGGTCTGTGTTCGAAATTCATTTCGAAGAGCTTTTTAACTATCGTGAATTAAACAAAGGAGCGTTATTTATAACTTACATATTATCATGATAATAAAAATACACGTTAATTAAATCGACGAATTCTAATTTAAATCAAATGTGAGCAGAAAAACCGTACGTATCTGTTTAATGTGTATTGCCTCGAAGGTACTGTTGCATGCTGCGATTATTTAACTCGGCGAAAATCTAAACGAGTTTTTTTATAAATTGTTGCGAATGAATAGAAAGAGAGGGGACGAAGAGAGAGAATGGACGGTTATAATAGGTAAATCTAAAGAGGAAAAGAAAACGTCTTACGTAAAATACCCTCTATAAATTAGAAGGCTACCTAACGTGAAAAT
>OY744544.1:20500098-20557598 GCA_963556195.1 Sepiola atlantica
TATATATATGTATACATAATGAATATATATATATATATATATATATACATATATATATATATATATATATATATATATATATATACATATATATATATATATATATATATATATATATATATATATATATATATATATATATATATATATATATATATATATATAATTTTATCCTGAAGATTCCTCCGGGGATGAAACGCTTATTATATATATATATATATATATATATATATATATATATATATATATATATATATATATATAGAGAGAGAGAGAGAGAGAGAGAGAGAGAAATGTGATACTTAGAGGGCAATACAATTATATATACATAAATGGAAGAGGAACCGAAGAGGTTCTGAAACAATTTTCGGATACTCAAACTATGTTTATTTTTATATAAAAAGCTCTAATATATATTGAGAACTTTTGAAAAGTATTGGTATTGTTCGTTTAGTTTATATATTAATAATTTTATTTATATATATATATATATATATATATATATATATATATATATATATATATATATATATATATATATATATATATATATTAAGTTAAAAATGAGTTTCAATGATTTAATATCTAGGTTGAATATTTTTGTACTAAAGTATTACATTCTTTAAATTTCTCTAAACGTTTACTCCCTTGCAAATATCTACTATATCTATCTATATGGTCTCCATTTTAATTGACAATAGTGCTCAATACGGTTTAATAGAGCGCATGTAGATCTCAGTATTGAGTAATGGCATCACCTGTGAATGATGACGAGTATTGATTTACTCCTCTCCAGGAGTTAGGCAGAAGGCCAGTTTTTAACCTACTCCCACAAGTAAGATGTCACCCAAGGTCGAGTCGGGAAAGTGGGGTTTGAAAAGCCAGCGCCCGAGAGGTGAGCACTCTGGCCATTTATAAATTGCCTGGGCAGCCCCGTCGGCATTCCCCGGTAGGGGCGCCTCAGACAGTAAGCAATAAACTTACTCCTCCCCAAAGAGGGGAGGCAAAGCCTGGGAGGGTGGACCTCCTAGAACTGCACAGGGCAGACCCATTGACCGGCGTAAGTCAAGCCCCAAAGGCCAAAGACAATACCAGTATGGGGTGCAGTATCCATTGGAACAGATACTACCTTTAGACGATGTAATTTACTTCCTGTTGATATATTTTCGGCGGTTTGAGTATGTGACGCTGCATCCGGTTTTTACAATTCATTTGTTAGTTTACGTTTATGCAGGTTATTTTTGTATGCTACTTTTTCAGCTCTTATTTTTTTTAATTACTTTTTTTCAATTTTATTCATCATTTATTCTCATTTTATGTTATTTATTTCTGTGGTTAATGAATTCATTCATTTTTATCTCATAATTTTTAAAAAGTTTTTAAGACTGATTAGTTTTCATGAGTTTAGATTATTCGATTATTACATTAATTTGTACTGGGCATGTGATTATCGTAATTTTCTTTTCTAAGCAGTGTATTCAATTGTTGTTATAAACTGGTACTATTTTTCTGATTTTCCATGTAATTTTTAGTTTGTTATTATCTGAATCAAGGGAGTCGCGAGAGCGCTCTATCCCTTAATAGACCCCACGAATGGCCTATGCTGGAAATCGCATTTCTTTGATCAAAAATCAATAAACCAAATTAGTTAAAACTTTGCGCAAAATCTTTATTTGATAGGTTCTATAAGTGTGTAGAATTTCTGCATCCATTAGTCAAGGCAACCCAGAGATCCAGAAAGTTCAATCATGAAATCATGTTATCGGTGTGTACGTACGTACGTATGTGCCACCCTGTATTTCATCAACTATTTGATGGATTCAGCTGATTTTTGGCAGAGATAGAGGTTCTAGGGTCTAGCTGATGGCATTTTAATTTCAGTTTTCCAGAAAATTCCAAAAAACCTTGAAAATGACAATTGTATTGGGCCATAGTCTTTACAAAAGTAGTGACATTCCATGGAAAATGCCAGTATACTGAAATCATATGCCCTTAATAGGGTTAAGATGAAAATTCATATCCACTAAATGTACAGTATAGATGTCTGTTCACATTAGCTTTAAATTTCTGCATGTCAGTACTGTCGAGGAAACAGGGGCAGGGAGGGAGTTCCAGAGGCCAGCGGCACGAGGAAAGAAGCCATTTGAGTAGAAAGCTCTCCGGCATCTGGGGGCCTCCATAGTGAATGGATGGGACCTAGTTGATTGTCGAGTTGGTCTAGTGAATTACGTAGATTATATATCTCGGCTTTAGTTTAATACTTTTAATTATAGATAAATATTTCATCTGTATTGGTTTATTTATTACCATATTTCTTATTTATTTCTATTAACATTTTAATTTTTTACCTTATTTTATCTAAGGAGGTTAAAACATAAAATTGTTAAAAATTCAGATAAAACGGAATATTAGTATATGGAATAGTTGATAATCATGTCAACACACCAGTACATAATAAGGACAGAAAAACATCTGTAAAGCAGAACCAAGATATTTTGGTCGGTTCATACGACCATAATTACAAAGTAATTATGGTCATATAAATCGCCCCGGGTGAATGGCGTACCGGGTAGGTACATTAAATCCCGAGCAACATCGGGTCTAGCTTGTATACTCAAATACACCTAACAAAACGGACACATTTGCTACATCTAACTAAAAAGACTTTGATACGCCTAAATAAAACGAAACCTTTTCATATATCTATATAAAACGATCTCTTTTGATACACCTAAAAGAACGACCTGTTTCTAACGACCTAAATAACATGACCTCTTTTGATTAGTCTAAATGGAACAACCTCTTCTCATACCTCTAGATAAAAAGAACCCATTTCTTTTAGAAACGACCCCTTTTATTCTTGAATGCGATAGCTGTATATTTTCGAAAGGTAGGAACGTGGTAATAGAGGGGAATTAGTCCGGAGATGAGAAAATAGTCGAATATGGGAAGATTACAGTTACAGGCTAAGATCAAAGTGTAGTATCTGTTCCGATGGATACTGCACCCCATAGACTGGTATTGTCTTGTCCTTCGGGGCTTGATTTACGCCGGTTTATGGGATTGTCCTGTGCAGTTCTAGGAGGTCCACCCTCCCAGGCTTTGCCTCCCCTCTTTGGGGAGGAGTAAGTTAATTGCTTACTGCTTGAGGCGCCCCTACCGGGGAATGCCGACGGGGCTGCCCAGGCAATTTTTGATGGTCAGAGTGCTCACCTCTCGGGTGCTGGCTTTTCAACCCCCACTGTCCGACCCGACCTTGGGTCACATCTTACTTGTGGGAGTAGGATAAAACTGGCCTTGTGCCTAACTCCTGGAGAGGAGTAAATAAAAAATTACAGTTAAGTCTTCTTGGCCTTTTGGCTAAGATCAAAGTGTAGTATCTGTTCCGATGGATACTGCACCCCATAGACTGGTATTGTCTTGGCCTTCGGGTCTTGATTTACGCCGGTCTATGGGTCTGTCCTGTGCAGTTCTAGGAGGTCCACCCTCCCATGCTTCGCCTCCCCTCTTTAGGGAGGAGTAAGTTTATTGCTTACTGCCTGAGGCGCCCTCTACCGGGGAATGCCGAAGGGGCTGCCCAGGCAATTTTTAAACCCCACTTTCCCGACCCGACCTTGGGTCACATCTTACTTGTGGGAGTAAGATAAAAACTGGCCTTGTGCCTAACTCCTGGAGAGGAGTAAATCAATACAGTTAAGTCTTTTGTCCTCGTCGTTTTAGAAACATGCGGTGATGTGGTTGAATAGCGGAAATAGAGTGAATGGACAAGTGATGATGGATCGCGTACTCGGGTGTGATGACAAGGTTAATGCAAGGGATCGGATCAGTACATGACCGGCTCGTTTGATATTACGTTTCTCTGGTTTGAGATGTTTTTATAGATATTGCACTCCAAGCACTGATAATACGCAGAAAACATGCACACACATATCGCTATATAAAGTTAGGTATGTGTATATGTTTATATATTTGTATGTATAGAATTCACTCATAAACTAATTAACTGATCATCATGAATTCACTTAATATATCTCTAATTATATATCTCTATTTATATAAAGTTAGGTATGTGTATATGTTTATATATTTCTATGTATAGGATTCACTCCTAAACTAATAAACCGATCATTATGAATTCACTTAATATATCTCTAATTATATATCTCTATTTATATAAAGTTAGGTATGTGTATATGTTTATATATTTCTATGCATAGGATTCACTCCTAAACTAATTAACCGATCATCATGAATTCACTTAATATATCTCTAATTATATATCTCTATTTATATAAAGTTAGGTATGTGTATATGTTTATATATTTCTATGCATAGGATTCACTCCTAAACTAATTAACCGATCATCATTAATTCACTTAATAGATCTCTAATTATATATCTCTATTTATATAAAGTTAGGTATGTGTATATGTTTATATATTTCTATGTATAGGATTCACTCCTAAACTAATTAACTGATCATCATGAATTCACTTAATATATCTCTAATTATATATCTCTATTTATATAAAGTTAGGTATGTGTATATGTTTATATATTTGTATGTACAGGATTCACTCCTAAACTAATTAACTGATCATCATGAATTCACTTAATATATCTCTAATTATATATCTCTATTTATATAAAGTTAGGTATGTGTATATGTTTATATATTTGTATGTACAGGATTCACTCCTAAACTAATTAACTGATCATCATGAATTCACTTAATATATCTCTAATTATATATCTCTATTTATATAAAGTTAGGTATGTGTATATGTTTATATATTTCTATGTACAGGATTCACTCCTAAACTAATTAACCGATCATCATTAATACACTTAATATATCTCTAATTATATATCTCTATTTATATAAAGTTAGGTATGTGTATATGTTTATATATTTCTATGTATAGGATTCACTCCTAAACTAATAAACCGATCATCATGAATTCACTTAATATATCTCTAATTATATATCTCTATTTATATAAAGTTAGGTATGTGTATATGTCTATATATTTGTGTGTACAGGATTTACTCCTAAAATAACTAACCGATCATATTTAGGCGTAAGGGTGAATAATGTGAGCTATATTCAGTTTAATTTAGTTGTATGTATGTATGTGTGTAACCTGGGCGATTCGAGGGTGATGTAGGGAGTGGGGGTGAGAAGAAAGGTCTTCTGTTAAAGGTGTTAGAGTATGGAGGTTGGCCATCTTTTCGCATGAAGTATAAATGACATGCTTTATTAGGTTAACTGTATTTTCTTTCTTTTTATGTCTGGGTCCTTTTAAATAATTTCAATTTTCAATTTTGACTTCTTAAATAACTTCAGAGTCCTGAACGAGACGCGTTAGCATTGAAACGTAGGTTGATCCACGTAAGCTGTCTCTACTGTCTATTTAAGTTTACTTATCAAAAGCCCTAATCTATATATTGAGCACTTTTGAAAAAAATATTGGTTTTAAGTTCATGTTATCAAAATATTTGAACTTACTTAATTATATATATATATATATATATATATATATATATATATATATATGTATATATATAGAGATATATATATACAGCTCCTAGAAAACCCCTCTAAATGGGCACTGTAAGTGTAGTATTAACACAGCATGACGTCGCTAGCTAGCTATAAATGCATCGTTCCTTTCATTAAGTTGAACGTCTTATGACGTCAAGCTGCCGGATAAATCGTTGAAATTATCACTGTTTATTCGCTATTCAGTGGTGGCTCAGTGGTCCTGGATGTCGAGATTTGAGTTGTAAAATACTAGGAATCCGGGGTTCCGAATCGCATGACCAGTAGTGAATAGTCATATCTATATGCTGATGAGTCCCGATTATAAAAGGACGAAACGTATACATACATAGATAATAAACAAAACAAATATTACATATATATATATATATATATATATATATATATATATATATATATATATATATATATTTATTAAACCAGACATTACCACGACGGTTGAACCGGCGGTTTGGTACACTGAGGAATTGGATCTCAGGGCCTCATCGGCACTCATATATATATATATATATATATATATATATATATAATATTTGCTTTGTTTATTATCTATGTACGTATACGTTTCGTCCTTTTTTATAATCGGGACTCATCAGCATATATATATATATATATATATATATATATATATATATATATATATATATATATATATATATATATATATATATATATATAGTACACGTATTGTATTAGTTTCTGTAGATGTAAAGCCGTTGAAACTCCAGTGTTTATAAAAAGTGCTCAATAACAAGTAGAGCTGTTCTTAAGTATAAATCTTTATTTATACAAACATTATTGGTTACATATGTGCATACATTTTTCAGTTGTACTCAACCTCTTTAGACGAAAGAAGACATATATATATATATATATATATATATATATATGTGTGTGTGTGTGTATGTGTGTGTGTGTGTGTGTGTGTGTGTGTGTGTGTGCGCGCGTGTGCGCACACGGTAATGACGTAAACTAACGAACAGAGTGGATTTTTAATGAACCGATTGTTATTAATTTTTTCTAATTTTTTTCTAACTACTTTTAACATGTAATAAAATTTTCAATTTTCTTTTTCTATAACTTCTAATTTCTATTAAGTCTAGTTTCTGATAGGGCTAACGCTATAATAACTGATTTTCTCTGCCGTTGATAAATAGCAATTTTGAACAATTAATGACCTTTTCATATTGTATGATTGTATATGTGCATGATTGATTCTACATGGTGGTGCATCTTTCTTCTAATGGCTTTTATGTTATATAAAAAAAGATACATGGTTTCTCTTTTTTCTTTGTAGAGTGTTTCTCTTTGCACGTAATCTAACATCCGTTTTTTTTCCAACTTTGTATCCCACTGTACATCGTTAAATATTGTTTTGTATCCGGTCTATACAGATTTAATGTATCCATACCCATACTCCCCTCATTATTTCTAATTTGCAGTATAATTGGGGGTATTAAACTCTATATATCCTCGATCTCGTCTGTTAGCTTTAAAATTGGTGTCTATGCCCTGTGCTGATGAAAAGAACCGATATTAATGAAGATATATCGTCTCAGAAACGATCGTACACACACCGTTATAATATTGAATTCATGGAGCGCGAATAAATGACTATGTAAAAGATTAACTCAAAACCTATCTTATATATATATATATATATATATATATATATATATATATATATATATATATATATATATATGAGGAATGAACAAATATTATTCCGTTTTTTACAGAAATCGCTGTAGACACTTGATGTAAGGAACTAAAATATACTATTTCAAGGTCAAAAACTAGCCAACAATAAGTATTAGATGGATAGATTCTGACCCAGAAAACAGCAATTATTTCTCCTTTGTCAGAAATATCGCTCATGGAATACTGTTACGCGCGTTTCAAGGAACAAATTGAGTATTTTTCAACAGTGTTTCTTATTTAATTGTTCACCGTCGGTACGATTCGATTAATTTCTCCTTTATTGTGTCTTTATACCTTACCAATAATTTAAAATGAACGTTATACTTATTTTCACGTTGACTTTTTGATTGAACAAAGGGAGACAAAGTGGTGGTAAAAGCCACACCCACTTTATGTACTCCAGTCTGCTGTTCTGTTATACGCCAGTTGCCATCTCCTTTTAAGAACCATATCTCAAATTTTCGAACGCTAATTGAAAAAGATACGGCCACACGTTTATAACCACAAATTCAAAGAGAGAATTTTCAGATAGAAAACACTTGACACCTTTGATCTATCCCGTCACTCAATTTCACAGGTGGGTCCAACAAAAGAAAATACACTTACCATCGATAGTTTTATGGCTTAGTATTAAACACAAAATGTTCCATTCGCCCTAACAAATAGAACCCGACCAGAGGTTTTATTGGATCAAACACACTTTCCAAAGAGATTTTTAAAAAAGAAAAGAAAATGGCCGACGACGTCACATACTTTTAAGTAGCGACCTATTACGGTACAAACCCGTAACCTGGTACTTCCAGCCCATCCCCGTGAGCGCCAAGACGATGGGACGGTAATGTAGATATAAGTACAAAATGTCTATAACGCCGCTTACACAAAGACGGCACACGGTATTAAAAGGCGTACTCGACAAATTATTTACCCGGGTGTCCAACCGCCGCTTTTGTCGGCAACACAAAATGAATAAAAGAAAGAAAAAAATCCTAAAAAGCCAAAACGATAAAGACATTGAAATTTGTTATCTATGTCAACCAATTGTTCGTCCAACAATTGGAAACGATATGTTGGACGCCGGCGATTTTATTTCTTAAAGAGATATGTACCCGGGCTAATAAAAAGAAATTAGGGGTGGGGGCAGACGATTTAAAGTGCTAGATCCCACGGTGTGAATGAGGAATTGGGTCACCAAGTTCTGTGTTTATCGCTCCACTTAGAAGGTCAATTGGAAGGGGCCCCCGGGGAGAAATTAGATTAAATATAAGATTTATTGGTCAAACTGGAGGGTTCCGAAATAAATTATCAATTTATTTTAACAATTTATAATATATTTCATACATAATTAAAACAATAATATGCCCGACCCACATCCGGGCTCATAGTTTTTCTAGTATATGTATATATATAATTAAGTGTTGAGTTTACTAATTAACCTCCGAGTGAGACAATTTATTGTTGACGTACACATGGAAGTAATGTCTCGGTAGATGGTCCCATGACAACAGAACGTATACTACTTTGCCACCTTAAAAAAAGGAGACAATACCTAGGACGATATTATTTTCATCACAGAACAAATGCTACATCCCTACTCACTTAAAAAGAGGGGGTAATGCCTTGGAGGATAGTTTCATGACGAACGGACATATACTTCACTACGCCTCGCCCAATAGACGTCATGCCTGTGAGGATGGTTTCATAGTACCTGTTCCGATGGATACTGCACCCCATAGACTTGTATTTGTCTTGGCCTTCGGGGCTTTGATTTACGCCGGTCTGTGGGTTTGTCCTGTGCGGTTCTAGGAGGTCTACCCTCCCAGGCTTTGCCTCCCCTCTTTGGGGAGGAGTAAGTTTATTGCTTACTTCCTGGGGCGCCCCTACCGGGGAATGCCGACGGGGCTGCCCGGGCATTTTTAATGGCCAGTGTGCTCACCTTCTCGGGCGCTGGCTTTTCAAGCCCCACTTTCTCGACCCGACCTTGGGTCACATCTTACCTTGTGGGAGAAAGATAAAACTGGCCTTGTGCCTAACCTCCTGGAGAGGAGGAAAATAAACATAACAACAAAACATATATTAGACAAACCCTTCTTCGAAAAGGAAGATGTAATGCCTGTGGGAATGGTCTTACGACTTATGACAACAGAACAGATACTACACTACCCTTCCGCCTTGAATTGAGCATTGAAGGTAGTAAATCAGTCTAAAATAGTATAGTCAACTTAATGAATCTTAATTTCCCGTGACAGTTTCTGCTGGCCGAGTGGATATGGCGACAGCTTGCAGATTCTAGGCTAACTCTGTGAACCGGGTCCGCGTCTCCCGACCTTCTGAAATTGTTACTTTCCTACACTGATGAAACGCTAACGTCTGTAGGTATTAATAACATGATGTTGGTCTGCAGTTCAACTTGTTACTGGCTATCTTACTTTCGCTTGTTGATGAATCTCAACATTTTGAACCGAGGGAGAGATTTACCTGTCGTACAAAGCTAAAGCTCAATATTGACGATCTCAGTACAGATATCTCGCCATATATATATATATATATATATATATATATATACCACATTTGAAATAAATACTTATTATTACTTACAGACATTGATGTTTCATGCTTATGCAATCTTCAGTGAATGTTAATTCTTGCAGGTCGAAAGGCACGAACCAGGTCTCAAAATCACCACTGACTCGTAGTCCGGTATTCTACACCTCGACCGCCACCAATTAGCACGGAAATTCAGATATATTAAACTCTATATACGCTAATTCAGCGAACGCACATAGTAAACAATCAAACAGTATTCAACAACAACAAAGGGTCAAAATATCGCATATATATCTATATATATAGATCGGATCTACAACTACACTGAAGAGGCCAATTCTATTTGGCGAAATTTATCTGTACTATAAACTAAAAATGAAAGTTTATAAAATAAAAAATTAAAAAAATCGGTATCGATTTTTCTTTTTTTTAATAAAATATTATCGCATCTTTAACATGCTTTAAAAGGTATTTTATTTTACCTTACTCCTTGTTTTTAAATTTAATTTGGATGCTTTAAAAAAAGGTATGAACTTTTAATATATATATATATATATATATAAATTAATAGATATATAACTAATAATAAAACTATAAATACGGTTCTTAGTAACAATAAGATACAGCCTCCTGAAGACGGCCGAGAGACCGAAAGCGCTAGAGGAATGGCCCATTATACAAGGTTAGGTGCCATACTTCACCAATTAACACCAGAAAACCGACGAATCGCTCGCCGCGTCGAGAAATTAACAAGAAAGATAGTGAAGAGAGAAAACTCCGTGGTTTTTAACGACGCTTGTTTAAGAAATGATTTGCTGCCGAAATTTACATATATATATATATATATATATATATATATATATATATATATATATATATTTCTAGACATCTGTGAAAGTTAGCCATGCTGATGACAGCTGTGAGCCAGAAACACGTGTCCATGGATTACATTTATGTACGTATAAAATAAATTTTAAATATATATATATATATATATATATATATATATATATATATATATATATATATATATATATATATATATATTAGTAGTAAGTTTTTGAAAGGCTGTGGGCAATGCACATTCCGGGTAAGATGCAAGTTGTAAGGAACAGAAACAATAACAATAAATAGAATACGAAATATGACTTACTATTTATTTTTCCTTTTTTCCTACAATCTTACATAACAGCAAGAGTGTTTTAGCTGTTCGGGTGATGTCCGGGTGATTAAAAAATCACTATTTAATATTTCGGGAAAAGAGACTTCCCTTTGTCAAAAATAATTAAACCAGAAGAAGAATTGCTCCGACTGTGCAGAGAATCCTACAAAACAAAATGGCTGCCAGATGTAGAACCGCAGCCGAAGCGAAAACAGTCTCGCAGGGAATGTAAATTAAATTTTATACCCAGCAATGCTTCAAGCAAACAACCAATTCTCTACTATATATATATATATATATATATATATATATATATATATATATATATATATATATATATATATATATATACATTATTAAAAATAACCGACAATTTTTGTCTGGTTATTTTAGTGTTGATCCCTTCAATTTTCCGGATTAAAATCTTAATCTCGGAAGAAAATTGGCTGATGAAACTGCCATAGTGTACATGTTGGTCCAGAGTACTTTCTGACCCGTCTGGGTCCATCGTCAGTGGAATAATGACAAACAGGTAAAGACCTGGAGTGAGATTTATAATTAATTATGGCGGGAAAATTTAACTATGTTTATTAGGTATTATAAGCATTTAAGTATATTAGTACTAGTGTTAAAATGAATTCATTAGTAAGGTGTCTAGCTAATGAACATTCCTGTCCCCGCTCGCAAATCCGAAAACTTCTCGTAGACAATACTAAAATCCTAGAACATAATACTAATACACAAAAACTCCACATACTAGAAGCTTTACTCATTAAAACTAAAAAACCTGCTATTAACAAGATTAATATATATATATATATATATATATATATATATATATATATATATATATATATATATATATATATATATATATGGTGCATTTAAGCATGTCAAGGAATATTACATACATTTGAATATTATTTAAGCTTGAATTTAAAATTGTAAATTAACTGTTATCTGACTGTTAACGTTATTTGACTTAGACAGTCCGACAAGTATCAACTCGTTTTATTATATTTGTTTAATTAAGCTATTCTAGATACTCGCATTTAAAAGTTGCTTTGATAATGATTCGTAAAGGCATTCAAAGAACTTTGTAAAGTAAACCGAGTTTTGAAACCTGTGCAAATTCTTTTAACAATGACAATAAAATCAATTGTCAGAAAAAAAATCGAACAACAAACAAATAAAATTATCATGAAGCATTTATTTCATCAAATAAATCAAAATATAAATACAAATGCAAATACCTACATAGATGACTATATAATCTGCTTTGACGTTAACAAAAGGGCTTTTCAGGAGATCTTATAGGCCGTTTATTCTTTTATCGCAATATCTGTTTTGTTTTCAAGTCCGTTAACCATCTGCTCCGTTTCCTGTATTCTCCCAGGATCTCCCGCTGCTTTTAAAGGGCGGGTAAGTGATTAAATACTCGATTAAGAGATGAACGTCCAAGAATTGTAAGCGTTTACTTAAGGTTCAAAACATACACTTTTTAAAAGCCGCTTTCTTTTTATTTTCTTTGAAAGTTATTCTTCTGATTCGGTTTTGACGATTGTCATTCTCATCTGTCTTCCGTGTACCCCTACTACTTGTTCCATTTTCATGTCATTCGAAGATATAAAAAACTTGAGGCATAAATCTTTTACCAACATTTGGCATTAAATAATCTGAAAAGGGTTGATATGCCGTAAAACAAGACAACCAAACCAATACATAGATAGCTAAGAGAAACCTGTTCAGTTAATGATTTATTACGACGAATAAGAGGAATTTAAATGGGATTTTTCAAACGTAACTCAATCCCCAAAGTTTATTTTTCAACCATCCCATAGATGTCCAATTTCATTTCGGAAATGTGATCAATAAAGAAGACGTTGTTTTTCAGGAAATTAAGCTTTAGTTTTTCTCTCGCAATGACACTTTTGCTTCGGAAGTTGTATTTAATTATAGTTTACCATTCTTAGGAGATTTCTGTCAGTTTCGGATGTTTTCTTCTGCTCATATCAGCGTCAATTTTTCTTCCCTGTTCCAATTGGGTTTGGACAAATTCAGTTGGGTTTGTTTTGGTAAAGTCAACCATCGCTTCACCAAGAGATTTCATTTTGACTTTATCTATCACATCTTTGGGGAGATATTTCGATATATGTGATGGATTCGAAAGTAATTTATTGGTGTTGGTGATGTTTTTTAGAATAGAGGATTTTATTTGAGCCACGAATACAGTTTTTTTTTAATACTTATTCTCCACTTCTCATACCTTGGTATTCACTCCGTGGTCTGCTGGAACGGCAAAATCTAAAACTTGGCATAATTTATCATTCTTTTTGACTATTATGACATCCGGTCTCTTTGATTGGATGAGTTTATCTGTTTGCACGTCCATGTCTCAGAGTATTTTGTGATTTTCGTTTTCCAGAACTGTCATTGGTTCATGTTTATACCATTTGCCCGCGTGTTCGAAATGCAGTCATTCGCATAGTTCTCAGTGTATTGCTTTTCCCACGTAGTCGTGTCTGTTCTTGTATTCTTTTGGGGCAAGTTTGCTGCATTCACTTATTATGTGATTTACTTATCGTCTCTTTGTCTACACAATCTGCGTTAACTGTTTTCCTGGGTTTAATCTGTATTTTAGTTTTAACGTAGTTAGTCTTAATCGCATTTGTCTGTGAAGCTGTCAGTAGAGATTTCGTTTCTCTGTTCAGGTGTCCTTTTCTTAGCCATGCCCAGGATTGTGTGTTAGCCTCTTCTCTGGTCATTCTTATGAATCGTCCATGTTGCTATTTTTTCTTCCCACTTTTATTTTCTTGTCTGTTTGTTTCTGGTTTCGGTGCCTCCCGATTTGTTCATTGGCACGGCGTCTCTTGCTGCGGTAGTCAGCCTTTCTGTGTTCTGGGTTATGCATTTCTCCAGCTCTTTTTTTGTGTCTTCCACACAGTCTTCTATACTTACCAGTCCTCTTCCCCCTTCGTTCCTTTTCACGTATAGTATGTCCGTATCATCTTGTGAGTGTAGTGCGTTGTGCGTGGTCATTCATTTTCTAGTCTTCTGGTCAAGATGCCTTAGTTCTTCTTTGGTCCAGCCTATGAATAGTCCAGAGTATCTTATTAGTGATACTGCCACGGTGTTTATTCCTGCTATATAATTTCGTTTCTAGGAGTTTTCTTGTTCTTCGTAAATATTCTTTTCCAATCTTCTCTTTTATTTCTGTAGATTTGATGGTGTCTGCTTCCAGAACTCCAAGATATTTGTAGCTATCCTGTTCGCCTAGGGCCCTCATTTCCTCGTTGTTGGGGAGTTCCATGCCCTCTGTTGTCTCCAGTTTTCCTTATTATTATTATTATTATTATTATTATTATTATTATTATTATTATTATTATTATTATTATTATTATTATTTTATTATTATTATTATTATTTACTCACTAGGAGTTATCACACTGGTCATCGTCAGTGATCGCCCACTGCCAACAACCTGTGGTATTCCCTGGAGTCTGAGTGACAACAAGTCTCCTAAGATTTCCAGTATGCTCCACCTCTTTTCGCTCATCACCGCTGATGACCTTGCGGTATCGCAACAGCCATCTACCACTGATTTCCCGCTGATAAGGGGCATTGGTCTTCTCTGGGGTTTGAGTGGCAACAAGCCTCCCCAAGGTCCCAGAGCTGTCCGCGATTATTATTATTATTATGATGATGATGATGATGATGATGATGATGATGATGATGATGATGATGATGATGATGATGATGATGATGATGATGATGATGATGATGATGATGATGATGATGATGATGATAAAAATGTTTGTAATTGTTTGCTCATTGTTTCGTCTTCTTTCTTTTTCCCACATCATTTTCTTCGCGGTTCTCCTCGAATCATTTGGATTAAGCCTCATGTCTATCGCAGATTGATTCCCATTTGAAATGATTGCTATTGCATCTTCATTAAGAACTGGTCACTAATGATACCTGTGATTTCGGTTTCTGCGATCTCAAATGCGTTTTTGTCTTCGACATCTTTTGTTTCTCTTTGTCGGGATGATGAAAGGGGGAATGGGGGAGTTAGGGATGAACATGAGCGTGAGGGTAACGGTTGTGGGTTTGCGGCCCACGGGGAATTGTTCTGTCTTTTGCCCTTTATTCTGTGGTGCTTTTGAAGTCTCTTCGCGTGTTTGAGGCTTTTGAATTGTGATTGCGTTCCGCTGAATTAAGACAGGAATTAAGGAGAAGAGGGGGGGATAAAATGGGAGGATAAGAACGAAGAGAAAGGGAGAGAAGAGAGGGGGAGAGAAAGGGCGAGTAATGTATAGAGAGAATAAGAGATAGAGAGAAGAAGGACAAGGAGAAAAAAAAGGAGTTGGAGAGAAAAACAGAGACATATGGAGACATGAGAGAGAGAGAGAGAGAGAGAGTGAGAGAGAGAGAGAAATCTGGACGAAAGAAAAGACCGAACGAAAGGCGAAAGAAAACAAATCCAAATTAAAAGAGAAAAAAAAAGAAAGAAAGACACTGAAAGCAAAGTAATGTAAAAAAAAAAATACAGAAATAAAATAATAAACGAACAAAATATTTTTTTTTAAAGCGAGAGAAAGAGAGAGGTGGAAGACGCAAAAAGAAAAAATGTCAAAGGAAAATAAAAGAAAGGGAAAGAAAAAAGAAAAAAGAAACAAACAAAGCAATAATTTAAAAAAGCGAAATGACAAAATAAAAAAGAGAGTATGAAAATAATAAAAGGAACGAAAAAAAGAAAGTAAAAACGATGAACGAAAAAAGAACGAAGTGAAAACAAAATTGAATAATCCAAATGAAAAGAAAAAAATAGAAGTAAAAAAGAATGAACGAAAGAAAGCATGAACATTATTATAAACTAGCGGGACCTGAGTTCCGGCGTTGCCCGGTTACATTGAGGTAACCAAGCATCGCCTCCTCCTATCCTTAAACTCTGGGAAGTGACGGTGGCTAAGTGGTTAACAACACAAACTGACGCCCTGCGTGTGCCAAGTTCGAATCTAGTTCAAGTGGAACACCTTCACTTAGAGATGTTGGCAACCTTCACGTGGTCCTTCCCGTAAGTAGCTGATTTCTTTCTAGGAATATTTTTTACTATAAAGATATCAGGGACACAAATGTCAACAATAGAATCATCTGATTCACAAGATATGAACGAATGTTCCTTAAACTCCATATGAGGCTAAAGTCTCGTTAGGGTTAGGGTTAGGTTTAGGGTTAGGGTTAGTGGTCACGTAGACGTCAGTGTTAACGTCACGCTCCCTGCGAGATAAACAGAGAGGGTTAACGTAACGCCGGTCTTAGTTTCTAAATAATCACGAAAGGAAAAAAAAAGAAGAAATGTCCTAAGTAATATCCCCACCCCTAAAAAACAGTATTCCTAAAGTTAATCAGAATGAAAAAGAAGAAAGAAAGTTTGACTTGAAAGTAACCGAACCGTCACGTATTAGTGTAAAATAAAAGATTAAAGTGATCAACCCTAACCCTAACCCTAACCCAAACTTGGCACGAATGCTCCTTTTTCATAAGCTACTACACCTAGGTGTATGGGAGGGCGCCACTCCTTTCCAAAGATTACTCCACTTACCCTTTATAATGCTGACAGTTAAGCAAGGGGGCATCAAGCACCATTTTTGAGTCATTGGTATAACTCGAGGCCATCTTACTGCAACCTCTTATGATGTGGTTCACTTGTTCGTCTCTTTGTTCACAATATCTATATTTACTGGTATTTTAGAGTAATTTATCGCTGATAACGACTGTTAGATTTCTCTGGAATTTCAGTGACAATAAGTATTTTTCCCCCTTTGTTCACCCCCCCCCCAACAAGTCATATTGCCGCTAAGGCGTTACACGCTAGTATGGCATGGACCATATATATATATATATATTGCAAATTGGTGGTAAATTGGGCAGCAAGATATTTGTTCACATTACATTTAAATTTCTTCATGTTGGTATGCTCGATGAAACAGAGAGGAGGAAAAGAATTCCAAAGGCACGCTGTCCGAGGAAAGACGCTATTTGAGTAGAAAATCGTTCGGCATCTACGGGCAGCTACAGTGAAGGGGTGGGATTTTGCTGCTAGTCGGTGGGTCAGAGATATTTTCGTTTAGAGGTACAAGTGCAGGAAGTCCCTTCTGTGAAAGTATTTTTAAAAACAAGCACAGGGATAAAACACTGCGGCGATACAACAGGAGATTTGTTTCTTCTTTTCTCTTATTTACTGAAGACTTCGCTAACTATTAATGCCCGGTGGGCATTCAGGACAAAGGTTACAGAGATCATCAGTTGAACGATGATCGCCACCACAAAACGATGCGAAACAATGGGAAAAATGGGCAGAAGATTACTTAAGAGGAATTGATTATCCCAGTAGTTGTTTACATTTGTACCAACCCTATCGAAGGCTTTGCATATATCAAGAGCTATCGTCCTAGAAACGAAGCCCCCGTCGATATATTCACTGATCCTGTACGATATCACAGTCGGCATGCCAGCTGTAGATCTTGCAGGACGAACTCCATATTGCTTGTCACTAAGAAGATTGGTTCTGCTGAGGTGGTTGACGACTTCTTTATTTATTACAAATTCAAACAACTTATGACGCACAGAAGATTGATTGGTCTGTACACGGATGCAGAAGATCGATCTCCAGAATTTTTAATTGCCGGGCTGATCAACGAAGTCTGTCATGGTTAAATGAAAGCGTTTATCCTTCAAACAACGATTGAACAACTTTATGAGGATAGGAGCTATTTCGGGTTGCAGTTTCCTGAGTACTATGACCGGAATGTCGTTGCAATCAGTTGCTTTGTTGGCATTGAGGTTCTTGATAAGTTTGGTTACATCACGGATAGCTATTTGGATGTTGTTTAGAGTTTCGGTAGAATTCCGGGGGTAAGTGGCGCTGGTTTCAAAGAATTTGCTGCAATATTTTTTTGCGAAAATTGTGTCTTCATCAGATGCTGATGAGATCATCTCTAGACTATTAATGATGGTTGGGATAACGGTCTCACATCTGCTCAGGACCTTGTGTGTAATTCTTTAATACCCTAAGCCTAACCCTAACCCTAACCCTAACCCTAAACCGAGCAAAGCCTCTGATCGGCCACTCTAGTTTAACGTGTTAGGCATAGGACTCTTTAGCGTTTTCTCTAACCCCTTTGCAGTGGTTACGGGCAGTTTAAAAAATGATTTGGTTTCTTAGCATCTATTTCATTGACAGTAATTAAAATAATGGTTTCTGTCGGCAATAGCAGCGGCACATTCAAGGGTATACCAAAGCTAATCTTTCGGTTAATGTTGGAATATTTCGCAGGGTATAAAGTTCTCAATACCAACGGTAAACTATTCAAATATATCAGATGAAAATGGATGCAAGAGGGATTTCAGACATAAAGGGGCTTAAGATGCTCCAATTCGCTCTTAGGTATTGGTACACTTTGCGATGGAAAGGGACATCAGAAAACTTGATGAACTTCGTTTTGATTTTATTTGAAACAACAGAGTGGTCGGATGGTTCCCAGATGAGACAGAATAGTGTATTTGCACTGTTCAGGACAAGTTGTTAGAGAAAGATCAAGAAGGCTTGCAAAAATGTCCATTAGCATCGAGTACGTGTGTTGGTTTGTCAACACATTGAGTATTGATTTACTCCTCTCTAGGAGTTAGGCACAAGGCCAGTTTTTTATCTTACTCCCACAAGTAAGATGTGACCCAAGGTCGGGTCGGGAAAGTGGGGTTTAAAAATTGCCTGGGTAGCCCCGTCGGCATTCCCCGGTAGAGGCGCCTCAGGCAGTAAACAATTAACTTACTCCTCCCCAAAGAGGGGAGGCGAAGCCTGGGAGGGTGGACCTCCTAGAACTGCACAGGACAGACCAATAGACCGGCGTAAATCAAGCCCCGAAGGCCAAGACAATACCAGTCTATGGGGTGCAGTATCCATCGGAACAGATACTACACTTTGATCTTAGCCAAAAGGCCAAGAACAAGCTTTTTGAGTAAGCTCATATACAAGGCAGAAGTCGTGATAAAACCTCCCTTAATCTTGTCTGAGTGGACTAGCCACTCAATATTGTGAACATTAAAGTCACCACAGACATTAATGTTAGCAAAAGAGTGTACAAACAGGATCTTGTCATTTTTGTCAGAGATTTGTTCAATAACAGTAAGTGTATCGGTGAGGGAGGCGTTCGAGGTCAAAGATGAAAGCGATGCTGTGGGCAAGTGTAACACGGGAACACATATAGGGCAAATCAGGGTCTTCATAGGAAATATCACTACCACATGGGAGACCATCGCTGAGGTAGGCGCAGATTCCATGACCATGGTGATCTTGGGGGTCGGATTTTCCGATTATGTTTGAGTAACAGAAGTCATTCATAGAAGCTGACGGACCGATGCCAGTTTCACATAGAAATAACACGCCAGGTTTTGCCCCTTTTAAATAGATTTCAACTTCTGGAAAGGTTGGAACGTAGACCCCATTATGTTGTAAAATGGGGATCTGATAGTAGGGATCTACGTTAGAAGTTAGGGTTCTGGGTTTACGCTTATGTTTTATTTTTCTGGCATATCATGTTGGGATTTGAAAATTTGTGGAAGAGATCATCAGAAGAGTATCGAACAGAACGTAGAGAGAATGCGTAAACAAAGATTATCTTTGTAAACCATTTAAGAAAAGAAAGCCGTAACAGTTCCCACTAAGATGTCATAAAGAGGCCCTATCAGAAACTAGACTCCATTCACTAGATATCAGTACAGCAGTCATGGTATTACGCACCTGCTGATAGGATAGCCAACTTGAGAGTCACTCTCGGACTATCAGGCGGATAACGTCAGCCAAGATAAAATGTTTACCTCCAGCACCCCTTGGCCTTTTGGCTAAGATCAAAGTGTAGTATCTGTTCCGATGGATACTGCACGCCTGTCCTGTGCAGTTCTAGGAGGTCCACCCTCCCAGGCTTTGCCTCCCCTCTTTGGGGAGGAGTAAGTTTATTGCTTACTGTCTGAGGCGCCTCTACCGGGGAATGCCGACGGGGCTGCTCAGGCAATTTTTAAATGGTCAGAGTGCTCACCTCTCGAGCGCTGGCTTTTCAAACCCCACTTTCTCGACCCGATCTTGGGTCACATCTTACTTGTAGGAGTAAGATAAAACTGGCCTTGTGCCTAACTCCTGGGGAGGAGTAAATAAAACCCCTATTAATGACATGGCAACAAGAATAGAAAAAGATAATTACTCAAGTCAGCTCCAAATATCGCCCACCTTAAACAACTGCCGACAACATCTCCCCCCCGCCCTGTTGCCAGTTGGAGCTTGACAGACAGTGCGGTACTTGGTAGAGTAAAATTATTTTATTTTTTCACCCTGCCCAAGAGGGAGAGACTAGTGGTTGCTGCACCAGCCCAGATGTGGCAAAAATACTTCATGCACGAGCGAATGGTAGCTATATAGGATACTGGCAATTTACTAGCCCGGTAGATGAAGGTGACAATATTATCGAACGGAAAAAGGTTGATTCGAAATCAGACCCTAGCTATATTATTTGTATTGAACATATTTATATATTTGCCTTTATTTTATATTAGCTTTATATATTTTCAAATTATGACTTTTGGTAATTGCCTTTTCTAACTAACCTGTTTGTATTCCTATGGCGATGCCATTCTTTGAAAAGCCATGGTTTAAGAAAGAATAATACATTTATTTAATTTAAAACATCTTGTTTAGAGCAACTGCTGACTTAATAGATATTGTTTTTCACAATCTGCATTCACATCTTCAACTTGTTTATATAATTGCATTATCTCGTATATCGAGTATCAATTTTTTTTTACCTAAGAAGGCTTTCAGCTTAATTTGCACCGGAGAAAAACGAAGTTGATAAGAGAAAGAAAGAGTTGTTTTCTTTTGTCAAACTCGGGAATACTTTATCTCGTACTTTTGAATCTGTACAGAATTTCGGAGCTACCCTCGTGGATTGAATAAGAGAGGGTTATAAAAGCTGCGAGAATGATATCCAAGATGCGAACAGTAGTCCGAACAATCCGAAGATTGTTGTATAACAGCTATCTGCCAGCAGTAAAAAAACAAAATAGGTTGACGCTTCGTACTGATGTTATCAATTTTATTCAATAATCATCATGTAAAACTACAAAGGGAGAAATAAATAACATTCAAAAAGAGTCAAGGGAATATATTTCAATAGAAAAATAGACACAAAAAGGAAATGGACAAACTTGAAAAGGGAGAAGTTATATTTACCGTGTTGCCTCTTTTGCTAGTAGTAGTTGGAATGAAAAAGGGACCCCTATTTGTTCCTTGATCCAATCCCCATTTCCTGTTTGAGTGCCAAGACTCGAAGTAATTAAGGGCAGCACAAACTGATAAAACGGGGTTAATTATGAAGTTATCGAAACTATTTCCATAACTAAATATTTACGCTAAATATACGAAATATGTATATTATAATAATAATAATAATAATAATAATAATAATAATAATCATAATAATAATAATAATAATAAATAATAATAATAATAATAAATAATAATAATCATAATAATAATAATAATAATAATAATAAATAATAATAATAATAATAATAATAATAAATAATAATAATAATTATTATTATTATTATTATTATGCTTATTATAAGCATAATAATAATAATAATAATAATAATAAATAATAATAATAATAATAATCATAATAATAATAATAATAATAATAATAAATAATAATAATAATAATAATAATAATAAATAATAATAATAATCATAATAATAATAATAATCATAATAATAATAATAATAATAATAATAATAATAATAATAATAATAATAATAATAATAATATTATATAACTCACAAAAAAAAGTCAATTTAGTTACTGTTACAACTTGTCCTTATTCAGTTGCCTCTCCACGAGGGCAGAGTGTGACACAAGGTCGGTTACTAATGTTGGAAGAAACCAGCTCCCTAAATAAGTGGAACTCTCGATTGGGGCACAAATAAAAATCGCCTCAGTCTCGAAGGATGTCTCATGCACTGACTGAGGACAGAAAAAATTAAGTGTGGAATCAGAACAGATACTACACTTTATGACAGGTGTGTTGAACGAGCAGTTCTGATGAGTTTTAAAGCATCCATTCGTGCATGCAGTCGTGTACAACTGAATGTAGGCCGATAGTTGAGGTCAGGTAATTTTTGTGGAGAAATGAGCGATATCTATTTGTTTAGCTTGTTTAACAAAACATTAGCAATTAAGTATGTCAATAATTTCAATTTGAAAAAATAAAAATAATCCTGCCAAGAAATTCAATTTCATCGCAATGTTTTTCTCCCCTCCTTCTCTCTCTCTTTCCTTCTCTCCTTCTCTCTCTCCTTCTCTCTCTCTTTCTCCCCTCCTTCTCTCTCTCTCTCTCCTTCTCTCTCTCTCTCTCTCCTTCTCTCTCTCCTTCTCTCTTTCTCTCTCCTTCTCTCTATCCTTCTCTCTCTCTCTCTCTCTCTCTCTCTCAAGAAAACCACACGCACATACGGTCGTGTTTTTTTAGTGCCGAAATAACAGGTGATGTAATAAAAATAACCACTCATACAAATTTGCAAATGTTCTTTCAGCTGTTTCAGAAAAAATATTTCAATTAAATATTTCTTTAATATGTTTTCACGTTTAGCCAAAAATAATTAAAAAAATACAGATGTAGTAAAAACACATTTGTGGTCAATCCTAAAATGTTGAAAATTTCAAGGTTTGTTTTTAATTGACAGCATGTTTTGTGTGTGTGGGGGGGTATAATGCGTTCTTGCAACTATATGTGTGTCGTACGGCTGGTTGGCTCGTCGGTGGGTTAGTTGGGTTGTCTGTCAAACTTCAGTTTTAATTAGCATTCCCATCGCTAAACACACAATCTGAATGGACTCAATTCATATTAAACTAGCTGACCCGACCCGGCATTGCCCGGGAGTATATGGCATAGTTTATATTTGAAACAAAATATTATTATTTCTAAATATATCGGACGTCTTCGCAAAAGTACTTTCGAACCCTTTATTTTCAACTAAAAATTATGAATAAAAATAGAATGGTTATAAAATTAAAAGGAATACAAAGAGAAAAAAAAAGAAATAAGGTTGTTTTTTTGTTCGCGAAACAAAGTGTTGATGAAATGAACTTCTGTTTTCTTTCTACTTATAAGTTGAAACCTAGGTGCGCAACACACATTCCTACGCACACGCGTGGGTTTATACGTCAGCTATTGCGATAATAATGTGAACAGAAAGTCGAAAAATAAAGAATCAAATATGAAGGTAAGAAAAGTAAGCATTACCACATTTTACCCTCAAATTAAAAACGATCAACTTAAAATTTAAAAAAAATCAACTTCAAATTAAAAATGATCAATTTAAAATTTAAAAAAAAATCAACTTCAAATTAAAAATGATAAAGTTAAAATTTTAAAAAAATCAACTTCAAATTAAAAATGATCAACTTAAAATTTAAAAAAATCAACTTCAAATTAAAAATGATCAACTTAAAATTTTTAAAAAATCAACTTCAAATTAAAAATGATCAACTTAAAATTAAAAAAAAAATCAACTTCAAATTAAAAATGATCAACTTAAAATTAAAACAAAAATCAACTTCAAATTAAAAATGATCAACTTAAAATTAAAACAAAAATCAACTTCAAATTAAAAATGATCAACTTAAATTTTTTTTTAAATCAACTTCAAATTAAAAATGATAAAGTTCAAATTTAAAAGATCATCTACAAATTAAAAATGGCGACCTGTTAAAATAGAGGTTTTAAAAGATTTTTAGAATCACTGTTCCCAAATTGTATGGATCGCATAGCAAATAGTTTACTGCAATGGACAAGGTTGGGAAGGTAATCCACCGAAAGTTGTGCAACTAACTTCATTTTAAACATCTATATAAATGGTACAAATACAAACCGGGGAAGTATTAGAAAATGAAAGGCATCAAATCACTCTGAAATACAAATGTTGTACTTCTGCTGTGCTCAAAAGAATGACGACCAAAACTGATGTATAAAAATATAATGATATATCGTTATTAGCGGTGGTGGTGAACGAGTGGGGGTTAGTGAAGAAGGAGAATCCAGGTTTGTGTCCTTGTCCAGTTGACAAGGACACAAACCTGTCCGGAAGAAACCAGGCACGGTTGATTGTCAAAAATAAAATAATTGTTGATTGATTCGGAACCACATGGCCGGAAGAAGAAAAGGCACGATGACCTATCGAAAATTAAATTGATTGATTCGAGGCCACTCGCAAAGGTAACCCTCATCCAAATGTTAGCTGCCGACGGGAATACCCAGTCGCTGAATAGATGCTCTATTGACGTGTTTACATTAACAGCGAATAGGAAATCACATAATGGGTGTTTGTAGGTGGATACGTGGGTGTCACACATTGTTATATAATATCAACTCTGAATTGAGATCGAGAGTTGACTAGCACGCGTTCGAGAAAACCACTTCGTCAACTAATGTGCACCTTCCTTTCGGACTAACCCGCACTCGTTCACCGCCACCGACAATAAATATTTAACATCATAGCATTAACATCATGCAAAATGCGACATTGACGAAAACAACTGCCAAATTCAGAAAAATCCTCGAGTACGGAAACTTGATGACATTGGCTAATCAAGAGTAATTTTAATAGCATTGAGACCAAACACAACTCATATTACGACAAGTCCAAGGAAACTGAGAATATCAGAAATCATAATAATAATTTATATATGAAAAATTAAATTACTGACGTAATTCTAAGATTGTATATGCATATTAGTGCGAACAGTGGCGAAACGTAATATTTTCCGTCATGTTTTGACGAAGAGTGTACACCAGTTATAATAACAATTTATTTTCAATAACTTTTCATAACTTTTGATTTAATCAACAATAGCTAAACATAACTGTATGTAGTGTTTGCTTACATCACCTTATATTTCTATCTGGTTATCAATTTAAATACTAACCAATCTCATAGTTAATTAACTTCAACGATCTAACCTGTGTGCCAACTGTACTATACGGAATGACATTTTTGTTACTAAAAAAGTTATTTACTTCGCTATTCTCTTGCCACTACTGGTAAAAACTATAGTGTATTTATCACTGTTTTTTCTTCTTCTTCTTCTTCTTCTTCTTCTTCTTCTTCTTCTTCTTCTTCATTGCTGACTGTTCTGCGTGCGTAATCCCTTAGTTTCTCTTTGTCGTAGTCTCTTTCCTTTTCTGGCCGCTGCTGAATTAATTTTTAGTTCTAGTGGTCGCTTCATTAATTCCTACGTATTTCTATTCTCCACGGTATGACCGTTGATCGTCTCTTCAGTGTAGCTAGATAAATAAACTTCTCGCACAGAAAGGGAGATAAAAGACTCTGCTGAGAGTTTTAGTTTTTAGTTTATTTTGGAGAGAACTAACAAAAACATGAAAAGGAAGAGACTAGGAATCTACATAACTTCTAATTAATTATTTAATTATTTGGACTATGGATAAATGGGTGGGCACGAGGAACAAACATCTTGGGGGAGGGCACATTTTCAACCTCTGGTGATTTTAACTTATTTTTACGTATTAGAACATTATTGGCGTTCCACGAACGATATATATATATATATATATATATATATATATATATATATATATATAAGCATACATATATATATAAACATACACATATATATAAACATACATATATATATACATATATATACATATATATACATATATATACATACATATATGTAGATATATATATACATACATATATGTAGATATATATATACATATAGATATATATATATATATGTACATATATATACATATATATACATATATAGATATATATATACATATATATATATACATATATAGATATATATATATATACATATATATATGTGCATATATAGATACATATATATATATATATATATATATATATATATATATATATATATATATATATATATATATAGGTAGATAGATATGGGAGAGTACAACGTTCAAATTCATCGGCCAAACATTCTCAGGCAACATGAATTTAAATAAATACATAGAAGATACTGCCAAGTCTGCTGCAAAGAAGATATTCCTTCTACCGAGTTAAACAAAAAAACATTCTCACACATGTAAGTATTCCACCATTCGCTCAAGCATCGAGTAATGTTGCTACATATGGGGGAGGGCACCAACCTCTAGCATGTGCCTCTTAGGCAGGGTTAAACAAAAGGAGTACCTAACCTAATAGGCCCCACACTGTCTGCTAAGCTTCATTCCCTGTCACATCGCCGCAGTATTGCATTCTTGTGATTGTCGTACAAGTACTTCTACGAAATGTTTAAAACTAATGTAAACAGACATCTCGCTGCACAGCACCCACCCTAGGATGACATCCAAAACCTTCCTAATTCTCAGTAGCTTCTTACGTCTACAGTGGCAGCCTGCCTTGTTTGGGGTGAATTATGTTTTTAAAAAAAAACAATAAAAAGACATTATTCTCGACTATGGGTCAGAATGTTATTGTATATATATTTTCAAATATAGTTGATTTAATTTATTTCCTAAATTTCTGAAAATCAAGCATTTGTCAATAATTCTCCAGCCATGCTCCTCAGTTGTGCCATAGAAATAGTCAGTAGTATAGAACGCTATGTATATATCTGATCCAATAGTGCTCAATACTACAATGGTTATTAATAGAGCTGGTTTATCTTTGTGGGTTGTTTGGCTTCCATCGATAAGTTGAGGTTTCGTTCTCTGTGCAACATCAGAGCTAAAATTGCTTGCTGTTTTCTGGGTCGGAATATATCGATCTAACATTCATCGTTGGTTAGTTTTTTTACCTTGAAGTAGTTTTTTTTAGCTCCTTACATCAAGTGGCTTTATCTTTTGTCTGGAGCGATTTCATTTTTTTTAAAGTGATATATAATATATTGCGTATATATTTTCAGTATGTACTTCAACAGTGCTCAATACGAGAGTAGAGCTTAGGTGAAATATCTTTTTTAAAAATGTGCTCCGATAAACTTACTGCACTTGTTCCCCGTCAACAAAAATATTCTCAACCCTAACCCCGACTAGCACTAAAATCCCACCCCTTCACTGTAGAGGTCCCCAGATGCCGGAAACCCTTCAACTCTAATAGCTTCTTTCCTCGGGCTGCTTGCCTTTGGAATTCGCTTCCTGCTCCCTTTTTCCCAGACCGTACCAACATGCAGAAACTTAAATGTAATGTTAACAAACATCTTGGTACCAAACTCCCCACTTAAGTCCCTCCATATAAACACGGCCACTATCGCAGTAGCCATTTACGTCTCAATAGCAATATGCTTTGTTTGGGGTAAATAGTAAAAATAAAACATGTGTAAATTGACTCAAGTTCTGTTTTCTTTAGTCTTTTGAGTGTGTATAATTCACTGTACGTACCCGAAGAGTCGCGACGGAGAGGCCGATGAACGAAAATGTCGGCTCAGGGGAATAAAAATGTAAACACGAGAGGGGTTGGTAGACTGTGTGTCGGTTGAACCGACGGTGTACACCACACACTCGCCGAATAAACGAAGTCAATATATGATTACACGTTGTCAGCCTCGCTCTGGACTTGTTGCAATAAACCGACATGTGACGTCACAGAAAATAGTATCAACTGACTTGCTACAACATGTCTAACATCATCGCCCATGTTACTCCCATCTCTTAAAGTTCTGACTCCGCCAACCTTGCCGAATAAGCCACGCCCAACTTTCAATCCACGCCGAGCAAACTTTCGCCATAACTCGCCATGCTTTTTTTTAACCATTCTGTAAGTTACCGTTTTGTTGGCGTCTTTCTGTCTCACTAAAAACAATGGACACGATCTGTCTTGCCTTAATCTCTCAATTCTTCGCTTGGCTATTATGATGATGACTGATCGTTTTGTGTCCAATTAGTAGTGAACCAGGGGTTTTTATCCCGCCTAATAAACCGGTATCGTCCGGGCCTTCGGGTCTGGATTTACGCCGGTCTATTGGTTGTCGGTCCTGTGCAGTTCTAGGAGGTGCACCCTCCCAGGCTTTGCCTCCCCTCTTTGGGGAGGAGTAAGTTTATTGCTTACTGCCTGAGGCGCCCCTACCGGGGAATGCCGACGGGGCTGCCCAGGCAATTTTTAAAAAGCCAGAGTGCTCAAATTCTCGAGCGCTGGTTCTTTCCCACTTTCCCGACCTTGTGTCACATCTTACCTTGTGGGAGGAAGATAAATAAAAATTAGTGTGGGGGGGGTGAAGATTTCTCCGTTGGACCGAAATAAAACTTCCTGTGGCTAAGTGGTTAACGACACGGACGGAGGACCTGGGTGTGCCGGGTTCGAATCCAGTTACTTCCACAGAAACACTTTCATCAGAACCAACACCTGACCTTGTGTCTAACCTCCTAGAAATAAGGTTAATAAATAGTGTAGACGTACGTTTTTTTTCTATTGTTGTTTATTAATTAACTAGTGACCCGACGTTGCTCGGGATTGAATGAGAGTCACTACTATGTACTTTTTCACTCTGCTCGTAACATCATATTATTTTCTTTGTTTTTTATTGGCCTCATTCTCCCGTTTTGCCTCTAATATAGTCGGAAGAAACTGAAATGTAGAATAAAACTCGCCAAATTAGTGTCATATTTACATGGTTCAAGTTTCATTAAAAACTGACATACGTATTTGAAGTTTTAAGGGGGTCTGCCTCAAGGAGGCACTTAGAAGTGGCGATACGTAGATATTCGGCACATAGACGGCAACGTAGAGGTTCGGGACCACTTTTATTGTCTTGCCCGGAGAATTTTATAGTTATGATATAAATTTCATAAAAAGATTCGGCCCCCAAAGCTTCCTTAGGTTAGAAGGGCACTTAAAGATCCACGACCACTTCCGTTGTCTTCCTCAAAAAATGTTATACATATGATTTAACCGTCATAAAAATAGGCTACGTTTTAAGTTTTAAGGGAGTTATGCCATAAAGCCCCATCAAGCCCTTTAATGGGGTGCACTTATAAATTCGGAAACACTTTCGTTGTCTTCCCCGGTAAATGTTACATGAGAATATGTATGTTTATATATATATATATATATATATATATATATATATATATATATATATATATATATATATATATATATATATATATATATATGTATGCTTATATATATATATATATATATGTATGCTTATATATATATATATATATATATATATATATATATATATATATATATATATATATATGTTTATATATATATATATATATATATATATATATATATATATATATATATATATGTATGTATATATGTCGTTCCTGGAACGCCAATAATGTTCTAATACGTAAAAATAAGTTAAAATCACCAGAGGTTGAAAATGTGCTTTCCCCCAAGATGTTTGTTCGTCGTGCCCACCCATTTATCCATAGTTCAAATAATTAATTAGAAGTTATGTAGATTTCTAGTCTCTTCCTTTTCAGTTTTTTGTTAGTTCTCTCCAAAATAAACTTAAAACTAAAACTCTCAGCAGAGTCTTTTATCTCCCTTTCTGTGCGAGAAGTTTATTTATCTAGCTACACTGAAGAGACGATCAACTGTCATACCGTGAAGAATAGAAAGACGTAGGAATTAATGAAGCGACCACTAGATGTAAGAATCAATGCAGCAGCGGCTAGAAAAGGAAAGAGACTACGACAAAGAGAGACTAAGGGATTACGCACGCAGAACAGTCAGCAATGAAGAAGAAGAAGAAGAAGAAGAAGAAGAAGAAGAAAAAAAAACAGTGAGAAATACACTATAGTTTTTACCAGTAGTGCCAAGAGAATAGCGAAGTAAATAACTTTTTTTAGTAACAAAAATGTCATTCCGTATAGTACAGTTGGCACACAGGTTCTCATTAGATCGTTGAAGTTAATTAACTATGAGATTGGTTAGTATTTAAATTGATAACCAGATAGAAATATAAGGTGATGTAAGCAAACACTACATACAGTTATGTTTAGCTAGTGTTGATTAAATGAAAAATTATAAAAAGTTATTGAAAAAAGAGTGTGATTATAACCGGTGTACACTCTCCGTCAAAACATGACGGAAAATATTACGTTTCGCCAGTGTTCGCACCAATATGCAAATAAAATCTTAGAAATACGTCAGTAATTTAATTTTTCATATATAAATTATTATTATAATTTCTGATATTCTCAGTTTCCTTGGACTTGTCGTAATATGAGTTGTGTTTGGTCTCAATGCTATTAAAATTACTCTTGATTAGCCAATGTCATCAAGTGATGTATGTTGGTTTCCGTACTCGAGGATTTTTCTGAATTTGGCAGTTGTTTTCGTCAATGTCGTATTTTGCATGATGTCAATGTCATGATGTTAAATATTTATTGTCGGTGGCGGTGAACGAGTGCGGGTTAGTCAGAAAGGAAGATGCCCATTAGTTGACGAAGATCTCAATTCAGAGTTGATATTATATAACAATGTGTGACACCCACGTATCCACCTACAAACACCCATTATGTGATTTCCTATTCGCTGTCAATGTAAACACTGAGCATTTGGGTGTGGGTTTTGGGTGTCATCCCAAGTTGGGAGCAGTGTAGCAAGATGTTTGTTTACATTAGTTTTAAACCTCTGCATGTCGGTATTGTCGGGGAAACAGGGAGCAGGGAGGGAGTTCCAGAGGCCAGCAGCACGAGGAAAGAAGCTATTGGAGTAGAAGGCTCTCCGGCATCTGAGGACCTCCACAAAATCCATCATAATTCATTTAGATTTATTCGTAAACAAGTCAGCCCTTTTAATTGACAAAACATCATTACTTCGCGTGTGTGCAAAATCTCGTAACTTAATTACGAACCGGCTTGAAATAATAACATTATTTAGTAAAAAAAACAAAACGCTTTTTTACATGGGAAGAATGGGGGAGGTGCTTTGTTAACTATTCTGTACTTTTACGTAACAATTTAATAAACAGAAGATATCGTAAAAATTGAATTTAACTTCAAAATTTTATGTAAAAAATAACCCGGTCCAAACATTTAATTTCGTAACGTAATTACGAACCGGGTTGAAATAACATTATTTAGAAAGCCTTTGTTAACATGGAGTGAGGGGGGGGGGGGCTTTGTTAACTATTCTGTACTTTCACCTAACAATTTAATAAGGAAAAGATATCGTAAAAATTTAATTTAATTTGAAAATCTTATCTAAAAAAAATAGCCCGGTTCGTAAACTGCACAAGTACAAAAAAAAAATATATAAAATGTTCTTCACTGTGGAGGGGGTAGCCCCGTATTTACAAGTATATCTCCTGTAAAAACGGTTCTAAAATCTATTTTTAATCGATATTTATTCGATAATTGCCGAATTTTCCTACTGGCCAAAATTGCCGAGTTTTCCGTTGACGAATTTTCCTGTGACGAGTTTTCCGGGCACCATCAGAACAGATACTACACTTTGCTCTTAGTCAAAAGGCCACAGTCGGCAAGTCAAAACTTGAACTCTGAACGCCGTTTCCATAATGTAAGTAGCCATTACGCTACCCTCACCCCAAACCCCACCACCTATAATTCATATAACAACTCAAGCAACATCACAATTACACATGTTAACTGCAGGGAGACATAAAAAGTTTAACGAGAATTCTGTATGGAAAGACAGATGGGCTGTAAAAAAGCGTTTATGTCTTACAACTGTAATGCGATACCTCGTTTAAACAGATACAAAATATCAAAGTCAACGCCATGCGTGCATACGCTTTTGAACTCCCATAGATACAATTACACATGCGTACACAGATGAAGAAAAAAAAACACATTTCCATATACACCCAATTTCACTCTATTATCCAGAAACATATCAACGTGAATTATATTCATGTACCCAAGTGCAAACTGACGTCTTCACGCACGCGTATACACACCACACACTTAGAAGGGTAACACGGTTACCATTTCCCCACCCCCCTCGTATGATACAACGTTGCGTTTTCGCCGCCGGCTTATTGGTTCTAATTAAGCAACTACAATCTGTGATTAGTAACTACGAGTGAATACAGCGGTTCAATTATCATTACTTACACTGGCCCCGAGCGGCACTGGCCACAATAAACACCGTTTTAATTGGCCTGCGTAACTCGTCGGCGACTTTCTGGAGCCGCGCGTCTAGTTAACAGCTCTTTTAGGCCCCGACCGACACGTCACTGCTCTGCGAAACATTCAAACGATGTTAAAAAGACGCTCGTCAAAAAAAAAAAACGTAGAAACAGCCAATAACAAATAGAAAAAGAATAAATGGAAGAAGTTTGAAAAAAAAAAATGTAAAATTTTGTAAAGATGAAACAAATGTGTGTGTGTGTGAGAGAGAAGGAGAGAGAGAAAGAGAGAGGGAGAGGGTAGGTGAAAAGGGGTGAGAGGAAAAGGGAAAGGGAATAAAGAATATGAAGCGGGGAAATCTCGCTCGCGAGAAAAGGCGGGAAGTCTCTAACACACTTGGCGCTGAAATTTCTATGTTACAAAACGGCAGAAAAATAACACGTAAAGCTAATACATTGCCCCGAACATGGGTGATTTTTTTTCTTGTAATTCGTAACTGAAATTTGACCAGATAGTTTTACCCTCTCCTACTCTCTCTCTCTCTCTCTCTCTCTCTCTATCTCTCTCTCTCTCTCTCTCTCTCCCCCTCTCTATCTCTCTCTCTTTCTAGTGTACAAACACGAGAAGGGGTGGCATCAGCTTTATAAATCATAGAAACTAGACTCACCGGGCCGATTTCGAACCGCAGCGGAGGCCTTTGCGTTTCCTTTTATCAAATAATGACATCTATTTTTAATACAAATGTGGTACCCTCTCTCTCTTCTATCAAATAATTAATTCTATTTATGATACAAATATGATACCCTCTCTCTATTCTATCAAATAATGACATATATTTATGATGCAAATATTGTACCCTCTCTCTCTTCTATCAAATAATTACATCTATTTATGACACAAATATGGTACCCTCTCTCTCTTCTATCAAATAATTACATCTATTTATGATACAAATATGGTACCCCCTCTCTATTCTATCAAATAATGACATATATTTATGATGAAAATATGGTACCCTCTCTCTCTCTTCTATCAAATGATGACATCTATTTATAATACAAATATTGTACCCTCTCTCTCTCTCTTCTATCAAATAATGACATCTATTTATAATACAAATGTGGTACCCTCTCTGTCTCTTCTATAAAATTCTGACATCTATTTATAATACAAATGTGGTACCCTCTCTCTCTTATATCAAATAATGACATCTATTTATAATACAAATATTGTACTCTCTCTCTCTTCTATCAAATAATAACATCAATTTATAATACAAATGTGGTACCCTCTCTCTCTCTCTCTCTTCTATCCAATAATGACATCTATTTATAATACAAATGGGGTACCTCTCTTTCTCTCTCTCTCTCTCTCTCTCTCTCTCTCTCTCTTCTATCAAATAATGACATCTATTTATAATGCAAATATGGTACCCTCTCTCTTCTATCAAATAATGACATCTATTTATAATACAAATATTGTACTCTCTCTCTCACTCTCTCTCTCTCTTCTATCAAATAATGACATCAATTTACAATACAAATGTGGTACCCTTTCTCTCTTTTATCAAATAATGACATCAATTTATAATGCAAATGTGGTACCCTCTATCTCTCTCTCTTCTATCAAATAATGACATCTATTTATAATGCAAATATGGTACCCTCTCTCTCTTCTATCAAATAATGACATCTATTTATAATACAAATATGGTACCCTCTCTCTCTTATATCAAATAATGACATCTATTTATAATACAAATATTGTACTCTCTCTCTCTCTTCTATCAAATAATGACATCAATTTACAATACAAACCTGGTACCCTCTCTCTCTCTATTCTA
Organism: Sepiola atlantica; assembly: GCA_963556195.1. Taxonomy (NCBI): domain Eukaryota; kingdom Metazoa; phylum Mollusca; class Cephalopoda; order Sepiida; family Sepiolidae; genus Sepiola; species Sepiola atlantica. The sequence continues at coordinate 20,534,074 of OY744544.1, forward strand.
TCAAATAATGGCATCTATTTATAATACAAATGTGGTACCCTCTCTCTCTTTTATCAAATAATGAAATCTATTTATAATACAAATGGGGTACCTCTCTTTCTCTCTCTCTCTCTTCTATCAAATAATGACAGCTATTTATAATACAAATAGGGTACCCTCTCTTTCTTCTATCAAATAATGACATCTATTTATAATACAAATATGGTACCCTCTCTCTCTCTCTCTCTTCTATCAAATAATGACCTCTATTTATCATACAAATAGGGTACCCTCTCTATCTCTTCTATCAAATAATGACATCAATTTATAATACAAATATGGTACCCTCTCTATCTCTTTCTTCTATCAAATAATGACCTCTATTTATCATACAAATATGGTACCCTCTCTCTCTCTTCTATCAAATAATGACATCAATTTATAATACAAATATGGTACCCTCTCTTTCTTCTATCAAATAATGACATCTATTTATAATACAAATGTGGTACCCTCTCTCTCTCTCTCTCTTCTATCAAATAATGACATCTATTTACAATACAAATGTGGTACACTCTCTCTCTCTCTCTTTCTCTCTCTCTTCTATCAAATAATGACATCTATTTATCATACAAATATGGTACCCTCTCTCTCTCTTCTATCAAATAATGACATCTATTTATAATACAAATATGGTACCCTCTCTATCTCTTTCTTCTATCAAATAATGACATCTATTTATAATACAAATGTGGTACCCTCTCTATCTCTCTCTTCTATCAAATAATGACATCTATTTATAATACAAATGTGGTACACACTCTCTCTCTCTCTCTTTCTCTCTTCTATCAAATAATGACATCTATTTATAATACAAATGGGCGTTTTTAAGTCCAATGTAAACAAATTCTTGTTGAGCCGTCCTCTTAAATAGTCAAATTCTGACCAGTTACAATTATTGTTACTAATCATCACGATGTTGTCTTAACGTCCACCTGAATAACCTATTAACCCATATATTGGAGTGGCTCTTGGGCATTGGTAAGTTGTGCCTTTTTTTATAAAAAATCACTCTTCCTTTATGTATCTACCTATCTATCTATCTAATATTGGAAATATTATGCAATATCTTTGTGGTTTCTAATAGGACATTGTAAATATGAGAAAAATATCAGTGGTGCACCGTTGTCAGCTGAACAGCAATATATATATATATATATATATATATATATATATATATATATATATATATATTATAATATAAAATGAGGTAATAAAATAAGGTGTCAATCAAATTTTATTAGAATTCAAAGTTCAAGCAAAGCATTCTTAAGTCCTTAGCTCATGAGTTTTCAAAGATAATTCTTCTCTTCAGAGGACCATTACCGCAGTTATATTATAACTTATATATTATATATATATATATTATATATATATATATATATATATATATATATATATATATATATATATATATATATATATATATATATTTGAGAATTAACTTCTTGCACTGAAGATTGCGTAAGCATGAAACATCGATGTCTGTAGGTAATCAATTATTAATATTTATTTATAAATATTATTATAAGCCCCCTTTACTAAAGGCCGGGCACTCTGAGTGAGTTTAATAACAAGTAGTACAAATAGCTTCATGCAAGCTCCAAACACACTTTGTTGATCACTTTCTACTGCTCGTTTAAATAAGCCGCCGACTCGCTATTTACGAAGTTTAATTCCTCTTTTATTATTAGCTAATTCCCTCTGGCCGAGGGGTTAACGCTCTTGACTACGAATCAGAGTTCGAGCCCGCCGACCGTTGAGAATTAACTTCCTGCACTGAAGATTGCATTAGCATGAAACATCGATGTCTGTAGGTAATAAATAATTAATATTTATTTATAAAATATTATATATATATATATATATATATATATATATATATATATATATATATATATATATATATATATATATATATATCAGTACCATTGGAGAGCCATGAATATTATAACTGTCCTGTTTTTAAATCTCCGAAACAGTTACATGGTAAACAGCTGATGATCCCCGTGTTCATATTAGACGCTTACGGTCTCCTGTTTTTGTTTCACTCTTAGATAATTAACCCCCCCTTTTTTTTTTTTTATATATTTTTTTTATTTTACTTATATTTTTTCATTTATTAATTTTCCAACGAATGTTAAGTCTGCAATATCTTGGATTTAGTTAGTTTGTCTGGGAATTTAAACTGCATTTTACATTTTTTTTTTTTTATGACTCAAAGCTTCTTTAGACTATATATATATATATATATATATATATATATATATATATATATATATATATATATATATATATATATATATATATTCTCCTCTCTCTCTCTTGCTCTCTATATTTATCTTTCTATTTATCTATCTACCTTTATCCCCAGTTCCTATCTTTTTATCTTTGAAAGTCTATTTCTATGAATCTATCTATTTATGTTTATCTATCTATCTGTCTATCTATCTATCTATCTATCTATCTATATCTCTGACTCGATTCGTGTATGAAAATATGGCGGTGTCTCTCTTATCATACATATCTGGCCGATTTTGATTCGCAGTTGAGACCCTTTCCGCCCCCCCCACCCTTCACTCAAATAAAATAATATATTTATAATACAAATGTGGTGCCCCCTTTCTCACTCTCCCCCTCTCACTCTCCCCTCCTTCTCTCTCTCCCTCTTTCTCTTCCTCTCTCTCTCTCTTTTTCTCTATCTATCTATCTATCTATCTATCTAAAAAGAGGCGCAATTCAAAGAAATCCCTATACGAAGTACAAACACGACTTGCCTGAAATTACATTTTACCAGGAATCCAATCGTGGAATTAATTTTCTTCTCGAACATATATAAACAACAAAGACCACGTTTTACTTTATTTATTTAAAAACTTTACAGGTAGAATATATTTTGTTCAAATTGCGAGCCACATAATATATTTTTGATGTTCTGCAAATAGATAATCTACCGAATGGTTATTAATGATCTACCGAATGGTTATTAATCAAATATGTGATCAATCGAATAGTTTTTAATCAATTATGTGATCAATCGAATGGTTATTTATCCAATATGTGAACTACCGAATGGTTATTTATTCAATATGTGATCTATCGAATGGTTATTAATCAAATATGTGATCTATCGAATAGTTATTAATCAAATATGTGATCAATCGAATGGTTATTTATCCAATATGTGAACTACCGAATGGTTATTTATTCAATATGTGATCTACCGAATGGTTATTAATCAAATATGTGATCAATCGAATAGTTATTAATCAAATATGTGATCAATCGAATGGTTATTTATCCAATATGTGAACTACCGAATGGTTATTTATTCAATATGTGATCTATCGAATGGTTATTTATCCAATATATGATCAACCAAATGGTTATTTATTCAATATGTGATCAACCAAATGGTTATTTATTCAATATGTGATTTACCGAATGGTTATTAATCCAATATGTGATCTATCGAATAGTTATTAATTCAATATATTATCTAGCGAATGGTTATTAATCCAATATGTGATCATCCGAATAGTTATGAAGCTAATATGTGATCTATTAAATTATTATTAATCAAACGAATGGTTATTAATCCAATATGTGATCTATCGAATGGTTATTAATCCACTATTTGATCAACCGAATGGTTATTAATACAATATGTTATCTACCGAATGGTTATTTATTTAATATGTGATCTACCGAATGGTTATTTATTCAATAGTTGATCTATCGAATGGTTATTAATTCAATTTATGATTAACCGAATGGTTATTAATCTAATATGCAATCTATCGAATGGTTATTAATCAAATATGTGATCTACCGAAAGGTTAATAATCCGATATGTTATCTACCGAATGGGTATTAATCAACTATGTGACCAACCGAATGGTTATTAATGCACTATGTGATCAATTGAATAGTTATTAATACAATATGTGATTTACCAAATGGTTATTAATCCAATATATAATCTATCGAATGGTTATTAACCCAATATATGATCAACCGAATAGTTATTAATCCAATATGTGATCTACCGAATAGTTATTAATAAAATATATGATTTACCGAATGGTTATTAATCCAATATATAATTTATCGAATGGTTATTAATCTAATATATGATCTACCGAATGGTTATTAACCCAATATATGATCAACCGAATACATATTAATCTAATATGTGATTTACCGAATGGTTATTAATTTAATACATGACTTACCGAATTTACTGAGTGTTTACCATTCTAATGTGTAATCTACCAATTAACTACCCAAAGTTACCAAAAAATGTTCATTTGCTTGAAAATAACAGAATAAATACATATTCCAAAATATTTAATTTAAAATATTGGGGAGGGGATTAAGGTTAGGATTAGGGTTTAGGGTAAGGGTTTTCTAATATTTATATGAAAATATGGCTATGTTCTATCTTAATCACCTGAATTACTTACAGTGAAATGAGTTAGACTTCACTCCCAAACTACTCAAACAACGTGTTGGGTTAATGGGGAGATGACATATTGGATTAGAAACTATTCGGTAGATAACATATTGGAAAAGCATCTATTTTTATCACGATTTTGGCGCCATTAAAATAATAATTACTTTTAATATTATATCAATTACACAGGCTTAATATGAAAGTACACTTCTCGGAGAATGTTAAAGCTTAGACTGTCCGATATTTTTGTACCCAATAATATATACATTTACCCAACACTATATAAATATTTACCCAATAATATATACATTTACCCAACACTATATAAATATTTACCCAATAATATATACATTTACCCAACACTATATAAATATTTACCCAATAATATATACATTTACCCAACACTATATAAATATTTACCCAATAATATATACATTTACCCACTACTATATAAATATTTACCCAATAATATATACATTTACCCAACACTATATAAATATTTACCCAATAATATATACATTTACCCAACACTATGTAAATATTTACCCAATAATATATACATTTACCCAACACTATATAAATATTTACCCAATAATATATACATTTACCCAACACTATATAAATATTTACCCAATAATATATACATTTAACCAACACTATATAAATATTTACCCAATAATATATACATTTACCCAACACTATATAAATATTTACCCAATAATATATACATTTACCCAACACTATATAAATATTTACCCAATAATATACACATTTACCCAACACTATATAAATATTTACCCAATAATATATACATTTACCCAACACTATATAAATACTTACCCAATAATATATACATTTACCCAACACTATATAAATATTTACCCAATAATATATACATTTACCCACCACTATATAAATATTTACCCAATAATATATACATTTACCCAACACTATATAAATACTTACCCAATAATATATACATTTACCCAACACTATATAAATACTTACACAATAATATATACATTTACCCAACACTATATAAATATTTACCGAATAATATATACATGTACCCAACACTATATAAATACTTACCCAATAATATATACATTTACCCAACACTATATAAATACTTACCCAATAATATATACATTTACCCAACACTATATAAATATTTACCCAATAATATATACATTTACCCAACACGATATAAATATTTACCCAATAATATATACATTTACCCAACACTATATAAATATTTACCCAACACTATATAAATACTTACCCAATAATATATACATTTACCCAACACTATATAAGTATTTACCCAATAATATATACATTTACCCAACACTATATAAATATTTACCCAATAATATATACATTTACCCAACACTATATAAATACTTACCCAATAATATATACATTTACCCAACACTATATAAATATTTACTTACAACATAAAACACTATTGCTTGTCGTCAAGAAATAACACATTTAAGACAGCTTCTATAAGACTAAATGTCTTCGCCAGCTCGCTATCGCTTCGCAATTTTGTCTACTCAAAATTCTTGAACAAAAAAACTTTTAAGTAATAAATTGTCGTAGACACGAAACAAACACTCTTGTATTTTTCATATAGATAGTAAGCATTAACATCTCCGTAATTTTGATACAAATTTATTCATCTTTAACATAAGACCATAAAAAAGAAATAAGAAATCAATTTTCCTGAGCGATGGTGTGTGTGTTGGAGGATATAAATAGATCGCAACTTGTTCAGAATAAAGTCAGTTTCTTCAAAAGAAAAGGCCGGAAAGGAGCACAACAGTGGGGCGTGAAAAACTGTCATGCATTCATAACAAAAAAGGAGAATCCACCCTCATTGGAATGTTTAAATTCTATTGACGTGCTAAACATTTGTCCACGAAAAAAAAAATAATATTCCAAAAGAGAACTAGTTTACTAACAATATCTTAACATATTTAACTGTATATCAATATTAAACAGCAATATATTAACCGTTATTAATAAACTCTAATCAGGATTAACAATATGTCAACATCTACCACCAATATTTAGCATTTACTAACAAGATCTAAATATGCTTAATCAACTTTTAATAACAGTATAGTAGCCGTCATTAACATCTCTAAACATTATGAACAATATATCAACATTTACCAACAATATATAACCGTTTACTAACAACCTTTAAATATGTTTAACTATATATCAACATTTACTAACAATATATAACCATTTGCTGTTATTATTTTTTTTAGCTCCTTACATTAAGTTACTTCGTCTCTTGTCTGGAGCTATTTCCATAAAAAACAATATGTGGCTTTCATATGAGTCAAGTAGCAAACCTTTAGATGATCGGCAGAAATGTAATTTTCACCTGTTCCATGACCTTGACCTTTGACTAAGATATATCAAAATTAGATCAGTTCTGAGTTAGACGATGGATGATACTTTGACCAAGTTTGGTGACTATTGGTCAAGTGATGTATACGCTCGGCTGTACACAAACAAATAAACAAACATAGTTTCAAATTCGACCGAAAACATAACCTCCTTGGTGAAGGTAATATAGGTTTCATTCATTGCTCATTTCTATCTTTACAATCTAGATACTTTTTTTTATCACAGTTTGTACTAATGAAGAAAATAAGAATTTCATTCATTGATTCTTTGATTTCCTTTGGAAATACAACTTTAATGTTAATACTATCTTGATCCGCCTCGTACCGTTTCATTATAGAAACATTTTACAGGTGAAAATTATAAATACCTTTTGAATAAGTTATTTTTATGTAATTATTTTTATTGTTTAATTGCAGCGTTCGTTGTTTTTTCTGCTTACTATTATTTCGATTGTCTCACTTCCTAAGTGATCAAGATGCAGAAAATTGCATTATTAGTCGCCCTTAACTTTATAGGACGTATTTTTTGTTAATATATATTTTTCTTTATTTTATACGTACATAAAAGTAATCAATATATATATATATTCATTTTATACGTACATAAAAGTAATCCATGGACACGTGTTTCTGGCTCACAGCCGTCATCAGCATGGCTAACTTAGACAAGATCAAACCTTCAATATTGATGTCTATAGTCCAGCGTGTTTACCACTGGACCAAGACGCTTGTCTAGAAATATGTACGATTTTTATCACCTAAATATTTAATGTATATTTATGTAATTATTTTTATTGGTGATTGCAGCGTTCGTTGTTTTTTTTTGCTTACTAATGTTGAATAAGTTAGATACTCTGCTCATGTACCCTACTATATGTATGCCCCTGTCGCTCTTTAAAGGTTAATTTCATCTCTATATAAACATTATCTTGTCGGATTTTTGGCGTTTGTTATCGATAGCAATTAATCTGAGTGCTTGATATTTGATTCTGACTAGACAATTTCGTTTTTCTTTGGACCATTTAAAAAAAAATAAAAACTGTATTTTGCTTCAGTTTCTTTCTAATAAAATGTATTCCCTTTGAGACATATATTTCACTAGTCACCTTCATAGCTTCAACGTATTATGTTTTGAATAAAAAGTTCAACATTACACTATCTAAAACAGCTTTCGCATAAACAATTACATATGTTTAAAAGATTTGTTAACAAATTTGTATATCACAGTAGTAGGTACAAAAACAATTACAATAGATTTGTTAAAAAAATTGTATATCACAGTAGTAGGTACAAAAACAATTACAATAGATTTGTTAAAAATGTGTATATCACAGTAGTAGGTACATAAACAATTACAATAGATTTGTTAAAAAATTTGTATATCACAGTAGTAGGTACAAAAACAATTACAATAGATTTGTTAAAAAAAAGTTGTATATCACAGTAGTAGGTACAAAAATTATTCATTACATTGTTTAATTCTATGGTCTACAATCAATTATATAAGCGGTATTTTGGTATCATCCGTTGACGTATCATTCCTGTTTATGGTAAGTAGATATTTAAATTAAAACAATAAATAACAGTTTTATAATTATTTTTAATTTTAGCAGCGATTATTTCTTATGTTTACCTGTTCATAAATTTAAAAGAAGAAACACTATAATTTGTATTCCGCTGCTTTAAATTGTAATTAACTTTATGTCTGAATGAACGAAACGAAATTGATACTTAGAAGACTCCCGTGCAATGCCGGACAGGAGGAGCTTATTGTTTATATTTTCGTTTCCACGTGCATCAGTCTGAGGCAATGCCGCTGACTATGAGCATTGTGCTCGATTCAGGCATTACATAAAACTCTGTTATGTCTCTGATCTGCAGAGAACGTCCTGAAGATTCGAACAGACTTGCTGTCGCTTTTTCCTCACCAAAATACCACAAATAACTGGCAGATAGTAGAGATTTTATATTAGCAATGCGGGGAGCCATAGAAATTCAATTAAAAATTGTCATTTATTTTATGTTAATGTTAATTGTCACAATCATTACTCGTTGAGCGTCAAGTATTATTATAATTGACTTCATTGTTAATCTATATTATCATCAGGAACTTGCCATAGTCTTCAGCTTTGCTAACTTGTGATCTCATATCGAGATGGCGAGCGACTGGCTTTTGTGTAAGGTAGTAATTACATTTTAGTGAGAAAAGAAAGTGGTCGCAGCTGTGTGTTTGCCGATGTCTCCGCGGGAGACATCATTTCGCCCGTAATAAGGGCGCGAAACCAATCTGTACTATCCAATTAGGAAGACAGGACTTACAAATGGTGGACGAAATTCGAAGAAATGAAAAGACGCGCATCGGGTTGGCTACAAAGAAAGGAAAGATGAAATACAGAAAGAAAAAGTTTTTAAAAAGAATGAAAATATGAGATGATTATTTTACCGCAGAAATAAGAAAGAATAAATAAAGAAAGAAGTTTAAAATAACTAATTCAAACGGATAAACTGATTGCATAGAATCGAAGAAGGGGATAGAAAAAATCGAATAAAACAATAAAAAATGAAAGAAATTGGTAAAAAAAAAGAATGAAAATATAAGAGGATATTTTTACCGCACACATGAGAAAGAATAAATAAAGAAAAAAGAAAAAAGAATTGAAACGAATGAACTAATTGCATAAATAGAAACGAAAAGATAGAAAAAATGGATTGAAGAAATGAAGAATGAAAGAAAGTAGAAAAAGAATGAAAATATAAAAGGATATTTTTACCGCACACACGAGAAAGAATAAATAAAGAAAGAAAACATTTTAAAAATTAATTAAAACGGATAAATTAATTGCATAAATAAAAGAAGAGAGATAGAAAAAATGGAATGACGAAATAAAGGATGAAGAAAGTGAAAAAAAAAGTAAAATATAACAGGTACTTTTACCACACACATAAGAAACAATAAATAAAAAATTTAAAAATAAAGAAATTAATTAAAACGAATAAACTAATTCAGAGGTCTTCAAAGTGGGGGTCGCGACCCCCATGGGAATCGCGTAACCATAGAAAGGGGGTCGCCAAAATTCTTCTTTAAAAATCACGTTCGCTAAAATGAGTCTCATATCGTTTTGGTCTGGTCTTGATTCAGAATATTCGAACTTATCTCAGCTTGCAATAAACACTCTTCTACCTTTTGCATCGACTTATTTATGCGAAAGTGCTTTTTCGGCATTAACTAACCTAAAAACAAAACATCGAGCAAATTTGAAATGTATCGAAACCGTACTAAGACCAGCTTTGACTAAATTAGAGCCTAGATTTGATCTTTTATGCAAAAAAAATGCAATCGCATCAATCTCATTGATTCAAATGAAATGATATAATCTTAATAATGATATATGATTTTAACTGCTATTATCTTTCATAACCCCTTATTTTTTCGTACATATGCTTATTTCTGTGAATTCTTTTATAAATAAATAAAAAAAAGTAAAATATATTTTATTTCATGTTTAGCTTATGTTGATTTTTCGAAGGAATAAACTTTTTCACTCCATTAACTTATTTTTTATTTATAAAAAATTTTGGTGGGTCACGAAAAAAAAATTTTTCCAAAAAGGGGTCGCGACAAAAAAAGTTTGAAGAGCACTGAACTAATTGCATAAATAGAAAGAGAAAGATAGAAAATGAGGGTCCGAGCGTTTGTGGTGAAACGAGAGAAGCCTGGTTTGAGAGGAGTTAAATGTTACTAGCTATTTTTCACCACTGTACCACGTGCTCTAAGCCAGAAGAGATCTTGTCATCAATGCTTTTCGAAGTGTTGCCATAAATAGTTTTGTTGGCATTTTTGCTGATGACATGCGGGTAAATCGAATGCACACATATCTAAGACAATGACCGAACATTTAGAAAATTGCCCCCGGTCTGTAGTGGAATGGGGCCATAAATGGATAGTTACATTTATTATTACTTCTAAGACAAACCTCATTTTCTGTAACAATTATAAGAAACCTTTCCAAACAACGATTGCCATGGCTGATACATCCTTTCCCGAGAGTCTAAAATTCAAAGACATCGGACTAACATTCACAGGTTAGATGAATTAGAATAAATAAATACATAAAAAATACCACCAAGTCTGCTGCAATGAATGTGGGCTCCCTCTACCCGGCTAGAAAACTCCTCACACCTGCGAGCACTATATATCTCTCTGAAGCTACCAGCTCCCCATGTATGGAGTATTGTTGTCGCATCTGAGCTAGGGAACCAACCACTAGTCTTTCCTCTTAGGACAGGGTCCAAAAAAGAGCCTATAGCCTAATAGGTCCCACACTGTCTACCAAGCTCCAGCCCCTGTCCTATCGCCACAATGTTGCGTTCATGTGCTTGTTTTACAAGTATTTCAATGGAACGTGCTCCGACCAACTTGCTGCACATGTGCCCCCTCAATGCAAGTACCCCCGACCAACCCGGAAATCTACAAAATCCCACCCCTTCACTGTAGAGGTCCCCATATGCCGGAAAGCTTTCTACTCTAATAGTTTCTTTACTCGAACCAATTGCCTTTGGAATTCTCTTCCTGCTCCATGTTTCCCAGGATTTATCAACATGCAGAAATTTAAATGTAATGTGAACAAACAGCTAGCTGCACAATTCCTCACTTAGGATTTCTTTGGAGGTGTGGACCCTCATTCACAGTAGCCCCTTACGTCTCAGCGGCAATATGCCTTGTTTGTGGTGAATAAAAGTTAAAATTTAAAAAAATTAAATGAGATTTTGGTACTGATATCGATCCTGAACCAGTTTTCGTGAGGTTCGACTCGGAAGCGTTCGGCTGTCCTACGAGAGTTGACGAGCCGATTTGTACCAGACGACAATTTTGATACGGTGCTGCGTCCTATGATAATAATGTTTTGCTTGTTTTGTTTTGTTGTTGTTAGGGTTTTGGGTTTAGGGTTAAAAATATTTATTTGATAACAGTAATTTCGCTCTGTTTTGCTTGTTTTATTTGTTTTGTTGTTTAAAAAATTTCTTGCAACTATAACTAAAAATTATAGGACGCAGCAACGTATCAAAATTTTAAAAAAAATGTATTTGATAATGTTGCATAGTTACTGAAAACAAACGTCACGAAAGGCGAAGGGTGGGGAGAGAGGAGAGCTTATTTATTACTACGGGCAGAAATCCTTCCGACTGAGGCATTTCTCCAAAATCACCTCACAGTTCGCTATTACATCCTCTCCGGCCGAAAACAACGCGAAATGTTCACGAGAGGATTAATAGTGATCTCAATCTTTTTTCTTAATACTTCTGATGATACAATTTTCATAGACATTTTCATAGTCATTCTTTAAGCAAACATGTTTCTCAGTAATTTTAACACATTTTGGAGAGTCATTTTTCAACAGGGACCTTAAACACACTTTTCTCAAGAGTCATTTAAACAGATTTCTAAACACATTTTTCAAGAGTCCAAAAGTCACTTTGAAACACAGTTTCCAGACATTTTACATTATAAGAAAGTTACCTTTGTGGTTCTCGTTCTTGTTGCTGGCTGTGATCGCCGCGCGGCACCTGTTTTTGTGGGCAAACTCTATCTTTAAGCGGAGGACAAAGACACTCGAAGTCGGATTTTCTGAGAGATTTCTTTTGTTCTTTTTATTTCATGCTTTCATTCGAGTGGAGAGGTTTCCATTATTGGTTCTTCATTCACATCTTCCTAAGTTCGTACTCTGTGGGACGTTAGACGCTGTTAGTTTTTCTTAGTGGCTTTGGCCCATATCTCTTCGATTCACACCCGAACTCTTGCATTCGAGAGCTACCTCATGCGCTCGCCACAAGCTTCCATGGTGAACTCTTTTGGATACAGCCCTTATCGCGAGCGATTACATTCTTGGGAAAACTTCGCTCGCTTTTCCGAAACGACGTTGTCGTTTCGAGCGCCCATGGCGAACTGATTCCAAAAAGCTAAGTTCTTGTTCTCCGTGGTGACGTAATCATCATTCCCACGCACGAGATGGGGACAAAAACGACTCACTCTGATCTCTGACTCAAAGGTCACGTCAGGTGTCTAAATTTATTATGACTATTCTTGGATCAAACACTTCTCTGAACTCACTTCTGAGTCCAGAAACAAAACCTATTTTTCAATAACAAAATTAGCTATTTGATACTAGTTAACCTACTGTTCCTTGCATAATGGGGCCCTACAGTACTGTAACACTCCTTCCTTCCCTATAAACAAAAAAAACAAAAAATCCCAAGATTTTCTCTTTTTTTTAAAAAAACAACCCCTCCCTGGGACTGGTAAAAATCCGAGCCTGAGCACTCCTGGGGTTACCATCATTTCACCCCTACCGGAATGGGATTCGGCACCACATGACAATGTTTCCGGGATGTGGGAGAGTTTGCTCCCTACGGTCGTTACCGGCTAAAAAAGCCATCCCCTGTCATAAATCAACATCAGGCGTTTCTCGCCTATATCTCCTGCAAAATCTACCACATAAATTCGCTCTTGCTCACACACGCTCTCCGTGCTCGACCACTTCCCAAAAATTCCCGGTATGTTACACTTTCGGGCCACCATCACTTTCTTAGATAACTTCAACAAACGGTCGGCACACAACCGATTAAAACTAACTGCGCGTTTTATTCTCGCGAAATAGGGGAACAAAAAACAGAAAAAACCCTTCATTAACCTATTCTCTAATGGTCAGCCTCGAAGCTTACTGAAGGTAACGTCGTTATGCTGCTTGCTATATATGGACCATACATTTCTGACACGCCCGTGCTCCCGTCGCGAATGACAGCGAACAAACACCCAGTTTCTAACTCCCAACCCTGTTCATTAAACGTCGAGGACCCCATCCCATGGATCTATCTAGTCGATACGGTATTGAGCGAAATGTCACATCGAATCATCTCTGCTCCCGGAACACGCCGAATGACCACAAACTAGGCCCAACCTATAATCTTATAATTAAATCCAATTAACACCCGGTACCTCCTTTTTTTAAAAATCGATCCCCATGGTTCTATCCGCCCCCGACGCGCGCACCCGAGTCACACCACACCCCAGCTTAACTCCATCCCCACTGGTGTTGAGCAGACACCAATTCCATGCGTTCCCTTCCCGTGTCCCTATCTATGCGGTAAGAGGGTGGGGTATCTTCGCAGCACACTCGTCGGCAAACATCCAAAATCCACAAAAAAAAATGGGACCACAATTTCAAAGCTTAACATTTTACACAACTTTCACACACTCTATCGGCGCAGTTGGGCACACCTGGGTCACAAAAACAACAATTTCCATAACTGACCACCGTCCTTTTCTCGTGGTCCCACAGAATGACCATATCACCGTCATTCTCCCGTTCGCAATTTTAACGTATGCAGGCTTTACCACAAGCCTCGCCACTAACCCATGGGTACTCTATAAAAGAGAGCATACGAGCAAACGCCGGGAATCCCTCATTGACTTTCCAAGCCTGTACATACTCTGTACACGGGGATTCTTCCCGATAAAATCAACCCTGTCCAAGGGTTTCCGCGATCCGACCCAACCCAACTCTAGCTGCCGCCAGCTGCCCGAACATAATCAACTCAAATCGCCCGGCTGACCCAAACTCATACCCATTAAATTATCTGCCCTTTTTTTTTTTTTAATCTTTTACGTAACTGGTATAGCATTCTCACTTAAGCGACTAAACTTCTCCAAAATTCATTCAAAAACAACAATAATAAAAAAAAATAAAAGTCGAACCAATGAATTAATGGCAAACCCTCTCCACAATACAATTACAAATTATGCAGTACAATATTATATTAAAAAAAAACAATTTCATGCAATACAATTCAATTGAACAAAAAAAAAACAAAGACAATTATCCCGGGGCGACATCAGGCGACCCCGCCAGCTGTTCGCACGCAGTCCTTTCCCTCTCTCTCTTCCTGACATGAAATCTCTGCGCCGACGCGTTTTCTCATAAAGTTCCGTTACCTCAAAGTCCAACCATGTTTCAACCAAACAACTGAAAACATTTTTTTTTTTTACTCATGTCCGTCCCGAAACAAAATAGGATTCGTAGACAAAACACTATGCGGCACCAGTCAGCACATGTGCCTATCACTCGCTCTTTTTTTCTCACATTCCTTCTCCCTTTCTCTCACTTTTTTTTTCTTTCCATCTCATACTTTTTTCCTCTTTCTTTTACACTGTCTCTCTCTCTACCAACATATGGCTCATCACTCTCACTTTTATCCTCTCTCTCATTTTTTTCTGCATCAAACGCAACCCACAACATATACGTAAAATAAAAAAATACATTTAAAACACAAATTAACACGTAAATGAAAACCACAACCTATTCTTCCTTAAGGTTTTGTTACCTCAAAAATCCAATCGTGTTTTTTCTGTTTTTTTTTCTTTTTACTAAATCATTTTACTCATCGGCATATCACTTTTTCTCTGTCTCCGACTCTGTCCGTCTCTGCCTCTCTCTCTTTCTTTTTCCCTTTATTTTATCGGACCGAACGTGGTTTTTTTTCTTATTTTTTTAATATTTAATTTTTTTATTTTAGACCGCAAACGTTGTTAGTACCCATGGTTCGAATTCAATCTGTTCCATGTCGAAACAGCTGGTCACCAAGCACCAAAAAGAAGTATTTGTTGCATAGTTACTGAAAACAAACGTCACGAAAGGCGAAGGGTGGGGAGAGAGGAGAGCTTATTTATTACTACGGGCAGAAATCCTTCCGACTGAGGCATTTCTCCAAAATCACCTCACAGTTCGCTATTACATCCTCTCCAGCCGAAAACAACGCGAAATGTTCACGAGAGGATTAATAGTGATCTCAATCTTTTTTCTTAATACTTCTGATGATACAATTTTCATAGACATTTTCATAGTCATTCTTTAAGCAAACATGTTTCTCAGTAATTTTAACACATTTTGGAGAGTCATTTTTCAACAGGGACCTTAAACACACTTTTCTCAAGAGTCATTTAAACAGATTTCTAAACACATTTTTCAAGAGTCCAAAAGTCACTTTGAAACACAGTTTCCAGACATTTTACATTATAAGAAAGTTACCTTTGTGGTTCTCGTTCTTGTTGCTGGCTGTGATCGCCGCGCGGCACCTGTTTTTGTGGGCAAACTCTATCTTTAAGCGGAGGACAAAGACACTCGAAGTCGGATTTTCTGAGAGATTTCTTTTGTTCTTTTTATTTCATGCTTTCATTCGAGTGGAGAGGTTTCCATTATTGGTTCTTCATTCACATCTTCCTAAGTTCGTACTCTGTGGGACGTTAGACGCTGTTAGTTTTTCTTAGTGGCTTTGGCCCATATCTCTTCGATTCACACCCGAACTCTTGCATTCGAGAGCTACCTCATGCGCTCGCCACAAGCTTCCATGGTGAACTCTTTTGGATACAGCCCTTATCGCGAGCGATTACATTCTTGGGAAAACTTCGCTCGCTTTTCCGAAACGACGTTGTCGTTTCGAGCGCCCATGGCGAACTGATTCCAAAAAGCTAAGTTCTTGTTCTCCGTGGTGACGTAATCATCATTCCCACGCACGAGATGGGGACAAAAACGACTCACTCTGATCTCTGACTCAAAGGTCACGTCAGGTGTCTAAATTTATTATGACTATTCTTGGATCAAACACTTCTCTGAACTCACTTCTGAGTCCAGAAACAAAACCTATTTTTCAATAACAAAATTAGCTATTTGATACTAGTTAACCTACTGTTCCTTGCATAATGGGGCCCTACAGTACTGTAACAATAACAGTAACTTCGCTATGTTTTGCTTGTTTTTTTTTCTTTGTTGTTGTTTCTTTTAGAAAATTTCTTGAAAATATAACTTACAATCACAGGACGCAGCACCGTATCAAAATTGTCGTCTGGTACCATTCGGCTCGTCAACACTCGGGCGTTTGCGTAGGACAGCCGAACGCTTCCGAGTCGAACCTCACGAAAACTGGTTCAGGATCGATATCAGTACCGAGATTTTAATTGGGTTATAATGAGATGATTGAAAACGATGAATAGAAGAGACGAAATTAGATGAGTTCTTCTATGAAATATCTATTTTATTTAATCCTTTTTATTGAGACGCAGAACAACATTACAAATCTGAGTCATAGCGAAGATATCAGTAATAGCAACTAATGGATACTGCCTTAACTGTTATACTATTTGAAACGGAGTCAATACTATCCTCCAGATGCGCGATTACTAGTACAGGGTGGGCAAAAATAAGGGTCCTATTTTTAAAAATTCATAACTTTTTTATTTATTGATTTTTTTTTTATTTTTTTTTTTAGAATAAGTAAAGGACCCCTTCCGAAGCAAGCATGAGCCGTATTAGCCCTAAGGAACGTACCCTCATTTAGAAAACATTATTTTTGCTTAAAAAACTCAAAACAGTGTAAAAAACAATACTTTAGTTTTTGTAAGTTTTAAGAAGTGTTTTTCGGCTAAAATTTGTTTTGTTTATTTCAAAAAATCTCGGAAGGGTCAGTCTACACACACATAAAGTTTGGTGAGTTTAACTTTTATTTTGTGGAAGTTATTCAAATTTAAAGATAGGAACCTTATTTTGGCCCACCCTGTACCTTTTGCTTGATTCTATTTATCTTCCTCCCACAAGGTAAGATGTGACACAAGGTCGGGAAAGTGGGATTTGAAAAACCAGCGCCCGAGAATTCGGACGCTCTGGTCATTTAAAAATTGCCTGGGCAGCACCGTCGGCATTCCCCGGTAGGGGCGCCTCAGGCGATTAGCAATAAACTAACCCCTTCTCAAAGGGTGAGAAGGCAAAGCCTGAGAGGGTGCACCTCCTAGAGCTGCACAGGACGGACAACCGATAGACCGGCGTAAATCAAGACCCGAACGCCCAGACAATACCGGTCTATTGGGTGGGGTAAAACTCCAGTGTTGAACTTTTTGCTTGATAATTAGTATCATAATAAAGTGAATCGAAAGGTGTTCATATGAACTTAAACAGAATGAAAAAAAAAAACCGAATCCCTTTCTTCTGAGAATGCGTTCACGCTCGGACTACTGAGTAATATTTCAAGTTATGAATTATAATAAATCAAAATAGAAGTAAAAAAAACAAACTTTACATGTATATTGTAAAATCATATTAATCCATCTCGGCTGGCGAGTTGAAACCAGAAAGGCAAGATACAAACAGAACAATGCAAGAAACACACGTGACGGAAGACGTTGTCAACACTTTTATCGCTGAACTCGTAAAGACCACGTCAGCGTTCGCACGTTTATTTATACCACAACATCGATGCAAGGGAAATCACTCTGGTTGCTAAATGAAATCATGGCAGCCGATATAAGGGAAATAACTAAGACAACTACACCTATCTCCCATTTGATTAAAAACTCGACAACGTCAATAACGTGAGACTCGCTAGCTGGTGTAGGTGGTCATACCTAGGACCGAGTTGAGTTATAAAGAGTTTCAGAATCCGATACATTTAAAAAGTCGATCGTCAGAAGAAAACAAGTAATAATAAAACATGTTGTAGGCGATACGAAATATAGATTAATAACAAGTAAGAACTTGTCGACATTGGAATTGAAGACGGTAATGTTGAAGTCTGCAGGGAAGTAGTCCTGTGGTAATGTATTTCATTGAAGGAAAAAAATTGTATTATTTGATTATTTGGACTACTGTTATCATCTTCGATGTTATTCTCACAACGTGTCGGCCGATGTATACTCCAACTTTCTTCAGGTGCGTAGAACTTGGGGATCTTTATCTCAAACTCGCAAATCTGCACGGAATTTCATACTGACCCCTTTATTTCACTCACGGGGGAAGCTTGTTCTCGTTCCGTCGGCCATGATCGCCAGTCTTAAGTAATTCTTAATTGTGTTCATCGTGTCGCCCATACTGAGGATTGAACCTTCAACCTATCGAAGACTGTAACTTAGAACTGATTATCATTTAGCACTTTTATCCGTTGAGCAGCTGGTGCATGTGAACAATAATACAAATTACAAGTCTCTCCCTCCTTGACAAGGTCCAAAAAAGATTCACCAACCAAAATAGGTCCCTCACTGTCAACCAAGCTCCAGTCCCTGTCCCATCGCCGCAATGTAGCATCCTTGTGCTTGTTTTACAAATACTTCAATGGATTGTGCTCCGATGAATTGGCTGCTCTGGTGCCCCCTCGAGGTAAGTTCACTAGACCAACTCGACAATCGACTAAATCCCATCCATTCACTGTGAGGTCCCCACATGCCGGAGAGCTTTCTACTCAAATAGCATCTTTCCTCGTGCTGCTGGCATCTGGAACTCCCTCCCTGCCCCCTGTTTCCCCGACGGTACTGACATGCAGAAATTTAAAACTAATGTGAACAGACATCTTGTTGCGCAGATCCCAATTTAGGTTGACCCCTCCCCAATCTTCTCCACTTTTCTTTCTTCTCAGTAGCCCCTTACGTCTACAGTGGTGGCCTGCCTTGTCTTAGGTTAACTAAAAGCGATTTTCTTATTTTTGTTTCACTTTTCTTTCGTTTCGACGTACTAGTTGACCAGTCCAGCTGCTTGTGCTAGGGTCTACTTATTTATCAATTGACCGTACGCTGATTTACGCCAAACTGCACGACCCAACCAATACCGAATTCTTCACTGAAGAGATGCCATTCTACAGCAAAACATCGTTCGCAGCCGGAAGTCGATTACTTCCCTTTATACTTTCACCGGATCAAAGACGCATGCGCAAAATAAATTGGAAAAGTAACCGCCACCGCCACCGTCGTCTACGATTGTTTGATCTCAGGGCAATTTCGAATTCTTAACACACTTGGCGCAATTTCACGGGCGCACGGTGTCGGCAAGACCCATGGGATTTTTTTTAAAAGAACGATTCATTCAACCTTCTCTTTTTTATACTTTTTCTACACGATTTGTTATCTTCTTTTTTTTCTTTCTTTTTCAATTTCTATTTCTTCTTTTTCTTCTTCTTTTTCTTCTTCTCTTTTTTTCTTTCTTTTTCAATTTCTATTTCTTCTTTTTCTTCTTCTTTTTCTTCTTCTCTTTTTTTCTATTTCTTCTTCTACATCTTTACCATTTTTATTTAACTTTTTAATTTTTTTTTTGATTTTCACTTGATTCTTCTTCTTCTTCTTCTTTCTTTCTTTTTCTTCTTCTTCTTCTTTTTCTATTTCTTCTTCTACATCTTTACCATTTTTATTTAACTTTTTAATTTTTTTATTTTCACTTGATTCT
The DNA here is from genome assembly GCA_963556195.1 of Sepiola atlantica. Classification (NCBI taxonomy): domain Eukaryota; kingdom Metazoa; phylum Mollusca; class Cephalopoda; order Sepiida; family Sepiolidae; genus Sepiola; species Sepiola atlantica. Next base: position 20,554,248 of record OY744544.1, read on the forward strand.
TCTTCTTCTTCTTCTTCTTTCTTTCTTTTTCTTCTTCTTCTTCTTTTTCTATTTCTTCTTCTACATCTTTACCATTTTTATTTAACTTTTTAAATTTTTTTTTGGTTTTCACTTGATTCTTCTTCTTCTTCTTTTTCTTCTTCTTCTTCTTTTTCTATTTCTTCTTTTTTCTTTTTCTTCTTCTTTTTTCTTCTTCTACATCTTTACTATTTTTATTTTACTTTTTTTAACTTTGTCCATATTCTTTTTAATTTTCCCTTCATTCTCTTCTTTTTCTATTTCTTCTTTTTTCTTTCTCTTCTTCTTCTTTTTCCATTTCTTCTTTTTTCTTTCTTTTCTTCTTCTTTTTCTTCTTTTTCTATTTCTTCTTTACCATTTTTATTTTACTTTTTCAATTTTCTCCATATTGTTTTCTTTTTCTTTCATTCTTCTTCTTTTTCTTCTTTTCCTTTACTATTATTATTATTACTAGTATAGATCCTCCATCAAAAATGATGGGAAAAAAAACTATGCTTCGCCAGTGTACGCACTATTATTTATATAAAATCATAAAATTCCGTCAGTAATTTAATTTTTCATATATAAATTATTATAATTTCTGATGACTTAAAGAAAAAAAACATCCACCGTTGAATTTTATTTAGAGTTGAGACTTTCTTTCAGAATCATTTTCAGACGGTTGTGGTCTGACTTGCTGTTTGCTTTCTAAAGTAAGTCTACTTTTATTTGACTAAGATAACTACGGACTCAACCATCGCAAGTTGAGAAAACCACGAGCCATTTCTGATGACCTAAAGAAAAAACGCCGACCATTTTTTTTTTCCTTTAATTTTCGTTCTTTGATTATTGAAAGGTGAGGGGAACGGCTAGACATAAAAAAAATGAGGCCAAACTTTTTAACATCAAAGATTTTAGCGGTTAAAATGTAAGAGAATAATCATCGCTCACATAAGAAAGAAAGAAAAAAAGAATGAAAGAATGTAAACGTCTCAAACTGGAAAGTTTTTAAAAAGAACAAAGAAAGAAAAAAACGTATAAATCGGTATAGAAAGGAGAAAGAAACAAAGAATGAAAGCGTCACATAAGAAAGAAAGAAAGAAAGAATAAAAGTAAACGTCTCAAATTGGAAAGTGTTTAAAAAGAACAAAGGAAAGAAAAAAACGTATAAATCGGTATAGAAAGGAGAAAGAAACAAAAAATGAAAGCGTAACACAAGAAAGAAAGAAAGAAAGAAAGAAACTAAGTAAACGTCTCAAACTGGATTGTTTTTACAAAGAACAAAGGAAAGAAAAAACGTATAAATCGTTATAGAAAGGAGAAAGAAACAAAAAATGAAAGCGTCACATAAGAAAGAAAGAAAGAAAGAAAGAAAGAATAAAAGTAAACGTCTCAAACTGGAATGTTTTTACAAAGAACAAAGGAAAGAAAAAACGTATAAATCGGTATAGAAAGGAGAACGAAAAAAAAGAAGAGGTATCATTATGGAAATAGATTTGCGTGTTCCCTTCCCTCATACGTTTGACAGACTTTTGTGCGACTAAAAAATACACATTGCTCTTTATGATAGAGTGGAGGATTGTTATTTCTTATTTATTAGTAGTAACTCTCACAAGTGATTACTAGTGATATCCCATCCAGGTCGTCTTCCCTAGAGTCTGAGTTACAGCAAGTCTCCCCAAATTTCCAGTACTCTCCTCTACTTTCGATCATCGTTGCAAGCTAATGTGTATTCTCACATCAGCCGTTTACCATTGAATTCGCGCTGATAAAGGCTGACAATAAGCCTTCCCAGGGTTCTAGTACTCTTCGTGCCCTTCCAGTCGACGTCTCGATTGTGCTTTCTATCGTCAGTTTTCATATCCTATGACCCGTCACGACCATTTTCTGGTGTACCAACTGTTGGTGCCACAAATTTAAGAAGGGCGTCGCTTCAGTTCCCTTGGGTCCATTTTTTTTATTAATCAAGGGAGGCGCGAGAGCGCTCTATCCCTTAATAGACTTCACGAATGGCCTATGCTGGAAATCTCATTTCTTTGATCAATCATAACTCAAAAACCAATAAACCAAATTAGGTAAAACTTTGCACAGAATTTTTATTTGATAGGTTCTATAAGTGTGTAGAATTTCAGCATCATTAGTCAAGGCAAACCAGAGATCCAGAAAGTTCAATCATGAAATCATGTTATCTGTGTGTACGTACGTACGCACGTACGTACGTATGTGCCACCCTGTATCTCATCAACCTTAAAAATGACCAGTATTCATACATATATTAGTTATTATTATGAGAAGGTATTGTATTGAGGCATAGCCTTTACAAAAGTAGTGACATTCCATGAAAAATACCAGTATACTGAAATCATATGCCCTTAATAGGGTTAAGATGAAAATTCATATACACTAAATGTACAAAAGCAAGGAAATTCCCAAATGTTTACACTTTTATTGTCATTAATTAAGGGTATGACTACATATCAACCAAACCATTTCATTATCACCTCACTACAGTATAAATCTCTATGGATGAGTGGATGAAGTGTGTGAGGTGCGCTGAAGAAAAATTCCTACCAGTAAAATGCATAGTCCTGTTGTGCTCGCATACCCTTAATGACAATAAAAGTGTAAAAATTTGGGAATTTCCTTGCTTTTGTACATTTAGTGTATATTAATTTTCATCTTTATACTATTAAGGGCATATGATTTCAGTATACTGGCATTTTTCATGGAATGTGTATATATTTCTAGTTGTGTTTGGACAGCACTATTCTATTTCAACTTACCTGGGGTTAGTCTGAGTTACCTGGCTACGTGGGTTGGTTTCAGTACTCGAGGATTTTCTAAATATTTTTATCAACGGCATACTTCTTATAGTATAAATCATCGCATTGCTTCCATTTTCTACCAATTATTTGTTGTGTTGTTTTTTTTTTGTTTTTTTTAACAGTTCCGAGTACTCCTACACTTATTGGCATTACTGCAGTTCCTATTCACTTACACGCCACCTCCCACACATACACAAGGTCGGTTTTTAATGTGGAGAAAAATCCAGCTTCCCAAAAAGGGGCACTCTGGATTGGAACAAAAATTTAAATTGCCTCAGTCTAGAAGGATTTCTCTTTCACCGACCGATGGTAGAAAGATGAGGTGTAGTATGAGAATAGATACTGCATTTTGCTCCTGACCTAAAGGTCAAGGAACTTTTACTATAGTTTTCTTTCATTTCTCTGGCAAGCTCCATGCATTTTTTGTTTAGTGGTTCTGTCACATTGAGCTTACATGTGAACTGCTGGGACGGCGAAATCTACTATTTAGCAGGATTTTTTTTTCACGTCCGGTGTTCTATCTTTGTAT
>OY744544.1:20562598-20585098 GCA_963556195.1 Sepiola atlantica
GTACGGCTAGGAAAACCTAACCCTAAAGTGAAGGAGTACGGCTAGGAAAACCTAACCCTAAAGTGAAGGAGTGCTAGGAAACCCTAACCCTAAAGTGAAGGAATGCTAGGAAACCCTAACCCTACAGTGAAGGAGTGCTAGGAAACACTAACCCTAAAGTGAAGGAGTGCTAGGAAACCTTAACCCTAAAGTGAAGGAGTGCTAGGAAACCCTAACCCTACAGTGAAGGAGTGCTAGGAAACACTAACCCTAAAGTGAAGGAGTGCTAGGAAACCCTAACCCTAAAGTGAAGGAGTGCTAGGAACCCCTAACCCTAAAGTGAAGGAGTGCTAGGAAACACTAACCCTAAAGTCAAGGAGTGCTAGGGAACACTAACTCTACAGTGAAGGAGTGCTAGGAAACACTAACCCTACAGTGAAGGAGTGCTAGGAAACACTAACCCTAAAGTCAAGGAGTGCTAGGGAACACTAACCCTAAAGTGAAGGAGTGCTAGGAAACCCTAACCCTAAAGTGAAGGAGTGCTAGGAAACCCTAACCCTACAGTGAAGGAGTGCTAGGAAACCCTAACCCTAAAGTCAAGGAGTGCTAGGGAACACTAACCCTAAAGTGAAGGAGTGCTAGGAAACCCTAACCCTAAAGTCAAGGAGTGCTAGGAAACCCTAACCCTACAGTGAAGGAGTGCTAGGAAACCCTAACCCTAAAGTCAAGGAGTGCTAGGGAACACTAACCCTAAAGTGAAGGAGTGCTAGGAAACCCTAACCCTAAAAGTGAAGGAGTACGACTAGGAAACCCTAACCCTAAAGTGAAAGAGTGCTAGGAAACCCTAACCCTTAAGTGAAGGAGTACGGCTAGGAAAACCTAACCCTAACCCTAAATTGAAGGAGTACGGCTAGGAAATCGTAAAAATATACACAGAAGATAACACATCACTGGGATACATAGGCGTTTGAGAGTAAGTGTAGATGTCCCTTTTTACTTACCTATCCACTAGAGTAGAGTATTGATTTACTTCTCTCCAGGAGTTAGGCACAAGGCCAGTTTTTATCTTACTCCCACAAGTAAGATGTGACCCAAGGTCGGGTCGGGAAAGTGGGGTTTAAAAATTGCCTGGGCAGCCCCGTCGGCATTCCCCGGTAGGGGGGGGGCTCAGGCAGTAAGCAATAAACTTACTCCTTCATAAAGAGGGGAGGCAAAGCTTGGGAGGGTGGACCTCCCAGAACTGCACAGGACAGACCCATTGACCGGCGTAAATCAAGCCCCGAAGGTCAAGACAATACCAGTATGGGGTGCAGTAGAGTAGAGTAGGAAAAATGACGCTTCTCCAAAATGAATGCTCTTGATTGTGACAAAAATTTTTTAATGCCTCAGTCTAGAAGGATCTGTCCTGACTGATTGAAGACAGAACAGATAAAGTGTGATATCAGAACAGCTAATAAATGAAGACATGCATTTTATAGAGAGGCGTTCTTTTTATGTTTGTTTATTACTGACAACCTTTGTATAAAAGAAAAGAATGACACTTCGTAAAATGCAAAAGCATCTAATAAATAAAGACTTATTCAGTTAAAAAATCTACGTTCTTTTTTTTGGTTTGTTTATTACTGACACTCTCTGTATATAAGAAAAGAATGGATCTTCGTAAAAAGGCAAATACGACTAATAAATATATAAATCTGCGTTGTTTTTTGTTTGTTTATTACTGACAACCTTTGTATATAAGAAAAGAATGGCACTTCGTATAGATGCAAAAACGGCTAATAAATAAACACTTATACATTTTATAAAGCTGCGTTGTTTGTTTCTTTTTGTTAAATAGCTGCGTTGTTTTTTTATGTATTACTGACAACTTTAATACATAAGAAAATATGAAAAAACAACTAATAAATGAAGACTTATACATTTTATAAAGCTGCATTGTTGTTTATTTATTACTGACAAACTTTGTATATGAGAAAAAAATAGCACTTCGTAAAAATGTAAAAACTTCTAATAAAGACTTATACAGTTTATAAAGTTGCGTTGTTTTTTTGTTTGTTTATTACTGAAAACCTTTGTATATAAGAAAAGAATGGCACTTCGTATAAATGCAAAAACGGCTAATAAATAAACAATTATACATTTTATAAAGCTGCGTTGTTTGTTTCTTTTTGTTAAATAGCTGCGTTGTTTTTTTATGTATTACTGACAACTTTAATACATAAGAAAATATGAAAAAACAACTAATAAATGAAGACTTATACATTTTATAAAGCTGCATTGTTGTTTATTTATTACTGACAAACTTTGTATATGAGAAAAAAATAGCACTTCGTAAAAATGTAAAAACTTCTAATAAAGACTTATACAGTTTATAAAGCTGCGTTGTTTTTTTGTTTGTTTATTACTGACAACCTTTGTATATAAGAAAAGAATGGCACTTCGTATAAATGCAAAAACGGCTAATAAATAAAGACTTATACATTTTATAAAGCTGCGTTGTTTGTTTCTTTTTGTTAAATAGCTGCGTTGTTTTTTTATGTATTACTGACAACTTTAATACATAAGAAAATATGAAAAAACAACTAATAAATGAAGACTTATACATTTTATAAAGCTGCATTGTTGTTGTTTATTTATTACTGACAAACTTTGTATATGAGAAAAAAATAGCACTTCGTAAAAATGTAAAAACTTCTAATAAAGAATTATACAGTTTATAAAGCTGCGTTGTTTTTTTGTTTGTTTATTACTGAAAACCTTTGTATATAAGAAAAGAATGGCACTTCGTAAAAATGCAAAAACAACTAATAAAGACTTATACAGTTTATAAAGCTGCGTTGTTTTTTGTTTGTTTATTACTGAAAACCTTTGTATATAAGAAAAGAATGGCACTTCGTAAAAATGCAAAAACAACTAATAAATAAAGACTTATACAGTTTATAAAGCTGTGTTGTTTTTTGTTTGTTTATTACTGAAAACCTTTGTATATAAGAAAAGAATGGCACTTCGTAAAAATGAAAAAACAACTAATAAATAAAGAGTTATACAGTTTATAAAGCTGTGTTGTTTTTTTGTTTGTTTATTACTGAAAACCTTGGTATATAAGAAAAAAATAGCACTTCGTAAAAATGTATAAACTTTTAATAAAGACTTATACAGTTTATAAAGCTGCGTTGTTTTTTTGTTTGTTTATTACTGACAACCTTTGTATATAAGAAAAGAATGGCACTTCGTAAAAATGCAAAAACAACTAATAAATAAAGATTTATACATTTAATCTAGGTGTGCCGTTGTTGTTCCTTGGTTACTGACAACCTGTATATATAACAGAAGAAATGTTGGAACATATCAGCTGAATTCAGAAAAAATGGCGGGAAAGCTAATCAAGAAGAGCAACTCGCAAACAAAAAACAGAAATGAACCAAAAACAAAGGAAAAAGAAAACAACGGAAGAGTCAGGAAAAAAATAACCTGAAAAAAAAAACATGGGGAAAAAAATAAGAAATAATTAAAGGGATAGACATGAACTAAGTTATGAGTCAAGAAGCACGTAAAGAAACGAATGGATAAAAGAAAGAATTGAATTGGATTGGGTTTTTATGAATTAATCTTTTATTCAGTACTAGGCAGGTTTTATATATATTCTTATCGTACATATATACAATACAAATTGATTGCTTTTTATGCTTTCTTGCTCTCTCTCTTTCTTTCTTTCTCTCTTTCTCTTTCTTTCTTTCTCTCTTTCTCTCTCTTTCTCTCACACACACATGCACAAACACTTTCTCTCTCTCTCTCTTTCTCTCTCTCTTTCTCTCTAGTTCTTTCTCTCTCTCTCTTTCTCTTTCTCTCTGTCTCTCTTTATCTCTCTCTTTCTCTCACACACACATGCACACACATTTTCTCTCTCTCTTTCTCTCTCTCTCTTTCTCTCTATTTCTTTCTCTCTCTCTCTTTCTCTTTCTCTCTGTCTCTCTTTATCTCTCTCTTTCTCTCACACACACATGCACACACATTTTCTCTCTCTCTCTCTTTCTCTCTCTCTCTTTCTCTCTATTTCTTTCTCTCTCTTTCTCTCTCTCACACTTTCTCTCTCTCTGTCTTTCTCTCTCTCTTTCTCTCTCACTCTCTGTCTCTCTTTATCTCTCTCTTTCTCTCACACACACCTGCACACACATTTTCTCTCTCTCTCTCACTTTCTCTCTCTCTCTTTATCTTTCTCACTCTCTTTCTCTCTCTCTTTATCTCTCTCTTTCTCTCACATACACATACACATACACTTTCTCTCTCTCTCTTTCTCTCTCTCTCTCTTTCTCTCTTTCTCTCACACACACATACACACACTCTCTCTCTCTCTTTCTCTCTCTCTAACAGCGCCCGACCCGCAGCCGAGCGGTTAGAATCGCAGACTATCAACTAGATAATCGTAGGTTAGATCCCGCTTGGAGCGGGTGTTAGTCTAGCTTGACTAAAGAGCCGTGATACAGCGAAGCCGTCTGTTTGTGGATGACTATATAAGCTTCCTTACTCGCGTTGAGCACTCTGGTAAGTGGTATCGCCGACTTCTATTAGAGATAATACAAAGCTCGTTGTAAACAAATAGAGCCCTCTCCATTATTTGTCAATGTTCATATAAATGATTTAGAGGCCACTTGTCATACAGCTTCATTTTTACAGCACTCGGCTTGTAGCCGAGGGGTTAGAGTGGCCGATTATCAACTAGATGGCCGTAGGTCCATTTAGTCTAGCCACACTGAAGAGAAACAGTTTGGCTGTAAATAACTATAGCATCCTCTTCTCAAGTTGAGCACTGTGGTTAGTAGGGAAGAAGGCCAACTACTATTGATGCCAATTAAGAGCTCTTTGTAAATAAATGGAACACTTTTTAGTCGTTGTCTCGACTTGGGGGTATGCTAGTCTAGCCGTACTGAAGAGCAGTGTTACAGCGAAACTGTGTTTGTAGATGACTATATATATATATATATATATATATATATATATATATATATAGAGAGAGAGAGAGAGAGAGAGAGAGAGAGAGAGAGAGAGAGAGAGATGTCATTTATTTGTTTATTTTGTTTGCGATACTTTTGAACAAAATCAACTATTTATAGGTAAAATCATTTTATCTTAATTAGGAATAATTTTTCCTTCACCAATGTAATGCTTCCAAATAAGTATCGCTATATATATATATATATATATATATATATATATATATAGTAAGTTATGAAAATATATTCATGGCAATTAAGCTCCACAGAGCTTTCCGCGTTTCATCCCCGCAGGGTATCGTCAGGATAAAATTTTAACCTGACGATTATCCACGGGGATGAAACGCGGAAGCCTCTGTGTAGCTTAATTCCCATAAATATATTTTCATAACCTTCTAATAGATCTAATCACATATTGACTACTATTGAAGTAAATGCTGAAAATCGATACATAAAATATTATCTCCTTATAACATTTCATGTGGATACATGAAATTTAATATATATATATATATATATATATATATATATATATATATATATATATATATGAAAAATATTTGTTGTTGTTTATTATCTACGGGCGTATACGTTTCGTCTCTTTTCAATCAAGACTCTTCAGCGTAGAAGTATGACTATTCACTACCGGTCACTCGGTTCGAACCCCTGGATTATAAGTATTTTTCAACTTCAATCCAACGTCTTAAACCTCGCGGCCAATATTTGAACAGCTGATAAACTGTGGTAGTTTAAATACATTTATAAGCGGCGATGGCGACACATGCATTTTACTTATATTAAGGAATGATGTATTATAAAGCAAATGACGTCACGCTGTATTTGCACTACTACTAAAGTGCTCTACTAATTATTAAGGAGCGACAAATATGAAAAATATTTGTTGTTGTTTATTATCTACGGACGTATACGTTTCGTCTCTTTTCAATCAAGACTCTTCAGCGTAGAAGTATGACTATTCACTACCGGTCACTCGGTTCGAACCCCTGGATTATAAGTATTTTTCAACTTCAATCCAACGTCTTAAACCTCGCGGCCAATATATATATATATATATATAAACATTATAAAACAACCCGGAGCGTTTTTGGTTGAAAAGCTTTCTTTTTTTTCAATTTTCCGAATAGTTCATTTAGTATTTCGGCTAAACTGCTGTATGTAAGTTCCGTGGGTTTCTTGTTCCATTTTTCTTTCTTTTTGCACGAGTACTTTCGATTTAATACATTACATCATCGTCAGGCGGTGTTAGTCTTGATGTGTTTACGACTATGTCTTTACCGATGAGTTTATTAAGCGGCTAGCAATTTACGACTTTAAATAGCGTATGTAGTAATCACATGTTGCATGCGAACGTGATTACGTGCGAAGCGTGTTCAAAATTCAAAAGTATGATTGCTTTACGGCTAAGAATTCGGTAATGTTAATTACTATGTTAGACACTGTAAAGTGGTGTGACTAGTTTCGTAATTAACATTACTGATTAAGGGATCTTTGGTTTTATGTGAAGGACTTCATGAATTTTCTATCTTTTGGTGTTGGTATCGTTGCGTATGATTTTAGTATTATTAACTAGGATATGTCTATATTGAAAAGGGTCGGTGATGCTTTTTCAGGTGTTTGCAAACAGAGTTGGTGTCAGTGAGATGTTAGGTGAGTCTTCGGGAAAGTGTTGTGGTAATAGGTCCCTCACTGTCAACCAAGCTCCAGTCCCTGTCCCATCGCCGCAATGTAGCATCCTTGTGCTTGTTTTACAGATGAACTGGCTACTCTGGTGCCCCCTCAACGTAAATTCACTAGACCAACTCGACAATCAACTAAATCCCATCCATTCATTGTGGAGGTCCCCAAATATCAGAGAGCTTTCTACTCAAATAGCTTCTTAACTCGTGCTGCTGGCCTCTGCAACTCCCTGCCTGCCCCCTGTTTTACCGACAGTACTGACATGCAGAAATTTAAAATTAATGTAAACAGACATCTTGCTGCGCAGATCCCAATTTAAATTGATCCCCCCAACCTTCTACCTTTTCTTTTTTCTCAGTAGCCCCTTACGTCTACAGTGGCGGCCTGCGTTGTCTGGGGTGAACTATGTTTTAAAAAAAGTCATGGGTATGACCGTTTAGCTACATCCTGTGGTGAAGATCTCTATTTAGGAAGTATGAAGTTGTCTTTACTGTAATGTCCATTTTCTTTTTTCTCAGTAACCCCTTACGTCTACAGTGGCGGCCTGTCTTGTTTGGGGTGAACTATGTTTAAAAAATAAAAAAATTTTAAAAGTTCGGATGCATTTGGTTACAATAGCATTGATTAATATAGTTGGAATTATTTAGATGTTAATTATTACTATTGTCTAATTTTCTAATAATTAATTTAGTTTGTTCGTCTACAATATAATTATTTAGATGTTAATTATTACTATTGTCTAAGTTTCTAATCATTAATTTAGTTTGTTTGTTTACAATATAATTATTTAGATGTTAATTATTACTATTGTCTAAGTTTCTAATCATTAATTTAGTTTGTTCGTCTACAATATAATTATTTCGATGTTAATTATTACTATTGTCTAAGTTTCTAATCATTAATTTAGTTTGTTCGTCTACAATATAATTATTAGATGTTAATTGTTACTATTGTCTAAGTTTCTAATCATTAATTTAGTTTGTTCGTCTACAATATAATTATTTAGATGTTAATTATTACTATTGTCTAAGTTTCTAATCATTAATTTAGTTTGTTCGTCTACAATATAATTATTTAGATGTTAATTATTACTATTGTCTAAGTTTCTAATCATTAATTTAGTTTGTTCGTCTACAATATAATTATTTCGATGTTAATTATTACTATTGTCTAAGTTTCTAATCATTAATTTAGTTTGTTCGTCTACAATATAATTATTTAGATGTTAATTATTACTATTGTCTAAGTTTCTAATCATTAATTTAGTTTGTTCGTCTACAATATAATTATTTCGATGTTAAGTATTACTATTGTCTAAGTTTCTAATCATTAATTTAGTTTGTTCGTCTACAATATAATTATTTAGATGTTAATTATTACTATTGTCTAAGTTTCTAATCATTAATTTAGTTTGTTCGTCTACAATATAATTATTTAGATGTTAATTATTACTATTGTCTAAGTTTCTAATCATTAATTTAGTTTGTTCGTCTACAATATAATTATTTCGATGTTAATTATTACTATTGTCTAAGTTTCTAATCATTAATTTAGTTTGTTCGTCTACAATATAATTATTTCGATGTTAATTATTACTATTATCTAAGTTTCTAATCATTAATTTAGTTTGTTCGTCTACAATATAATTATTTAGATGTTAATTATTACTATTGTCTAAGTTTCTAATCATTAATTTAGTTTGTTCGTCTACAATATAATTATTTCGATGTTAATTATTACTATTGTCTAAGTTTCTAATCATTAATTTAGTTTGTTCGTCTACAATATAATTATTTAGATGTTAATTATTACTATTGTCTAAGTTTCTAATCATTAATTTAGTTTGTTCGTCTACAATATAATTATTTCGATGTTAATTATTACTATTGTCTAAGTTTCTAATCATTAATTTAGTTTGTTCGTCTACAATATAATTATTTCGATGTTAATTATTACTATTGTCTAAGTTTCTAATCATTAATTTAGTTTGTTCGTCTACAATATAATTATTTAGATGTTAATTATTACTATTATCTAAGTTTCTAATCATTAATTTAGTTTGTTCGTCTACAATATAATTATTTAGATGTTAATTATTACTATTGTCTAAGTTTCTAATCATTAATTTAGTTTGTTCGTCTACAATATAATTATTTCGATGTTAATTATTACTATTGTCTAAGTTTCTAATCATTAATTTAGTTTGTTCGTCTACAATATAATTATTTCGATGTTAATTATTACTATTGTCTAAGTTTCTAATCATTAATTTAGTTTGTTCGTCTACAATATAATTATTTAGATGTTAATTATTACTATTATCTAAGTTTCTAATCATTAATTTAGTTTGTTCGTCTACAATATAATTATTTAGATGTTAATTATTACTATTGTCTAAGTTTCTAATCATTAATTTAGTTTGTTCGTCTACAATATAATTATTTCAATGTTAATTATTACTATTGTCTAAGTTTCTAATCATTAATTTAGTTTGTTCGTCTACAATATAATTATTTAGACGTTAATTATTACTATTGTCTAAGTTTCTAATCATTAATTTAGTTTGTTCGTCTACAATATAATTATTTAGATGTTAATTATTACTATTGTCTAAGTTTCTAATCATTAATTAAGTTTGTTCGTCTACAATATAATTATTTCGATGTTAATTATTACTATTGTCTAAGTTTCTAATCATTAATTTAGTTTGTTCGTCTACAATATAATTATTTCGATGTTAATTATTACTATTGTCTAAGTTTCTAATCATTAATTTAGTTTGTTCGTCTACAATATAATTATTTAGATGTTAATTATTACTATTGTCTAAGTTTCTAATCATTAATTTAGTTTGTTCGTCTACAATATAATTATTTCGATGTTAATTATTACTATTGTCTAAGTTTCTAATCATTAATTTAGTTTGTTCGTCTACAATATAATTATTTAGATGTTAATTATTACTATTATCTAAGTTTCTAATCATTAATTTAGTTTGTTCGTCTACAATATAATTATTTAGATGTTAATTATTACTATTGTCTAAGTTTCTAATCATTAATTTAGTTTGTTCGTCTACAATATAATTATTTCAATGTTAATTATTACTATTGTCTAAGTTTCTAATCATTAATTTAGTTTGTTCGTCTACAATATAATTATTTAGACGTTAATTATTACTATTGTCTAAGTTTCTAATCATTAATTTAGTTTGTTCGTCTACAATATAATTATTTAGATGTTAATTATTACTATTGTCTAAGTTTCTAATCATTAATTTAGTTTGTTCGTCTACAATATAATTATTTCGATGTTAATTATTACTATTGTCTAAGTTTCTAATCATTAATTTAGTTTGTTCGTCTACAATATAATTATTTAGATGTTAATTATTACTATTGTCTAAGTTTCTAATCATTAATTTAGTTTGTTCGTCTACAATATAATTATTTAGATGTTAATTATTACTATTGTCTAAGTTTCTAATCATTAATTTAGTTTGTTCGTCTACAATATAATTATTTAGATGTTAATTATTACTATTGTCTAAGTTTCTAATCATTAATTTAGTTTGTTCGTCTACAATATAATTATTTAGATGTTAATTATTACTATTGTCTAAGTTTCTAATCATTAATTTAGTTTGTTCGTCTACAATATAATTATTTAGATGTTAATTATTACTATTGTCTAAGTTTCTAATCATTAATTTAGTTTGTTCGTCTACAATATAATTATTTCGATGTTAATTATTACTATTGTCTAAGTTTCTAATCATTAATTTAGTTTGTTCGTCTACAATATAATTATTTAGATGTTAATTATTACTATTATCTAAGTTTCTAATCATTAATTTAGTTTGTTCGTCTACAATATAATTATTTCGATGTTAATTATTACTATTGTCTAAGTTTCTAATCATTAATTTAGTTTGTTCGTCTACAATATAATTATTTAGACGTTAATTATTACTATTGTCTAAGTTTCTAATCATTAATTTAGTTTGTTCGTCTACAATATAATTATTTCGATGTTAATTATTACTATTGTCTAAGTTTCTAATCATTAATTTAGTTTGTTCGTCTACAATATAATTATTTAGACGTTAATTATTACTATTGTCTAAGTTTCTAATCATTAATTTAGTTTGTTCGTCTACAATATAATTATTTAGATGTTAATTATTACTATTGTCTAAGTTTCTAATCATTAATTTAGTTTGTTCGTCTACAATATAATTATTTCGATGTTAATTATTACTATTGTCTAAGTTTCTAATCATTAATTTAGTTTGTTCGTCTACAATATAATTATTTAGATGTTAATTATTACTATTGTCTAAGTTTCCAATCATTAATTTAGTTTGTTCGTCTACAATATAATTATTTAGATGTTAATTATTACTATTATCTAAGTTTCTAATCATTAATTTAGTTTGTTCGTCTACAATATAATTATTTAGATGTTAATTATTACTATTGTCTAAGTTTCTAATCATTAATTTAGTTTGTTCGTCTACAATATAATTATTTAGATGTTAATTATTACTATTATCTAAGTTTCTAATCATTAATTTAGTTTGTTCGTCTACAATATAATTATTTAGATGTTAATTATTACTATTGTCTAAGTTTCTAATCATTAATTTAGTTTGTTCGTCTACAATATAATTATTTCGATGTTAATTATTACTATTGTCTAAGTTTCTAATCATTAATTTAGTTTGTTCGTCTACAATATAATTATTTAGATGTTAATTATTACTATTGTCTAAGTTTCTAATCATTAATTTAGTTTGTTCGTCTACAATATAATTATTTAGATGTTAATTATTACTATTATCTAAGTTTCTAATCATTAATTTAGTTTGTTCGTCTACAATATAATTATTTCGATGTTAATTATTACTATTGTCTAAGTTTCTAATCATTAATTTAGTTTGTTCGTCTACAATATAATTATTTAGACGTTAATTATTACTATTGTCTAAGTTTCTAATCATTAATTTAGTTTGTTCGTCTACAATATAATTATTTCGATGTTAATTATTACTATTGTCTAAGTTTCTAATCATTAATTTAGTTTGTTCGTCTACAATATAATTATTTAGACGTTAATTATTACTATTGTCTAAGTTTCTAATCATTAATTTAGTTTGTTCGTCTACAATATAATTATTTCGATGTTAATTATTACTATTGTCTAAGTTTCTAATCATTAATTTAGTTTGTTCGTCTACAATATAATTATTTCGATGTTAATTATTACTATTGTCTAAGTTTCTAATCATTAATTTAGTTTGTTCGTCTACAATATAATTATTTAGATGTTAATTATTACTATTGTCTAAGTTTCTAATCATTAATTTAGTTTGTTCGTCTACAATATAATTATTTAGATGTTAATTATTACTATTGTCTAAGTTTCTAATCATTAATTTAGTTTGTTCGTCTACAATATAATTATTTCGATGTTAATTATTACTATTGTCTAAGTTTCTAATCATTAATTTAGTTTGTTCGTCTACAATATAATTATTTAGATGTTAATTATTACTATTGTCTAAGTTTCTAATCATTAATTTAGTTTGTTCGTCTACAATATAATTATTTAGATGTTAATTATTACTATTGTCTAAGTTTCTAATCATTAATTTAGTTTGTTCGTCTACAATATAATTATTTCGATGTTAATTATTACTATTGTCTAAGTTTCTAATCATTAATTTAGTTTGTTCGTCTACAATATAATTATTTAGATGTTAATTATTACTATTATCTAAGTTTCTAATCATTAATTTAGTTTGTTCGTCTACAATATAATTATTTCGATGTTAATTATTACTATTGTCTAAGTTTCTAATCATTAATTTAGTTTGTTCGTCTACAATATAATTATTTAGACGTTAATTATTACTATTGTCTAAGTTTCTAATCATTAATTTAGTTTGTTCGTCTACAATATAATTATTTCGATGTTAATTATTACTATTGTCTAAGTTTCTAATCATTAATTTAGTTTGTTCGTCTACAATATAATTATTTAGATGTTAATTATTACTATTGTCTAAGTTTCTAATCATTAATTTAGTTTGTTCGTCTACAATATAATTATTTCGATGTTAATTATTACTATTGTCTAAGTTTCTAATCATTAATTTAGTTTGTTCGTCTACAATATAATTATTTCGATGTTAATTATTACTATTGTCTAAGTTTCTAATCATTAATTTAGTTTGTTCGTCTACAATATAATTATTTAGATGTTAATTATTACTATTGTCTAAGTTTCTAATCATTAATTTAGTTTGTTCGTCTACAATATAATTATTTCGATGTTAATTATTACTATTGTCTAAGTTTCTAATCATTAATTTAGTTTGTTCGTCTACAATATAATTATTTCGATGTTAATTATTACTATTGTCTAAGTTTCTAATCATTAATTTAGTTTGTTCGTCTACAATATAATTATTTAGATGTTAATTATTACTATTATCTAAGTTTCTAATCATTAATTTAGTTTGTTCGTCTACAATATAATTATTTAGATGTTAATTATTACTATTGTCTAAGTTTCTAATCATTAATTTAGTTTGTTCGTCTACAATATAATTATTTCGATGTTAATT
Source organism: Sepiola atlantica (assembly GCA_963556195.1). NCBI lineage: Eukaryota > Metazoa > Mollusca > Cephalopoda > Sepiida > Sepiolidae > Sepiola > Sepiola atlantica. Next base: position 20,575,898 of record OY744544.1, read on the forward strand.
ATTACTATTGTCTAAGTTTCTAATCATTAATTTAGTTTGTTCGTCTACAATATAATTATTTCGATGTTAATTATTACTATTGTCTAAGTTTCTAATAATTAATTTAGTTTGTTCGTCTACAATATAATTATTTCGATGTTAATTATTACTATTGTCTAAGTTTCTAATCATTAATTTAGTTTGTTCGTCTACAATATAATTATTTCGATGTTAATTATTACTATTGTCTAAGTTTCTAATCATTAATTTAGTTTGTTCGTCTACAATATAATTATTTAGATGTTAATTATTACTATTATCTAAGTTTCTAATCATTAATTTAGTTTGTTCGTCTACAATATAATTATTTCGATGTTAATTATTACTATTGTCTAAGTTTCTAATCATTAATTTAGTTTGTTCGTCTACAATATAATTATTTCGATGTTAATTATTACTATTGTCTAAGTTTCTAATCATTAATTTAGTTTGTTCGTCTACAATATAATTATTTCGATGTTAATTATTACTATTGTCTAAGTTTCTAATAATTAATTTAGTTTGTTCGTCTACAATATAATTATTTCGATGTTAATTATTACTATTGTCTAAGTTTCTAATCATTAATTTAGTTTGTTCGTCTACAATATAATTATTTAGATGTTAATTATTACTATTGTCTAAGTTTCTAATCATTAATTTAGTTTGTTCGTCTACAATATAATTATTTCGATGTTAATTATAACTATTGTCTAAGTTTCTAATCATTAATTTAGTTTGTTCGTCTACAATATAATTATTTCGATGTTAATTATTACTATTGTCTAAGTTTCTAATCATTAATTTAGTTTGTTCGTCTACAATATAATTATTTCGATGTTAATTATTACTATTGTCTAAGTTTCTAATCATTAATTTAGTTTGTTCGTCTACAATATAATTATTTAGATGTTAATTATTACTATTGTCTAAGTTTCTAATCATTAATTTAGTTTGTTCGTCTACAATATAATTATTTCGATGTTAATTATTACTATTGTCTAAGTTTCTAATCATTAATTTAGTTTGTTCGTCTACAATATAATTATTTAGATGTTAATTATTACTATTGTCTAAGTTTCTAATCATTTATTTAGTTCTACAATATAACTAGGAAATTGATTGTTAATTGAAACTGGTTAGTGTTTACTAATTCGTTGACGAAAATTTTTCTGATAGAAGAGAATATTTTCGCGCGTTTTTATGCATTGCTATTTTTATCGATGTGAACATTCACTTCTATAATCTAAAATGCATGTGTTAATAGAGGTTGACGATATCCTTATTTTAGCAGATGATAACGATTAGATGACAAAATATGGATTAGTGGAGAATGGCGGAAGGCGTGGCCAAACTATTGAAGCCTCCTTATTAGAAAAGTCTCCTCAAGTCTGGGGATTCAGCATCTAGAGCAGATTGTGGTGTTGGTGATACAAAGCCTGTGAATGGGTCGGTGTTCTCAGAGATCGAGCATTTCATGCTGATCGAACGCTTCAAGTCGGTATCTTGTAGTTGTTGTAGCACTGGCACAGCTTTTGAACCAGACAAAACCGACTTTTCGTTTGAATTTTTCCGACTATTAACGTAAAGAGCCGGAAGATGCCGAAGCGCTTATCCATTCAGAAGTTTAAGAAAAGCAGACGAAAAGTTGAATTATAAATTGTTTAAATCTTAAATAGGCGATTGTCAAGAATTTTCAACAGAGAAAAAAGGAGAAGAAAAAAAAAACAAATACTCTACAAATAACTGTTACCAAAATCAATAAAAGTAGGTTAGAGTTATTTTAGGGTTAGGTTAGGTTAGGGTTAGGGTTAGGGTTAGGGTTAGGGTTAGGGTTAGGGTTAGAGTTAGTTTAGGGTTAGGGTTAGGGTTAGGGTTAGTTTAGGGTTAGGGTTAGGGTTAGGGTTAGGGTTAGGGTTAGAGTTAGTTTAGGGTTAGGGTTAGTTTAGGGTTAGGGTTAGGGTTAGACTTAGTTTAGGGTTAGGGTTAGGTTATGGTTAGGGTTAGAGTTGGTTTAGGGTTAGGGTTAGAGTTAGTTTAGGGTTAGGATTAGGATTAGGGTTAGGGTTAGGGTTAGGGTTAGGTTAGGTTAGGTTAGGTTAGGTTTGGTTAGGTTTGGTTAGGTTAGGGTTAGGGTTAGGGTTAGGTTAGGTTAGGGTTAGGGTTAATTTAGGGTTAGGGTTAGAGTTAGGTTAGGGTTAGGGTTAGGGTTAGGGTTAGGGGTAGGGGTAGGGGTAGGGGTAGGGTTAGAGTTAGGTTAGGGTTAGAGTTAGGGTAAGAGTTAGTTTAGGGTTAGGGTTAGCGTTAGAGTTAGTTTAGGGTTAGAGTTAGGGTTAGGTTAGTGTAAAAAGAAAAGGTTCGGTTTTTTGTCTGGTTCAAAAGCTTAACTAGTATCGAAAGAAAAATGTCTAATTTAAGTTTATCGTTAAAAAAAAACATAAAAGTTTTTTCATTAATTTTTGCCGTCAAAAAATAAAAATAAGTTCATAAAAATAAACATACGGTGAGTGTTTTTCTTGCTTTAAATGTTGTTTTATTTTATTTTTTTCTGTCGGGACACCGCCTCGGTTTTATTTTGAAGCCGGTTCGTTTTCATTCGTTTTGTTTTTTCCAGCTGTTTACGTAATTCTGAGTGGGCAAAAGTCGGTTTTGTCTGCTTCAAAAGCTGTGCCGGTACAAAACGTCCTAATAAATGCAGATGGATCCCAATAAACAAACCTTCTCTGTTCTAGTCGTCGAGTTACTGGGCTGAAGCTCCAAATAGCCCATATGTAAATACGGTTTTGTTGATACGCCGTCAAACTGATAGAACCATGCGAATATGAGAGTTTTCGTAGACTCGAGTTTCATTCATTTACCATCGAAAAAAATCATCAGCTAATATTGGTAATCTTTCCAACTAGCCGTACATATACGACGTTGCCCGGGATGCCGTGAAGTACTTTTAATTTTCAATATTTATTTGTTAGCACATCTTTTATACTCACACAGAAAAAAGAAATAGCAATTTAGTTGTAAGGGAGACGACTCTTTTTATATTCTTTAATAAAAAATATGAGTTATTCCCCTTGCTGAATTTTTTGGTTGGTTATTAGTAAAAAAATGTATCATATACTATCAGATTGTCTTGGCCTTACTGAGTAATTTTTTTCAATAAATTGTAGCGAAACCTAATAGATCCCGAACTTTCTGTCAAGCCCCTATCACATCGCCACAGTGTTGCATCCCTGTGCTTGTTTTACAAGTTCTTACACGGAGTGTGCTCCGATGAACTTATTTCATTTGTATCACCCCCTTCAACGAAAATACCTCCGACCAAACCAACTAGCAACAAAATCTCTCCCCTTCAATGTAGAGATCCATACATACGGGAAATTTTTCTACTCTGATAGCTTATTTCCTCGGACCGCTTTGCCTTCGGAATGCCATTCCGGCTCCCTGTTTCTCCGACTATACCAACATGCACAAGTGTTTATGTGATGTAAACAAACATCTAGCTGCCGAACTCCCTAGTTAGGTTGCCATCTTTAAATCTGCCCTCTATCATAATGGCCCCTAAGATTTCAGTGGCGTTTACCCTTATTTAGGGTTAAAGAAAATAAGAAGTGCGTCACTATGGCACCAATAACATGGTACAACAATAACAAATGAAGATTGGCTAGTCAGAAACAAAGATCGATTTGTCAGATACAATGCTACTTGTGTCTGACTTCGAAAATCCGACAAGAAAACTGTATGTGTTAGATTAAATACGTGTACGCATGCTTTCGGGAAATTACGCATGCACGTGTCCGTCTGTGTGCGAAGTGATACGTCGTTGGTCATGTCTGTCTTTGCGTGTTTGTATTTTGGTAGTTTTTTTTTTTTAAGGAAAGCCCCCCCCCCTGCCCTTCAAAAAAAAAACTACCAAAATACAAGGCTTTTATTATTATTATTATCTTTTATCTCGTTGCCTTCGAAATATTTCGTAACAAGATCAAAACAGGAAGAAAGCCGGGAAGGAAAGGAGAATATAAACTAACTAACTAACTAAATAAATAATTAAATAAATAAATAAATAAATAAGCGAAAGAAAAGATGATATCGCAGATGTAATGGCGGAGGAATAAAAATGTTGTGTTCATATTTTTACGAGTTCGCGCGCATGCGCATCACGCGAAAAACAACAATAAAAAAACGGCAGTAAGAAAAATAGAGACATCAGAGATACCAAAAAAAGGGATAAAAATGAGGGAGTGATTATTCGTCTTGTTTATATTCCTTTAAATCACACGCATGCTCATTCTAGCTGTGGCTCTTTCTCTCTATCTATCTATCTATCTATCTATCTATCTGTCTATCTATCTATCTATATCTAAGTCTCCTCCTTTCTCCTTCTCTCTATTTCTCTTTATCTATCACCAAGAGTTATGTAAAAATGGACAATGGCAATTTTGGAAGCAGTAGGCAGTCCAGTGTGCTTATTTTCCTTTTAGAAACCTAATTATTATTTTGCATGAAAAGAAAAAGGATGCAAATATTGATGCTGCTAAAGTAATGTATATTAATGTAAAATCAGCAAACGGGGTTCAAACTCAGTTAGCTTCTTTTATGGTTTTCATTTTTCTTTTACGTCTATTTCATATTTTTCTTTTGTGTTTTTTTTTTCGTTTCTGTTGTGATTTTTTCTTTATTTTTACATTTCTTTCGTATATTTTTCTTTTTTTACATTTCTTTCGTATATATTTTTTTCATGTATCTTTGACGTTTTTTATTTTATTTTTAAGTTTTTTTCTGGTTTTTTCTTTTCTTTTATCTTTCTTTCATGATTTTTCGTTTCGTTTACGTTTGTTCGTGTTTTTTCGTTTCAGTTTCTTTCGTAATTGTTCGCTGTTTAACCTCTTTTTCATAGATGTGGCTTTATTTTCCGTCTTTGTCATGGTTCTTTTTTTACGTCTTTTGCGTGTTTTTTCTTCTTTTCTTTCACCTGCCCTTTCTTGTCTTTTACGTGTTTTCGCGGTTTTTCTTTCTTTTACGTGTCTTAATTTTTTGTTTATTTAATTTTATATTTTTTCGTCGTTTTTTATGCGTTTCGTTCTCTCTTTTTGTCTTCATTCATGTATGTTTATGGTTTTTTTTATTCATGTATTTTTATGTTTATTTCATTACTTTCTCTTCTTTTCAATCATATATTTGTGAATTCATGTATTTTTTCATTCGTGTATTTTTATCATTCATGTATTTTTATATATGTATTTTTTTCATTCATGTATTATTTTCATTCATGTATTTTTTTAATTCATGAATCTTTTTCATTCATACACTTTTCACTCATGTATTTTCATTAAACGTATTTTTCATTTATGTTTTTTTTTTCATTCATGTTTTTTGTTCATATATTTTTCATTCATATTTATTTTTATTCATGTATTTTTCATTCACGTATTTTCCATTTGTGTATTTATTTTCATTCATGTATTGTTTCAATCATGTATTGTTTCAATCATGTATTTAATTTCATGTATTTTTATACATATATTTTTTCAACCTTGTATTTTTTTTCTATTCAGGCATTTTTTATTCATTCATGTATTTTTGATTCATGTATGCTTCATTCATGTATTTTTTATTTATTTATTTTTTATTTATTTATATTTTCATTCATGTATTTTTTCACTCATTTTTAATACATGTGATTTTAATCTATACATCTTTTCATTCATTATTTTTTCTTATTTTTGTACGTTTTATTTCTTTTTCTTTCGTGTATTTTCTCATTCAGGTATTTTTTCATCCATGTATTTTTCATTCATATATATTTTTTCAATAATGTAATTTTTATTCATGTATTTTTCATGTATTTTTTCTATTCATGTATTGTTTTCATTCATGTATTTTTCATATATGTATTTTCATTTGTGTATTTTATCATTCATTTACTTTTTCATTCATTTTTATTTCATTCTTGTATATTTTCATTCATTTATTTTTTTTATTCATTTATTTTTTCATTCATGTATTATTTTTCATTCGTATATAATTTTTATTCATGTAATTTTTAAATTATGTAGTTTTAGTCTTTTTTCTTCTTTTTATATTTTTATTATTTCGCTGTATTTTTTTTATCAATTTTGAATTATTCGCTTTATTTACTTTCATATTCTATTTTGTAACGATTTTTTTAACCTTTTTTCTTTCCTCGCTCAAATTAATTTTCGCATTTTTCTTTTCATGATTTTTTCTTTTTTCTTTTTTATTTCTACATTTTTTAAAAACTTTTTATATTTTTCTTTCTCTGTTTTGGTTACTTTCTTTTTGTTCTAATTTTTTTTCTTTATTCTTTCATTATTTTTCTATTTTAAGAATCATCATTTATTTATTATCATTTAATTTTATACAAAATTTAATTTAAATGAATTAATTATAAAAAAATTATTTAAAATTAATTAACTTTATATGACATTTATTTTAAATGTCTAATTTTATAAAGTATTTATTTGTGATGAATTAATTTATATAACATTTTTTTAATTGAATTAAATTTTAACAACATTCATTTGAATTGAATTACTTTTATATAATATTTATTTTAAATGAAATATTGTCATATAAAGTTATTTCAAATGAATTTATTTGATATATTATTTATATGAAATGAATTAATTTTACATAACATGTATTTAAAATAAATTAGTTTCATATAACTTTGATTAAAACAAATAATTTTATATAACAATAATATATAATTAATTAATTTTATATAAAATTTATTTAAAATGAATATATTTAATATGGCATTTATTTAAAATGAATTTATTTTATATAAAATCTATTTAAAATGTTTTAATTTAATATTAACTTTATTTAAAATGAATTAATTTAATATAACGTTTTTTCAATTTACATAATTAATTTGTTTCAAACTTCTAATAAATTAATATTTTAAAGTATACACTTATAACTGGTACAAATTTATATATGTATTTATAATAGTTTTCTCGACAGTAATATTAATAAAAATTATTAATACAATTAATTAAAGATATTTTATTCAGAAACGAGCCTGTTTTTAAACCATACTTGGAATGTAATGTAATGAAAAATGACGACTCATTACACCAGAAATGACGTCATTGTATGAGTGACTCCGGGAGGGCCCATCGTCGCTGTTTTTTTTTTCGGTTTACGGTTAATGAGAATTTATTATTTATTATAATTTCATTCATTCTAATTTCCTCAGATCTATTTCATTTGATTTTTATTCCATTGCAACTAATTTTCCTTTATTTTCACATCTGTCATTTTCTTATATATAAACCTAACTTACTTGACTTTTTGGAATATTCTAGACCGCTTCGCCACATGATTGAAAACAAAATTCCACGACTTATAACGATATTGGGTCATCTTTTCAGCTATCAGAAGCTAGTCTCAACCTTTATACGGTCGGCCCATCTCTTTCGTGGTCGTACTCTTAATCTTTTTTAAAATGAAATCTTCTCGATATAATGTCTTTACATAGCTGGAGTCTGGTAGCCGGGGTCACATGTCCAAAACAACGTCATTCTCTTTTTGTTTTCAAATAACGTTGTTTGATGAATCTGTGTGATATTAAGCCTATTTCTCATATCTGAATTTCTTAGTCTATCTTTCAAAGTTACCCGAAGGATAGTTCTTAAACCTTTAACTTCAAATGCATTGAACTTTCTCACATGCTCTGTCAGTATAGTTCATATTTCTCACATGCTCTGTCAGTATAGTTCATATTTCTCACATGCTCTGTTAGTATAGTTCATATTTCTCACATGCTCTGTCAGTATAGTTCATATTTCTCACATGCTCTGTCAGTATAGTTCATATTTCTCACATGCTCTGTCAGTATAGTTCATATTTCTCACATGCTCTGTCAGTATAGTTCATATTTCTCACATGCTCTGTTAGTATAGTTCATATTTCTCACATGCTCTGTCAGTATAGTTCATATTTCTCACATGCTCTGTCAGTATAGTTCATATTTCTCACATGCTCTGTCAGTATAGTTCATATTTCTCACATGCTCTGTCAGTATAGTTCATATTTCTCACATGCTCTGTCAGTATAGTTCATATTTCTCACATGCTCTGTCAGTATAGTTCATATTTCTCACATGCTCTGTCAGTATAGTTCATATTTCTCACATGCTCTGTCAGTATAGTTCATATTTCTCACATGCTCTGTCAGTATAGTTCATATTTCTCACATGCTCTGTCAGTATAGTTCATATTTCTCACATGCTCTGTCAGTATAGTTCATATTTCTCACATGCTCTGTCAGTATAGTTCATATTTCTCACATGCTCTGTCAGTATAGTTCATATTTCTCACATGCTCTGTCAGTATAGTTCATATTTCTCACATGCTCTGTCAGTATAGTTCATATTTCTCACATGCTCTGTCAGTATAGTTCATATTTCTCACATGCTCTGTCAGTATAGTTCATATTTCTCACATGCTCTGTCAGTATAGTTCATATTTCTCACATGCTCTGTCAGTATAGTTCATATTTCTCACATGCTCTGTCAGTATAGTTCATATTTCTCACATGCTCTGTCAGTATAGTTCATATTTCTCACATGCTCTGTCAGTATAGTTCATATTTCTCACATGCTCTGTCAGTATAGTTCATATTTCTCACATGCTCTGTCAGTATAGTTCATATTTCTCACATGCTCTGTCAGTATAGTTCATATTTCTCACATGCTCTGTCAGTATAGTTCATAATTCTCAGATGCTCTGTCAGTATAGTTCATATTTCTCACATGCTCTGTCAGTATAGTTCATATTTCTCACATGCTCTGTCAGTATAGTTCATATTTCTCACATGCTCTGTCAGTATAGTTCATATTTCTCAGATGCTCTGTCAGTATAGTTCATATTTCTCACATGCTCTGTCAGTATAGTTCATATTTTACTTGAATATACAACATTAGGAACTACCAATGCATTGTAAACTCTTAACTTCAAAGGAATTTATGTTTTTTTCTGCTCCATATCTTTTCTATTTAAATATCCAAATGCAGAAGTTTTTAAAAAAAAAATTATTTTGCTAATGGTCAGATGAGAATCACTGAACCAAGAATAATTAAATAATTTTCTTATATGAATCATTTGTTTTGAACAATTGATGATTTAATAGATATTTTATTTTGCACAATTTTTATTCTCC
>OY744544.1:20590098-20595098 GCA_963556195.1 Sepiola atlantica
AGTCTATGTAGACATATGCATAAAACATTCTTGAGTTCGATATAAAGATCCCTAAATTTGAAATGATGCGCTTAAACAACGACGGAGGAGGTTACATCGGCTGAAACGTTGTAAAAATAACCGCGATCAGAATAGTAGTCCGAAATAGCTAAATAATACGAAATGTCACTCTTAAGTGAAAAAAATTTGGTCCTTCTTTCATTCGGAAAGCGTCGAATGAACCTTAAGGTCACATAGTCCCTATTTACTTGCCTCCCCACGAGGGCAGCGTGAGACAGAACATCGGTTGTTTAGGTGGGAAAAATCCATTTCTCCCAGAAATGGGTCCTCTGGATGTAGATAAAAATAAAGATTGCCTCACTCTGGAAGGATATTAAATTTAAAATGTAGTATCAGAGCAGACACTACACTTTGATCCTAGCTAAAAGGTCAACGAACGAATGTCGTGTCTTGAACAAACAAAACCTACCTGCATCTTATAGACATCGGATTTATTGGCGTTTCGAAATCTTGTTCCTTAGTCTGTTTTATGGAACTTTGGTCACGTGTAAGAAACGGAAGAAGTGAAGGATTATGGGTACATTTTTTTTTTTTACTTTTATTCGGCCCAAACAAAATACATTGCCACTGACACAAAAGGGGCTACTGTGATTATGCGACAGATTAATAGGGAGCATTCTAAATGGGGATTTATGCAGCAAGACGGTTATTAACATTGCGTTTAAATTTCTGCATGTTGGTAGAGTCGGGAAGCAGAAAGCAGATAATTCTAAAGACAAGTGTTCCGATGAAAGAAGCAATTAGAGTAGAAAATTTTCCGGTATTTGGGGATCTTTACATTGAAGGGGTGAGATTTTGCTACAAGTCGGGTTGGTCAGGAGTATTTACGTTGAGCGGTTACAAGTATAGTAAGTTCGTCGGGGCACATTCCATGTGAGGATTTGTAGAACAAGCACTGGATGCAACATTGCTGCGATGTGACAGAGGCTGAAGCTTTGTAGACAGTGTTGGACGTATTAGATTAGAGACTTTTTGCACTCTGTCCAAGAGTGAGAGACTGGTGGTTGATGCACCAGCCCAGATGTGGCAACAATACTTCATGCATGGTGGCTTTATAGAGATATAGGATACTGGCAGGTGTGAAATGTTTTCTAACCCGGTAGAGGGAGCCCACCTTTTTTCGCAGCAGACCTGGCAGTATTTTCTATATATTTATTACAATTCATGTTGCCTGTGAATGTTAGGCCGAGGAGTTTTAATGTTGGACTCTCGGGAAGGGTGCTATCAGCCATTGTCATTTGTAAAAGACAAAAAAAATGAAAAAAAGGAAAGATGGACACAAGCCATGCAGATACTAAATGATGTTATTTTCTGAGTAAAGTTCTATGGTTTAATGTTGTGTTGTGTTTCAACGTCTTAAATCATTACTGGTACATAGAAAACGCCGAATGTTTTTGCACTGACGAAATATAAGTTTCGCAATATTATCATGAAATATAAGTTTTGCAATATTACTATGAAATATACATTTTTCAATATTATCATGTAATATACGTTTTTCTATATTATCATGAAATATAAGTTTTGCAATATTATCATGAAATATATGTTTTGCAATATTATCATGAAATATAAGTTTTGCAATATTATCATGAAATATAAGTGTTGCAATATTACTATGAAATATACATTTTTCAATATTATCATGTAATATACGTTTTCTATATTATCATGAAATATAAGTTTTGCAATATTATCATGAAATATATGTTTTTCAATATTATCATGAAATATAAGTTTTTCAATATTATCATGAAATATAGGGGTTCCAATATTATCATGAAATATACGTTTTGCACTATTATCATGAAATATAAGTTTTGAAGTATTATTATTAAATATACGTTTTGCAATATTATCATCAAATATAAGTTCTGCAATATCAGAATGAAATATACGCTTTTTTAATATTATCATGAAATATACGTTTTTTAATATCATGAAATATAAGTTTGTCATATTATCATGAAATATACGTTTTGCAATATTATCATGAAATATAAGTTTTGCAATATCTTCATGAAATATTAACGTAATTAATGTAAGGGGGCCAAGTAAGAATCAAGCACCCGAGATTACCTTCGACAAAAAAAGGAATAAAAATCGGATATTCTTAAAATGTGTCTATTCAATCTGCGCGTTTAGCGATGAAAACGTTATTTCAAACTTGAGCGTTACAGACCAACGAACATTCTATTACAAACGTAAGTATGACAGACCAACGAACATTCTATTACAAACGTAAGCGTGACAAACCAACGAACATTCTATTACAAACTTAAGCGCGACAGACTAACGAAATTTATATTTTAAATTAAAGCATCACATAGAAACCGAAGTTTCTAAATCAAATTAAATCAAATTAATTGTCAAAAAATAGCAAAGTGCAACAAGCCATGTAAAAGTATGTTAGAAAATGTGTACGTCTATATAACGTCTGAATGTTTGTCCAATGCGACTGTAAATCTGGATATGGAAAGCATGGTCACTACCTCCTCTTGTAGGGATTTCGAAGGAACAGAAACACGGACAGAAAATGCTGCTTTTTTTCTAATTAGCTGAAAGCGACGGTGGTACATCTTTTGCTGTGTCCCGCGGGGACCAGGACTTGACGTTGAGGGGTAAAAGCTCCTCGAAAGGTATATCTAAATTCCCCAGTTATATTGAAAACTTAAGCGTGACAGACCAACGAAGATTCTATTTCAAGCTTAAACGTGACAAAACAACAAAAATGATATTTCTAACTTCAACGTGACAGACATACCAACGGAGATAAGATCCGTCCCTTTAATTATGGCGTTCATTGAAGTCTGACAGACTGATAACATTTTATTTCAAACTTAAATGTGAAAACTGGACATAAAATGATATTTCTCACTTCAACGTGGCAAACATTGGGAAATATTGGTGTCAGCTTAGACGTGACAGGTGTACCAACATACATGGTTTATGAGAGAGAGAGAGAGAGAGAGAGAGAGATGTTGGTGTCAGCTTAGGCGTGACAGGTGTACCAACATACATGGTTTATGAGAGAGAGAGAGAGAGAGATGTTGGTGTCAGCTTAGACGTGACAGGTGTACCAACATACATGGTTTATGAGAGAGAGAGAGAGAGAGAGAGAGAGATGTTGGTGTCAGCTTAGACGTGACAGGTGTACCAACATACATGGTTTATGAGAGAGAGAGAGAGATGTTGGTGTTAGCTTAGACGTGACAGGTGTACCAACATACATGGTTTATGAGAGAGAGAGAGAGAGAGAGAGAGAGAGAGATGTTGGTGTCAGCTTAAACGTGACAGGTGTACCAACATACATGGTTTATGAGAGAGAGAGAGATGTTGGTGTCAGCTTAGACGTGACAGGTGTACCAACATACATGGTTTATGAGAGAGAGAGAGAGAGAGAGAGATGTTGGTGTCAGCTTAGACGTGACAGGTGTACCAACATACATGGTTTATGAGAGAGAGAGAGAGAGAGAGAGAGATGTTGGTGTCAGCTTAGGCGTGACAGGTGTACTAACATAATGGTTTATGAGAGAGATGCGCCCATTAAATCTGCGTTGTTTAACAATGACATTTTTTTCAAACTCAAGTTTGACAGACTGTCCGACCGACGGACGAAACCTTCTATTGAGATACGTCGACAAATGTATGAGCCACTAGGAAGTTGACACTCCCAGGTCTAAAAGAAACGAAAAGAAACGAAAAGAAACGAAAAGCAACGAAGAGATTGTTTTATTCTTCCGCGCAGTCTCTGTACACGTTAATCAATGCGCATGCGCTGAATGGATCGCGGATAAAGAAACCAAAAAAAGTAAAAAGTAAAATAAAAAAGCCGATAACCAACAACAGAAAAGAACTTAATAAATCAAAAAGCAACGAATAATGATGTGTTAAAAATAACGGCAAAGCAACAACAAACAAAAGTAAACAGAAATTGAGCGCTAAAACAAACAAGGGTGAGACAAGCAAATTGAATTCTTCGCTCTCACTTTCTAAGCTCATCACAAAAAAACGTGACTCGAAAAAAAAAACACACGAAGAATCTTTCACATGAAATAATAAGGGAATAACAATGTTTTTGTTTCGTGTTTTGAATTATAGCGAACAACAGGATATAAACATATCCTATCGGTGTAACACTATAGAACAGGCCAAGATAATTGTATTCTCGAAGATTGATAAATCATTAGATGACAAAGAGGGGAGTATATTACGATAGCTGGTTAGGATATCAGTAATTTAGAAGATAAGTAAAGTAAAAGTAACAAGCCGCGCATGCGTGCCCCCCCCCCCCCTCTGTATGTGGCGAGTGTAAAATGAAATAAATTTGGGCAATTTGGGGCATTTTTGACCCCCATTGTACCCCCTGGGGGCGCGAACCAGAATTTTTCTGAGGTCAAGGATGCTCATTTTATATCCAAAACAATTGCCTCTACATTTTGGCCAAGTTTCAGAAAAAATGGATAGATCAAACGTTATGGGAGAAAAGGGTCATTTTTTGCCATTTTGGAGGCTTTTGACCCCTTGGGGGCGCGAATCAGATTTTTTCCAAGGTCAGCGATACTTATTTTCTATTAGGAACAATTGCCTCCACATTTTGGCCAAGTCTCAGAGAAATTGAATGGATGGATGAAAAGTTATGGGGCAAAAAATGTCATTTTTTGCCATTTTGGGGTCTTTTGACCCCCTGGGGGGCTAACCAGATTTTTTTTCAAAAATCGGAGAATGACACTTTCTAACCTGACAAAAGTTACAACTTCATGCAAAATTTCAGAGAAATTCAATGGATGGTTGCGGAGAAAAATCCGGACGGACAGACGGACAGACGAACGGACGGAAATGCCTCAAAAACAGGTCCCCCGGTTTTATAAATCGGGGGACCAATATATATATATATATATATATATATATATATATATATATATATATATATATATATA
>OY744544.1:20600098-20660098 GCA_963556195.1 Sepiola atlantica
CAACGATTCAAACGAGCTGGAACAAAGGAAGCAGGGAATAAATCAGACTCATGAATGTAAAAAAGGGATCAAACGTAGTCGGGTGCGACCTGAAGGCTTACTACATTAAAATATAGATGACGGGGTCACTCCTTTCACTGGAGTACTCCACTTCCCCCTGATCCTCACCTTATAATAGAGTATTTAGCAAGAAGGCATCAAGTACAATTTCTTGTAGCGTTTGGTATGACTCGACCTAAGACTGAACCCCAGTCTCAATGTATCAATTATCCGTATGATACGTCCAAGCATCTTTATTAGAATCACTCTCCGTCCGTCTGCCTGCAGATTCAATTTAATATATTAGCAAAAGATTAGCACGGGGCTAGAGCCATGCAAAAACGATTCATGAAAGAGGAGAGACAGTTATGTACAGGAGTAATCATTTATAAATCAACGCCCACGGTGGACTGTTTGGATGTCTTACCACGATTTCCGGCTGCTTGTTCCACGGCCCAGCTACCGGAACCGAAAAATAAGCTTTCCGACAATTCAGCCGACATCGTCTTAGGAACAACACTTGCGAGTCTCAACGAAGCCCTCTCTTCAGAGTTGGTGTAAAGAAGCGATCACACGACGTATTATAGTTGCCGCATATGATGTTAAAGGCGAGTATGAGATCGCAACGCAGATGTCTACACCACAGCAGCTACAGGTCTTGGCCTTTTGGCTAAGATCAAAGTGTAGTATGTGTTTCGATGGATACTACACCCCATAGACTGGTATTGTCTTGGCCTTCGGGGCTTGATTTACGCCGGTCTATGGGTCTGTCCTGTGCAGTTCTAGGAGGTCCACCCTCCCAGGCTTTGCCTCTCCTCTTTGGGGAGGAGTAAGTTTATTGCTTACTGCCTGAGGCGCCCCTACCGGGGAATGCCGACGGGGCTGCCTAGGCAATTTTTAAACCCCACTTTCCCGACCAGACCTTGGGTCACATATACTTGTGGGAGTAAGATAAAAACTGGCCTTGTGCCTAACTCCTGGAGAGGAGTAAATCAATACAGGTTGAGGGTCTTTAGTTGTTGTTCTTTGGACTTTCTGTGAAGACTGTGGACCATCTCCGTTGATAAGCTCTTAACTCGCTGGATATAATCATGTTGGCACACCGGTTCCCGCTAGATCACCGAAGTTAAGCAACGCCGAGCCTGGTCAGTACCAGATGGGTGACCATTTTGGAATACCAGGCGCTGTAGTTTTGAAGATTTTGTCATATTCGTGCAAGAACTGCAAAAACATAACGTCGTAATTTCCCCTACCCCGGATATACATGCGACTGGGAATTTTATACTTGCATGAAACTTCCGCCTTCGGGAGAAGCCGGTTCAACATGCCCAGGCTTAATGCTGCACCAGGTACAGGTAGGGATATACCGCATGAGATAGAGGGGGTGAAGCCTGCATGCTATATTCCAGAATTAGCCGCAACACGTACAGCGGAAGGAAGACGTCAAAAATCCCGTAATTCTTAAGCGACATAATAGGTTATTCTACACAGAAAAAAAAAGTGTGATGGTCAAATAGTGGGGGATCAGTTTACGTTAAATTTATATATGAAAATGATACCCCTCTTAAAATCTAAAATATTTGGAAAAAAAAATCCAAAATACACGGAATTCTCTAGCGACTTAAAAGGTTTGGTCAGTTAAAATGTTGAGACATACAGGTTGTGGACTATTGCGAACAAGCGCCCAGAATCGGCATAACGATGCCGAGTTCGACAGGACGCACCTGACGAAGATCGGAAGTTACATCGGCCGAAATGTGAGAATGCCACCCAAAATGAGAACAGTAGTCTGAATAATACAAATAATACTGTGTTTTTTTCGCAATTTTGTCAGTTTTATCTTGTCAAATTTCAAAAGAAGTTTAAAAAAAAAATGTATCTTAAAGATTGAAGGCACAAATAAATAGGTGTGTACGATCGAAAAACGAATATTTCAAAGACACGTGTCCAGGTGTGGTATAAAAACTTCTCCTATTTATGATGAATATAAAAAATAGCACAACCATCTTGAAAAGAAAACCTGATTATATTTGTGAAAAAATACATTAAAATAGTTTTGTTTTAATGGGTTTTAAAATAGCTTTGTTTGAAGGGTTTTTAAATATTTTTAATGAGTTTTACTTTTAATATAGTTTTGTTTGAATAAGTTTTAAAATAGTTTTGTTTAAAGGGTTTTTAAATATTCTTAATGGGCTTTAATTTTAATATAGTTTTGTTTGAATAAGTTTAAAATAGTTTCGTTTAAAGGGTTTTTAAATATTTTTAATGAGTTTTACTTTTAATATAATTTTGTTTGAATAAGTTTTAAAATAGTTTTGTTTGAAGGGTTTTTAAATATTTTTAATAGGATTTTAATTTTAATATAGTTTTGTTTGAATAAGTTTTAAAATAGTTTTGTTTAAAGGGTTTTTAAATATTCTTAATGGGCTTTAATTTTAATATAGTTTTGTTTGAATAAGTTTTAAAATAGGTTTGTTTAAAGGGTTTTTAAATATTCTTAATGGGCTTTAATTTTAATAAAGTTTTGATTGAATAAGTTTTAAAATAATTTTATTTTAATGAGTTTTTAAAATAGTTTATTTGAATTGGTTTTAAATATAGTTTGCTTGAATGGGTTTTAAACATAGATTTGTTTTTGTTTTAATGGGGTTTAAATAGTTTTGTTTCAATGAGTTTAACAAAAAAATCTCGGCCTTTTGGCTGAGATCAAAGTGTAGTATCTGTTCCGATGGATACTACACCCCTTAGACCGGTACCGGCTTGGCCTTCGGGCCTTGATTCCGCCGGTCTTAGGTATTGTCCTCTGCCGTTCTTTCCGACCTTGTGTCACATCTTACCGCTGTGGTAAGGAGATAAAATAAATAAATAAATAAAATAAAAGAAGTTAGTTTGAATAGGTTTTTAAAATAGTTTGTTTGAACTGGTTTTAAAAATAATTTTGCTTTAATTGGTTTCAAAGATAGCTTTGTTTAAATGGGTTTTAAAAATAGTTTTGTTTTAATAGGTTTTAAAAATAATTTTATTTTAATTGGTTCAAAAATAGTTTTGTTTTAATGGGAATTAAAAATTGTTTTTTTATGGGTTTTAAAAATAGTTTTGTTTTAATGGGTTTTAAGAATAATTGTATTTTGATTGGTTCAAAAATAGTTTTAATGGGATTTAAAAATAGTTTTTAAAAAGTTTTAAAACCCACTAAAGTGGGTTTTAAAAATAAGTTTATTTTAATTGGTTCAAAAATAGGGTTGTTTAAATGGGTTTCGGAAATAGATTTGTTTAAATGGGTTTTAAAAATAATTTATTTTAATTGGATCAAAAGTAGTTTTGTTTTAATGCGATTTAAAAATAGTTTTGTTTTAATAGGTTTTAAAAATGATAACAGACATATCGCGATCGTTGTCTGTAATAAATTGATGAAGGGATTCTCTGATTCCATATTTTTCTATATGTGTTTCTTATTGTGAAATTATATTCAAAACTATTTAATCTATTTTATTAGCATTTTCGTTTATCTGTTATTATACTAAAGCTGAGTGAATCAACATTTGTTTCTTATTGCTGTTTTTTTTTTCATATATATTTTCTCACACAGAATACATGCTAAAATATTCCTCAGTTTTGAGGATTGAGTTATGCTTGAAAAATATTTTAGTTGCTTAATTAGCCGCAAGTTGCAATTAACTGAGTTTGACTTCGCGGTCTTATTTATCTATAACTCTGGCTTCCGTATTTCTCTTTCTCCGCTTTCGCTCTCTCTCTCTCTCTCTCTCTCTCTCTCTTTCTCTCTCTCTCTCTTTCCCTTTTCTATTTCTCTTCTTCTACCTTTTTGTGTTTTTTTATTAACAGTCGAAAGTAATAAAGAAAAGAATTTTTTTTTAATAAAATGGTCCATTATAAACGAAAGGGAATATCAACACGAGTAGTAATGCTTTTTAACCCATAGCTGGAGAGTAAAAGAGGACGTGAAAGAAGAGATAGATATAGCGAGCAGAAAAATAAATTTTTAATATTATCTTTTTAACTGTTTTTTTTTTTACATTTAACTTGTTTACATTTCCGAATTCAAAATATCTAACCCGAACTCAATGAGTGACCCAACGGATAACATTTTTCCAGTATACAATAAATCGTTGACTATAATTATTGCATTCATGCAATAACCCCATCCCCCCACACAAAAAAATGGTTGATATACCGTAGAACAGATAAACCAAAATCAATTTTGCAATATGTATTGTTTGGGGGAAATTTAATATGCCTACACTGGTTGATATGCCGTAAAAAAAAAACGAGACATTAATTAATCGCTTACAATATATCTTGTGCTTCAGTCTTAAAGTAAGTTAAGTGTTCGACCATAGTCGAGAGCGACTCGGAGGCTCCCTTTTCATTAGCTACCTACACAGAGGGAGAGCGTCACTCACATTCACAGGTAACATAAATTCGAACAAATACATAGAAGATATTGCCAACGCTGCTGCAAAGAAAGTGGGCTACTTCTACCGTACTAGAAAACTTCTAACACCTGACAATATCCTATATCTCTACAAAGACACCATCCGCCCATGCATGGAGTATTGTTGTCACATCTGGGATGGTGCACCAACCACCAGTCTCTCCCTCTTAGACAAGGGCCCCAAAAAAGAGTATCTAATAGTTCCCTCACTATCGACCAAGTTCCAAACCCCGTCCCATCACCGCAATGTTGCATCCTTGTGCTTGTTTTACAGGTACTTATATGGAATGTGCTCCGATGAACTTGCTGCTCTTGATCCCCCCTCAACGTAAATACACTCGATTAACCCAACAATCAGCTAAATCCCATCCATTCACTGTGGAGGTCCCCAGATACCTGATAGCCTTCTACTCCAATAGCTTCTTTCCTCGAGATAACGGCGCTTGTAACTCCCTCCCTGCTCCCTATTTCCTCGACTGTAGCGACATGCAGAAATTTTAAAACTAATGTGAACAAGCATCTCGCTGCACAGATCCCAATTTAGGATGACCTCCTAAACTTTCACCCTAATTCTCAGTCGCCCCTTACGTCAATATTTGCAACTTGGCTTGTTTGGGGCGAACTAAATTAAAAATAAAATAATTTTCACCACTTACCCTTGATCCTCATAATTGAACTAAATAAAAATAAAATAATTTTTACCACTCACCCTTGATCCTCATAATTGAACTAAATTAAAAATAAAATAGTTTTCACCACTTACCCTTGATCCTCATAATTGAACTAAATTAAAAATAAAATAGTTTTCACCACTTACCCTTGATCCTCATAATTGAACTAAATTAAAAATAAAATAGTTTTCACCACTTACCCTTGATCCTCATAATTGAACTAAATTAAAAATAAAATAATTTTCACCACTTACCCTTGATCCTCATAATTGAACTAAATAAAAATAAAATAATTTTTACCACTCACCCTTGATCCTCATAATTGAACTAAATTAAAAATAAAATAGTTTTCACCACTTACCCTTGATCCTCATAATTGAACTAAATTAAAAATAAAATAGTTTTCACCACTTACCCTTGATCCTCATAATTGAACTAAATTAAAAATAAAATAATTTCACCACTTACACTTGATCCTCATAATTGATAACGCTGAGTGTATAGCAAGGACGCATTAAATACCATTTTCGAATAGTGTGCGTGACTCGACCGAGGATTGAACTCTGATCTCCCGGCCCATTAGCAAACACTTTTACTATTACGCCCAAATGGGCCGGTCTTAAATCATTGCCAAATTAGTTGATTATATTGTAAAAGAGACAGTCTAGACCACGCTGTGAAGACGGAGGCGCATATGTTAATATACGTAGACATGCGCAAGTGTTTCCGTTTCTAGTTTATGCCAAAGAATGCGTTTTCCATTCTTTTCGACAACACCGTGGAATACGTTTCTCCTAAGAAACTGAAGAATCTTTAAGCAAACTTTTTTTCACAGATTCCGTTTTAATTATTTGCAGGCATTAATCCGTTGCTAAGACGACAACAAATAACAACTTAATACCGCGGAAAACAAAGAGATCGCCTCTTTTCTCCGCCATATTTTGTTGAAGCACTTAGCGATATCAAATAGACAGAACTGTTGATCGCCGTTATCAATTGTGTGTGTGTTTTGTTTCGTTTTCGATAATTTTTGCGGGATTTTTATCACGCCGCCTTGTTTCGCTTGCTAAGACTTCCGTCGGCTTTTATCCGCGTAGAAGCTGCTTTAATAACAAAAGCGCTCTTCATTGCAGATTACAGAAAAACGACTGCTGAATACGCGCCAAAACGTTTCATTGCCGTCAAAGTTGCGAGGATTTAGCAAACGACGCCATTGCAGTTAGACACAAAAAAATAGCAGGGATTTTTACAGATTGGCGCGGTCTTTATAACGCTGAGTAAAAAAAACACAACAAAAAAAATATTAATGTGTCTAACAAAAGAATGCAATGGAGGAGAGATAAGAGGCGATAGCTCAGGGGGAGGGGATGTTGTGTGACGAGTCGGAGTGGTGGGGACTAGATTATGGCGGGAAATGTAATGATATGAAAGTTATCTTGAAGTGCAGCACGAATAAGTTGGCTTCGTAATTCTTTTGCCTTTTTTTTTTTTAAAGCCATCAATTTTTTTTTTTTTTTTTTTTTTTGCGCGCACGAGAAAATAATGGTGTGAGGCGATGAAAAATGAGGAGGAAGAAGGCGAAACGAAACGAAAACGCGACAAACAAGGAATGTACAAAATGAACGGTGGAAAAAAATGTTTGTTTGTTTTTTTTTTGGGGGGGGGAGGAATAACCCGGAAAATAATGGAGGAAGAAATAATTATACATAAAAGGAAAAATTTACGGAAAAAAAAGAATAATTGAATCAGGATGATAAAAATCGAGGATTTGATACGCGGTTTCTTAATTGAAGTAAAAGAAAAAGTAAGAATAATGTGAAGAAGAAGGAGAGAGAGAGAGAGAGAGAGAGAGAGAGAGAGAGAGAGAGAGGAAGAGAGAGGGGGAGGGAGAGAGTTAGTGACTGCGATATATAAGATGGCACTGAGACAGATACCGTGTCGGTATATATATTTACAGATACGTACACACACATATATATATATATATATATATATATATATATATATCGTTAACCGCGCGCCCAGTATCCGAATAGCCGATAAACAATGATAATTTAACACATATAAAAGCGGCTTGATGTCGAAGCACTCTACTTCTATTAAAGAAGGAGTGATGCATATAAAGCAAGTGACGTCATGCTGTGTTTGTACTACCATTAAGAGGGCTCTACTTGTTTTACGAGGAGCGACAAATATAAAATATTTGTTGTTGTTTATTATCTATGTACGTATACGTTTCGTCCCTTTTCAATCAGGACTCATCAGCATAGAGATATGACTATTCACTACTGGTCGTACGAGTCGAAACCCTGGATTACAAGTATTTTTCAACTTACATCCAACATCGTTAACCGCGCGCCCAGTATCCGAATAGCCGATAAACAATGATAATTTAACACATATAAAAGCGGCTTGATGTCGAAGCACTCTACTTCTATTAAAGAAGGAGTGATGCATATAAAGCAAGTGACGTCATGCTGTGTTTGTACTACCATTAAGAGGGCTCTACTTGTTTTACGAGGAGCGACAAATATTAAGAGAGGTAGTTTGCTTGAAGCATTGTACGTAATGCGTATACAGAGGAGTATTAGAAGGCTATCACAATGCAAAGAATGGAAATATGTCGGCGTTGAGAAGTAAAGCAAAAACAAGTGATTTTTTTATATATATACTTTTTATTTTTAATATTTTTTTATAGCAAATCTTACTTGATTAGGCAAGACTTCAACACTGTGATGTAATGTGTGTGACCGTGTTGCATAATATATTTCGAGGAAGACCTCTTTATCAAATGATCGGTTTTTCAAATCTCAAAAACACGTGTTTTTGAGAATTGAAACACCTAGAAATATATTATGGAACACGTCACACACATTAAATCACAGTGTTGAAGTCTTGCCTAATCAAAAAATAAACATAGAATTTTTTAATATGTATTAAAAAAAAAACATTTGTTTTTGTCTTACGTCTCAACGCCGACATATTTCCATTTCTTGCATTGTGATAGCCTTCTAACACTCCTGTCTCTCTCTCTCTCTCTCTCTCTCTCTCTCTCTCTCTATATATATATATATATATATATATATATATATATATATATATATATATATATATATATATGCGTGTGTGATTTTTTGAAGGCTTACCAAAGAGTTCGTAGGAAATCGATATATAAATAAAGACATTGCCATTTATATCGCTTTCATGACAAGCAAAGAAAACTAACGGAAAAATCAAATATATATATATATATATATATATATATATATATATATATATATATATATATATAGTACACGTATTGTATTAGTTTCTGTACAGAGAGTCAACCTCTTCAGACCAAGTCTGAAGAGGTTGACTCTCTGTGAAGAGTACCACCGATACATGTATGCACATATGTAACCAATAATGTCTATATAAATAAAAAAAATTATACTTATATATATATATATATATATATATATATATATAATTGTTGGATTGTGTAATCAAATTTCACCTGCGATAAACTGTTATGCGGTTTTTATTCATCCAATAAACTGTTTCTAAAGCACAGATTAATTATTTTCAATTCCGACAATTTCAAACAGTGTCAAGTACTGATTAATTTTAATTTTACAGTCGTTTCATTTTAAAAAGCATACAAGCAGACGGAGTTTGAATTTTACAGTTAAAAAGAATCTTCAGAGATATAAACTTTACATTTACACGGTCGTAATGAGACAACAATACAGAAGAAAGTACACACATGAGATCAAAACTTGGATACAGTGAACCTCGTATATTTAGACAACTATATTTTATATATCAATAAATATACGTTCCTAAATTAGGCGATATATATATATATATATATATATATATATATATATATATATATATATATATATATAAGAAGACAGGCTTCGGTAAAATAATCTTTTGGTAAAAACATTAATAAGACATAATAGACCAGACTAAAAATGCGAGTCTTTTTGTTGTTTTAATGAAACATTTATTTCATATATTTCGGTTTGAAACAAACTTTTCTCATTGAATAGACATTTTTTTCTTTTCTTCATCATAGTTGGTATTTACTGTATCAACGACGTCGGCCGAATGAAATATATAAATATATATATATATATATATATATATATATATATATATATATATATATATATATATATATATATATAATACTTCTGCAGTTTACGCACCGTGCTTAAATAATAACGTTATTATTTAGAAACCAATTCTTAACATGGGGAGGGGGCTTTGCTAACTATTATGTACTTTTACCTTACAAGTTACAGAAGTACCACACACACACACACACACACACACACACACACACACACACACACACACATATATATATATATATATATATATATATATATATATATATATATATATATATATATAATTAGGTAAGTGATGAGAATAAAAATTGTGAAAAGTGCAATGACTATTAAATCATCAATTGTTTAAAACAGGACGTTTTATATAAGAGAATTACTTTATTATTACTTCCTTAAACCATAGCTTTTCAATGTATATATATATATATATATATATATATATATATATATATATATATATATATATATAAGATAAAGCGGTAGAATCTAGGTAAAGCTTGAAATTGACATATCTGTGCAAACCCTGCTCAAGGAGCGGGTATAAACAAGTTTTATTTAAAATTTAAACGTGACTTGCAATGGGCGTCAATAATGTATACTTTAAAATATATATTCTGTTCTTTCTTATTTGATTTGATTTCGGACGCGCTTTTTTCTCGTTTTTCATCTAATACATGTGTCTTTTTTTGGGGGGGGGGGGAGAAGCTCTATATTCATAAAATTATTATATTTATTAAAAATCAATAAAAATGAAAACAATACTGTTGTTGACTGATCCGGATTCACCTATAGTGACAGGATGGATTCTTCAGGTCCCTATGAAGTCGACACCTTTTCTTTTATCAAGGAGAACCGCTTAGCGAACCGCTTAGCACGTCTCTCTAGAGCCGGTAATGGCGATCCACTTATTGTATTTAAGTGTTGTTAATACAATTACTATTCCTTTCAATTCATGTCTTGGGTTTCTGTTGTGGTGGCAACCACTCATTTGCATATACGAATAACGTTACACTATAAATGGCAAGCCTAGGTTGGCCTTAGTGTGTGTTACCTAAATGCCACCGGAAGTGACGCCGAAGAGCGTACATGTCCTCCCACCAAGACTCTCTGACTCGACACCTTCATTTGTACATACTGTAACTATACCTTTTCTTTAATACACTTATTATTGCATTCTCCTTGTTGTTTGCGTCTTCATTGTATTCCTCACTAATTATTGTTCAACCTTGCAACCACAACAGTTTCTTATTTACTTATTGTTATTCTTGCGATATAACAAATACATTTAGATGCATTCATTTTTAACCATTGTAAAATTGATATCGTTTTCTGCAGAGAACAAAGATAGTCATGAAGAAGTCATCATTTTCAACAGTCGACTAGAAGTAGTCAAATACAATGGCAGTTGAGAATTAATTTTTAATATATTGATTAAATGCGTCATTAGTCACTGACGTGTCTTTATATTCTGTAAAACAAAAGAGTCACCTTTCTTTCATCTAAGCCAGGGGCGGGCAACCTTTTCAGAGTGAGGGCCAGATGAGACTTTTGGAAGGAGATCGCGGGCTGGAGTGAAAAACGAAATCTCAGAATTACTATATTTTGTTTACATGAATAAATTGTACAAAAATTGCATTGAACACTCTACAAATCTGACATTTTTTTCTCAGGAGACTTCTGTGCCGCCGGCAGGGCGGCGAGCGACACCAGGCGGCAGACTCGTCGGAGCGAAAATCGACAAAGTGCTGGCCGCGCCCGACCGGCCGCCGCCTCGACTGCGCGCGCCGACCGGCACCAGAGGATCGCGATCCGGCGCTGGCGAGACGACCTCGACCGGAAAGGAAGTTGGAATCATGAAAACATAATGACGGGGGAAGTAGCAAGTTGATCCAACATTCGTTTTGACACACCTCACACCTCACATAGAATCTATGTTTCATGTCCTTTCCTTCTCTCGCGTTTTCTCTTTGCCTCTCTCTTTCTCTTTTTCTATTTTTATCTCTTAATAGTTAAAGAAATATGAAATATACATGCATCATCGCTCGCTGATATTCATACATTTTTATCGCACTGTAAATCTTAATTGAAACCCACTTCTACGTCTATGTCACAAAATGATATGAGTTTTACTGGGAAGTCCGCGGGCCGGATTGCAATAATAAAGCATAGCAGGGTGGCGGGCCGGACGCTAAGCCTTGGCGGGCCGGATGTGGCCGCGGGTCGTAGGTTGCCCGCCCCTGATCTAAGCAATTACTTCTTTATACCGCGTATTTAACTATTAATGTGGCGACACAACAAATGGGTTGGCATTGTATACATACAATTACGATTTACTTAAAGTACAGGGTGGAAGACAAAATGTTCTTGCTGACTGAGTGGCTCTTCAGTGTCTGGCATAGTGCATGTTAATTTCTAAGTTCTCAGATGTGCTAGACAGCAGGCAAGACAAAACTTTGTGCGGTGGGGGTGGCGGTATTAGTGGCACCATGAACGTTTCTGAAATGGACGGTTGGTTCTGTTAAGAATTACTGTAGTCAGATAATGCAAGTTTCTTTATGTTGTTCGGAAGATACTATGCCTGACTTGTCCACCAAGTTTCAGTCATGAATGTTCAACAGTCTTTTATCACAGTTCAATGATATGCACATTTGGATACGGCGTATAAAATCATCAATAACTCTGACACACCCCTCTCTTTGCACCACTCTAATTTTGGCTGTGATAGCGCTCTTCAGTTCAAAGATAGTGTCTGGACTGTTTTGATAAACAGTATCTTTAAGATAACCTTTCAGATAAAAAGTCTGTGGAGGGGGAGTGTTGTCTGTTTGAATGGTTGTAATTAGCCATAATTCATAATCAACTGAACAAGTCTCCAATCTTTCTTTTACATATCTATGCATTTCTTTCGTCTCTCTCATTCTATGACGGTTCAAGGACTCTCTAACATTTTTATGTCTCTGAGAGAATTTAGAGAAATAATGACTTTCTTTTTACATCGTCGCCATCTAATTTACCTACGTGTGTCTGCACATACCACAAAGACGTATGGAAATTAGATGGCAAATCGTAAGTGGCTTTACTTCTATGTTAGAATAACAAATAAACGTCAGTCTATGTCTGACTTGTCCATCAAGCTTCTGTCGTGAATGTCCAACAGGCTTTGACTTATCGCCGTTCGAAGATAAGCACACCTGTATTGATTTACTCATTTCCAGGAGTTAGGCACAAGGCCAGTTTTTATCTTACTCCCGCAAGTAAGATGTGACCCAAGGTCGGGTCGGAAAAATGGGGTTTAAAAATTCCCCGGTAGGGGCGCATTAGGCAGTAAGCAATAAACTTACTCCTCCCTAAAGAGGGGAGGCGGAACCTGGGAGGGTGGACCTCCTAGAACTGCACAGGACAGACCCATAGACCGGCGTAAATCAAGGCCCGAAGGCCAAGACAATACCCGTCTATGGGGTGCAGTATCCATCGGAACAGATACTACACTTTGATCTTAATAAGCACACCTGTATACAATGTACAAAATTGTCAATCACTCTGACACAATCCTCTATTGACAGTAACCTTATATTCGTTGTGATGCCTATCTTCAGTTCGAGAATAGTCTGGGGATTGTTAAGATAGAGATTATCTTTGAGATAAAATGTCGGGGGGGGTTATTGTCTGTTTCAATTGTTTGAATTAAGTGTGATTGACACTTAATTGAATAACTCAACCATCCATCTCTTAGTTATCTATGTATTTCTCTCGTATATCTCATTCCGTGCTGATGTAGCCATTCTATAAAATTTCTTAACGTCTCCGAGAGCATTCTGAGAAACAGTGACTCTCTTTTTTCATCGTCGCCATCTAATTTACATAGGTGTGTATGTACACACCAGAAACACTATGTAGATTAGATGGAAAATAATAGTGTTTCTTTACATCTATGCGAGAATAATATATATAATAATACTCTAAGTCAAATTCATATTCGTACGTACGTTATCACCATCCACACTTTTAAAAAAAAAGATCGCTAAAGTAATATTTTAAAGTTTTATTTGATTTTGCTGTTGTGTCGAACGTGAAACTCGAGCTAAGATACACTTTCTTGGCCTTCGGGGAACGATCAAAGTGTAGGATCTGTTCAGTCTAAAGATGGTGCAATAATATGGCGGAGTCCTCGTTCGCGACGGACGTCCATGAAATGGAAATATGTCTCAAACTTCTACAAGTGTTTTAGAGATAACTCTCTGTAACCGGATATATTCTGAATTTACATTAACCAGAGTACTTAGATAAGTATGTTTAAGTTAGGTGGTACAATAGTTTTGTGGGGTCTGCGTTTATAGGATGGAAATATGACACACATTCCTACAAGGGTTTTAAACCTAACCCTAACCCTAACCCTAGACCTCTAGAATCAGATATATGAACAAAACGAACGTGGGATTTTCACGGGGACCTGCTGATAAATAACAGTACGTGTGTATATAGCTGTATGTATTTAATTAATAGAGTGCTCAATATTTGTGTGAGAACCATGTATATGTGTGTGTTTGCTATCTATGTTCGAAGAAGGGGGGGGCTTTAAAAACGCTGATAACCTAAACAACCAAAGTTATCAGTACTGAAGTGGACAAAATCAACTCCGATAGCTTTCATAGGGTATCCAAATGTCAAGTATTATACAATTTATGAGCCACCCGACGTACGCCCGTCATTTATCTGTGTAAATCAAAATGACACTATAGTGAACAGTGACTTTTACTGCATTCGTCGCTGTTCAGACATGCGCAAACAATCGTCCAGTGATATTTCCGGTTTAATACGTACATTTTCAACGTGGGCACGTAAAACAGTTTATTCATTCATTTTTTTGTTTCATTTTTTTTCGGTTTTTTTTTGGAGGGGGGGGTCGTTTTTTTTTTGTTTCATTTTGTTTTTTTTTGTTTCGTTTGCTCTTTTTGGTGTTTAATTCGAATATTTGGGGTTGTTATGATCTTGAACCGATAGCGCATTGGATAGGAGCTCTAACTCTCGAAACAAACAACCGTCTTTTTATATTCAGTCTGAAACACTAGAAATATACAGAGAGGCGATAAAAAAATAGAAACACATTTTTTTTAAACCTACCATATAAGTCATCTGTGAAAAAAAATGTTGTAATTTCTTCCGTAATCACGACTTAGAGCTAGTCAAATTTTTCTACCCACCTTTTCTCCCCAACAAGGGCAACATAACTTTTCATTTTTATTATTGTTACACACCTGTGTTCCAATAAATATTTGTTATGTTCACGGCAAGTTTTTCTTGTTTTGGGGTTGCGTTTGTGTAGAACGATTGACAGAGCAACCAATCAGAACACATGCGATCCTTGTAACATTTAGTTCCGATAATACCAAGATATGACTTCCACAGCACATACGGCCACATTTAATACCAAGATATGACTTCAATACCAAGATATGACTTCCACAGCACATACGGCCACATTTAATACCAAGATATGACTTCCACTACACATACGGCCACATTCAATACCAAGATATAACTTTAATACCAAGATATGACACAAATCCTTTACAGCACTGCATATCCCAGCAGCACTGTAAACAAATCATTTACAACACTTCATGTCCCAGCAGCGCTGTAAACAAATCATTTACAGCACTGCATATCCCAACAGCGCTGTAAACAAATCATTTACAGCACTGCATATACCAGCAACACTTTCTTTTACCGTAATCAGCAAAATCGAGTAGTTATATATCAAGTGGCCATAAATAGAACTGAGACAGGAAGTAAGCGTCATAATTAGATAATGGCGTGCCTGGGAAGCACATAAGAAGCACAAGTCAGGGACAACGTTCAGACGGATCGAGAATTGATTTTGGAGCGAAACCGAACACACCTGTGTGTATGTAGTTCTACAGATAATCGCCAATTTTAGACACTGGCTGTCTCACTCTGCGTCTCTGTCTGCCCGAATAATGTATCTGTGTAACACAATGAGACACAACACATTTAACTCATTAGTGCCCAATTTGTCTTCTTTGAGTAACTAGAAAATATCTTTTTGTAAATACAATAGTATTTGATACTAAAATTGATATCAATAATTTATTTATACTTTAGAGGATAGTCAGAGTATTCATTTATACTATATAACAATGCAGTTTGGTTTAAAAAAGACTACTTAGCAAATGAACTTTAATTGAATAATAGATGAAACTGATTCTATTAATCCACTCCAGATTATACTAAAATCTGTTACATCAGACAGGAGCGTAATATTTGACAGCCACTCCAATATTTATGACAATAAATAAATATTTCTGAAAAATTCAGATGTTGCTGAAATATGGCTAATTATCGTCTTGGTCCTAAAAATGACCATCGATTCTAATGGGTAAACACAAACATTAACTGACACTAGAAATGAGGGTGGGATATTGTATGATGACAGTCTACCCTTGTCGGTTAAATTAAGAGTTCGATTCTGAATTTCTAGAATGTATTCGACTAAGAAAAAAAGGCATCTGAAGAAGATCGGAGAGTACTTCTTCTCTTTATTCTTCTTCTTCATCTTCTCCTTCTTCTTCTTCTTCTTCTTCTTCTTATTATTATTATTATTATTATTATTATCATTATTATTATCATTACTATTATCATTATTATTGTTTATTATCATTATTATCATTATTATCATTATTATTATGATTATTATTATTATTATCATTATCATCATTATTATTATTACCATTATTATTATTATTATTGTTGTTCTTGTTGTTCTTCTTCTTTTTATTATTAATTATATTATTATTATTATCATTATTATCATTATTATTATTATTATTATTATTATTATTATTATTATTATTATTATTATCATTATCATCATTATTATTATTACCATTATTATTATTATTATTATTGTTGTTGTTCTTGTTGTTCTTCTTTTTATTATTAATTATATTATTATTATTATCATTATTATTATTATCATTATAATTACCATTATTATTATCATTATTATTATTATTATTATTATTATTATTATCATTATTATTTTTAGTATCTTTATCATTATCATTATAATTATTATTATTATTGTTATCATTATTGTTGTTGTTATTGTTATTATTATTATTATTATCATAATCATTATTATTATTATTATCATTATTTTTATTATTATTATTAATATCATCATTATTATTATTATTGTTATTGTTTTTATTATTATTATCATTATTATTATTATTATTATTATTATCATTATTATTATTATTATTATTATTATTATTATTATTATTATTATTATTGCTGTTATTATTATTATTACCATTCTTCTTATTATTATTCCTTTTTACCTTGTTCTTGATATTGTTACTGTTGTTGTTTTAGTTCTTCGTTCTTTTTCTTGCGCTTCTTCTCTATCGTTCAGCTTCCATTATCCGCCATTCACCTTCGTATCTGGCTCTCACCTTCGACACGCATATGTTATTTCGCAACGACAGCAAAGTAAATAAACTATTAAGGCTGAACAGATCGCCTTTCACCGTTTTTCGGTTCGCCATGAAAGCAATCGGAATGTTTGCCTTGTCAGCGGTAAGCAAACAAGTCAGTTGTGACCAATAAAACACCATAAAGAAGCCGGCACGTCCCAACACAAGTGGCTCTTATCTAAGCTACTCTCTTCAATCGACCACCCGGATTGTCGCCTCAACGCACCCGATAACACGCACAGATCCCCGACCAGTTCACCAGACCCACCTTTTCACGACCATTAACACATTCAAAGGTCTCGAATTATTTACTTCTTTTTTTTTTCAAACTGACGCAACACTGTCTTACTTTTCTGCAGCACAATTTACAAACATTTACATCGTGACGCCAAAAGCTTCCTAAACATTAACCTGGTAATGTTTGGTTTGTTTTAAACCAAATCAATAATTATTCTCACAACGTTTCGGCCGATGTAACTTCCGACCGTAATCAGATGTGTTTTGTCGAACTCGACAATCTTCATGATGAACTCAGGAATCTGTACGGAATTTCGAACAGAATCCTTTATTTAATCCACGTAGGTAGATTGTTCTCGTCCCGTCAGCCATAACTGTGTAGAAGTCTTGGCGCTCTTGTATAAGCAGTAACCGATCTGAGGAAGATAACTCTATTTTTCTTAGCCGCCGCTATTCCGAATTCGCTTATACTTTGGCAAAGGAGATAACTTTGTTTATCGCAGCATGAAAGAAAATAACTTTTCTTTTTATGTTTATATAAAGTTTATACAATTTGTGGCATGTAGGGTTAGGGTTAGGGTTAGGGTGTGACAATATTAAGCGGATGCGACAATATTAAGCGTCCCTATGACAGGGTTAAAAAAACATAGTTTGATCGCCCTGGTAAATGAAATCCCCATCTCAATTTCAATTGATTCGAATTCGTATTTTGGTTTTAATTGTTTTCGTATTAACCTTTCTGCCCTCGAATGTTAATTGCAATTTAGGTCATATCGTTTTTTGGTCCAAATAAAATATACACTTTTTGTTAAAAATTATTATCATTTTTTTCGCTTATGACACGTTTCTCCCTCATTGTTGTTCTCGTGGCGTGATCTTATTGGATGCTTACTAGAATTCGCCCTCCTCCTCCCCGTAGAGGTCGACGCATTCTCAATAAAAGAGTAGAGAGAGTCGAACAGAGAGTCAGTAGAAGGAATCACAGAAGTGAGCAGTCGGTTAGTGAAAAAGTTGGGCGAGGATTGGCCAGTCGGTCACGTGTGTGTCCTCGCCCAACTTAGGACAACATTCCACTATTAGGAATAAATAGCTCCAAATTACCAAGTCCGTCGATCCAACCCTAACCAAGCACAGTCTAACCAACCTGCCTTGGAACCCAACAAGTGTAATTTCTTCTCTTTGATTGTTTTTTTTTTGTTAATAATTATTCTTCCAAGAAAATCAGCAAACCAATTCGTTGCGGCTTATCATTCCTTTCTTCAACTGTTTATGTGAAATGACCCTCTCTTCACAGCGAGACAAGGTTGCTAGCCACCCTACTTGATTGCTCACTGATCTAAACAAACACAGCATGGGAGTTTGCAGTCACTGGACCGGGCGTTTCAACACCGGCAACCTTCATCAGAACGGCAACTTTTCCCGAACAGTGCCGGGTGACCAACCGAACCTGGAAGGGCCGAACTGATGACGTCACGGCTGGAGGAGTCGTGCGCATGTTCATAAGGGTTTAGGTTTAGGTTTAGGGTTAGGGTTTTTAATGCATTTCAAAACCGTAACATGTTTTTTTATTAATAAACAAAGTTATCTCCCTTACCAAAGTATAAGCGAATTCGGAATAGCGGCGGCTAAGATAAATAGAGTTATCTCCCTCAGATCGGTTACTGCTTATACAAGAGCGCCGAAGTCTTAAGTAATTCTTAATTGTATTCTTAGTATCGCCTTAACTGAGGATTGAACCTTCAATCTCCAAGAGGACTGACACATAGAACTGATTATTTCTAAGAAGGTCGAAGGTTACATCGGCCGAAACGTTGATAACGTACAATATTAGTCCGAATGATGAAAAATATACAAAGTTTTTTTTGTTTTGTTTTTGCTTTATTTATTTGTTCACTTTTTTATTTATTCAAACCATCAAAAACAGAATAATCGTAGATCGATGGGAGGCGCTTTGTCATTTTAAAAAAAAGGTGTCCCAGCCACAAAGAAAGTTACGGATAGTCAGGGACTAAAAACAAAACGAAATGGATTACAAAACCAACCAATATGAATCCGTTTCTTTCTTTTTACTAATGAGTAACAACTGATCAAGACCAAAAGCCACTCGAGGATAAGGGTTGATGAGATGGATAGAGAACATCTTGAGAAGATCGACAACGATGGATCTAATGAACAAAATTTGATTACGTATGATGAAGGTTTATGACAAGTATTTGTTGACATTGGACTTGAAGACGACCATGCTGCAGTTTGCAGGGAAATGTGTTTTCCTCAAGCGGGAAGTTCTTTGTAAGAAACTCTATTCATTGAATTTCCGCCTGACGCTATACACATGAAGGAAAAAAGAAAAGTTATTTTCCGTTGTGGTAGGGAGACGAGTTCTTGCTGCGAAAGTGTTACAAGGAGTAACGATAGATTGGATCTCAGTCGAGTATCTTCCGTGAAAATCACGATATAGTAAAGAAAAGACAAGAACAGAAGAGATCATGTCCCATTTGATTGCGAAATCGAATTTGGACTCTGCCAATGCAACAAAGAGTGCTCTATTAGCGGCACCTCCCCAGATGTGGCAGTAGTATTATTTACCTCCTCTTCAGGAGGTTAGGCACAAGGCCATTCTTATCTTCCTCCCACAGCGGTAAGATGTGACCCAAGGTCGGGTCGGGAAAGTGGGACTTGAAAAGCCAGCGCCCGAGAAGGTGAGCTCTCTGGCCATTAAAAATTGCCCGAGCAGGCCCGTCGGCATTCCCCGGTAGGGGCGCCTCAGGCAGTAAGCAATAAACTTACTCCTCCCCAAAGAGGGGAGGCAAAGTCTGGGAGGGTGGATCTCTTAGAACTGCACAGGACAGACCCATAGACCGGCGTAAATCAAGCCCCGAAGGCCAAGACAATACCAGTCTATGGGGTGCAGTATCCATCGGAATCTTAGGACGTATATGACTCTTATATAGGTAGAGGATTGCTTAGGGAGTCAGGTATTTCGGGGGGTGGGGGTAAATGATCCTGGTCCACCTCAAATAAAAAATAACGAATATCAGTAACCAAAATTGTTTGAAATATGTTAATATCTCTTAAAGTATGTTTCGGAATTTTTTAGATGACGATTGAGAATTTGTATAATTTTGATTATAAGGACTACTTTTCTCATCTTGGATGCTATTCTCACAACGTTTCGGCCATGACCCTTGGCGTAACGGATAAAGTGCTAAGTAATAATCAGTTCTAAGTGACAGTCTTCGTCCCGAGTTCGACAAGACGCACCTGAATAAGGTCATAGTGTTGGATAATGGCCCTATGGGAATGGACGTATCTGTTGGAAATCGGGTTTGACTTGCGCGAATTAACGCGGGTGCAGTCGAGTGCAGATTGGTGCTTGTTCTCACAGTCAGAGCTAACAGACGTGACAAGGTTACCGTGTGACGAGACCCCAGACCAGGGGTCAGTCTGCACCTGCAAGAGGCTCTGTGACTTCGCGGGCCTTGCGTGGGAAACAAAGGGATCTGTGACGTCACTCGTTCTCGTGAGAAGCGAGTTTTTAGTCAGTCTGATTCGGAGGGCGAACCGAGTAGGACGTGCGATTCACGATGTAAAAATAAGGAATATTTCCCTTAAGGGAAGACAAGAGCGAGAATCCTTTCCCACCTCTCTATGAATGGTTAAGAAACATTGTTATCTAACTACGATAAAGTAGGATTCGCTTGCTCTCTCTCTCTCTCTCATTCTCTCTCTCGACGTGGTGAATGACTCCCAGTTGAAATAACAACTCTTGTAATAAAATGAATTAAATCTAAAAGAGGAGTTTGTCTTCGGAGGCGTCATGGCTTTTGTTGCAGAAAACGGACGGCATGGTTCACGGAAGAAAGTATTCATCGACTAGACCAGCCCTCTACACGACGGGGGAGAAAAACTAAGGTATGCAACAAACACCTTTTTGGGACCGTAACCAGTTGTTTAAGTGGTTTAAGAGAACTGCCGCGGTCCAAGAAGGAGTAGCTATGTAACAATAGGTTACATCGGCAGAAACATTGTGAGAATAACATCCAAGGTGATAACAGTAGTCCGAATAATTCAAATAATCCTCTTAAAGTATGTTTGAATTCCTTGGCCTTTTCGCTCGGAGCTAAGTGTAGTATCTGTTCTGATACTACACTTAATTTTTTCTGTCCTCGGTCAGTAAAGGAGACATCCTTCTAGACTGAAGCAATTTATATTTTTGTTCCAATTCAGAATGTCCGTTTTGGTGGAGCTGGTTTCCGCTCCCACATTAAAATTGACCTTGTGTCTAACTCTGCCCCCGTGGGGAGGCAAGTAAATAGAGACTTCGTACTTTCAATTTAAATTTTTTAAAATGATGCGTATTAGTTGCACATGTGAAATGAATTGATAATGTACATGCGATATTGACACACTCCCGTTATAATATCTCGCTAATATGTTATTGATATTTGTCAGTACGAAACCGTTTGCTGTAGATATCATACGCCATTTTCGCCACAGCGCATACAATTAATTAGGACTGGTTGCACACCACGTTTTCTTTTTACACTTTAACGGTACGATACACCAAACGAATTCCTATCTCAACACGTGTTTTACTCACATGATTATTTTGAGTCTCTGACCCTTGTCTGATCAGATAATTGATCACACGCTGATTCAAATGATTAGAATATAATAGCACTTCGTTATAATTTGACTTATAATAGCACACGTACTTGGCGTTGTTCAGGTAAAAAAGTGTGAGATTTTTTTCGAACATAACTCAATCCCAAAACTGAGGAATGTTTTAGCATGTATTTGTGGGGTTAAAATAAATAGCTAAAAAGTCTTGGGGGAAACAAACGTTGATTAACTCGACTTGTGTATAATAATAATAATAATAATAATAATAATAATAATAATAATAATAATAATAATAATAATAATAATAATAATAACTCCTCCTGTTATATTATGAGGGGCCCTGTATGCCTAAAAGCGTGTAGGTCCACTAGTGTTGATTGTGAGAGGGGTGAACTTTGTTCGAGTTAAGTGCAGGTTGAATGACATCCATTTTGGGACAAATAGATTGGTTCTCAGAATGAGTAATCCCAAGAAGTCATAACAACTGGTGAAACCTGGCCGACTTCAAAAGCTGAGGTTCAATAAAGGTCAGGCCAGCTCTGGTTATGATTTGTATGACAGGACAAAGGACCGTGACGTCACTTGTTGTTGTCGAAAACGGGAAATGATTCAGTCTGTCATGGGAGCACAAAGCGACAAGATCGTCGTGAGAGAAAGCGGACGCAATTGTCCAAGATGTAGACGAATAATTTAAGACTGCGTCTCTAAAAATATGACAGAAATCGACCTCTTGCCGCATCCAGAAGAAGATAGAAATTAGCCGTAGGAAAAGAAGAAACAGAAGCAACATTAAATGACCACTCTCTCCCGACCGAGTAAAAGAAGATTCAGATCAATAAATCGTTCACGACTCTCTGAAATTATCGTCAAGGTCCTTTTTCCCCCGTAGGGAGAGTTTTCAGTTTCAGGTGACCGATGCTCCACGCCAGCTAACAGAAGGCCACTAGACGAAGGAAGAGAACCCCGCGGCAGAGCTATCAACGATGAAGAGATCCGGCCAAGGTATATTTAATTGACTCGTATCGTAACGCTCCCCCGCTCTTCTCTTCCACTCTCCCCCTCCCCCTTCCCATTCCCTTCCCCCCATGAAAATAAAATAAAATATTAATAATTAAAAAACGGTGCTAGCCTAGGCTGACACCACACAAAATATTTTCAGAGGGTCAAGGAGCATGAGAAGACCAAGGAGGGGCAGCACTAACCAGACATCCACTGGAAGAGTGCAGAGAGTGCTGGAACCTTGGGGAGGCTTATTGCCACCCAAATCCTAGAGAGGACCAATGGTCCTTGCCAGCGAGAAAGCGGTGATAGGCCACTGTTGCGATACTGTAGGTTATTTGCTATGGTTATCGAAAAGAGGTGGAGAATACTGGAAATCTGAGGAGACTTGTTATCACTCAAACTTCACTGAATATCACCAGTTGTTGAAGAGACGAAGCACGTGTCTGTGGATGACTATATATATATATATATATATATATATATATATATATATATATATATATATATGTGTGTGTGTGTGTGTGTGTGTGTGTGTCTGTGTGTGTGTGTGTCTTGCGTAAACATGATTATTTTTCCTCTGTCTCCCTCTGTCTGTTTGTCTGTCTGTCTGTCTCCCCCACTCCATCTCTCTTTCTCTCTCTCTTTAATATATATGATTTTAAAATGAAAATATATAATGGTTTACAGTGACTAAAAAGTTGGTGTACGTAAGCGCTTTGGGCATGATCGTATTCTGATGCAGATTCAATTATCTATCATACGTCTTCCTATATTGTGATCTGTTGCCTGTATGTGTAGAATAGAAATACAATTATGAATGTTATTTGAAAAGGCGACTTGCCAAATATTCCAATTTATTAGTTGGTAGGAACTCAGACCGACAACCTCAATTGTGCTGTTTCGATCTCGCCCCAGAATATAATTTTTACTATTTTGTTTAATATAATAATTTGTTAGTGAAAAACATGTTAGATTTGGGTATATTTAATACCTAACGCCTCTGTGTAAATCTCCCCGTCTGTAACCTTCTCTCTTTCTCTCTACTCATCTCTCCCCCTCTCTGTAGATATACATATACATATCTAGATGTATATAATAAGAGAGAACGTTTTTGTCAGTTTATAGAGACAGGCTAAAAGATGTTCCTAAAATATAAAAGTTTACAAACGTGTAGAATTTTCCTAGGAATGTGATTGGATTAGTCCATCATGTTCATAAGACACCCTACGGGTTCTTTTTAAGGAATTTACGGGCCCTTTTCCAACATTTTGCACGAGAAAAGAAATATAATTATGACTGTTATTTAGAAAGACGGTTTAACAAATATATAAATTTCTAAATTAGAAGAGGCTCAGACTAACAACCTCAGTTGTGCAGTTTCGATCTTGCCTCGGATTAAGTTTTTTTTAATGAAAACGAAGAAATTATTTTTTCTTTTATCTTTTAATACAAGAAAAGTAAGTGAAAAACATGTTAGATTTTGGTATATTAAGCACTTAATGCCTATCTGTTTGTCCGTCTGTACCTTTTTCTCTGCCTGTCTGCCTGCCCCCCCTCTCTCTCTCTCTCTCTCTCTCTCTCTCTCTCTCGCCCTCTCACGCTATATATATATATATATATATATATATATATATATATAAAGTAAGCTATCAAAATATATTTGTGGTGGCAATTAAGCTACACAGAGGCTCCCGCGTTTCATCCGGGGGGGGGGATCTTCCAGATAAAATGATTCCACCCGGGAATGAAACGTGGGAGCCTTTATGTAGCTTAATTGCCATAAATATATTTTCATAGCTTACTATCTAGCTCTACTCACGTATCGAGCACTGTTGAAGTAAATACTGAAAATTGATACATAAAAAATTATATCTCCTCACAAAATATTATGTGGATACATGAAATGGCAATATTATATATATATATATATATATATATATATATATATATATATATAATAAAATAGTACCCACACGTTCTACCAATCCCCTGTCCCATCGCTGCAATATTGCATCTTTGTGCTAGTTTTACAACTACTTCCACGGAATGTGCTCTGTCGAACTTTCTGCACTTTTACGCCCTTAATTTAAATAGCCTCGACCAATCTGACTAGTAGCAAAATCTCACCCCTTCATTGTAAAAGTCTCCAGATTCAAACTTTTTACTCTAATAACTTATTTCCTCAGAAAGCTTACCTTTGGAATTCTGTCCCTGCTCCCCGTTTTCCCGACTGTACAAACATGCAGAAATTTGAATGTAACGTGAAATGTGAATGTAACGTGAAATGTGAATGTAACGTGAAATGTGAATGTAACGTGAAATGTGAATTAACGTGAAATGTGAATGTAACGTGAAATGTGAATGTAACGTGAAATGTGAATGTAACGTGAAATTTGAATGTAACGTGAAATTTTAATGTAACATGAAATGTGAATGTAACGTGAAATGTGAATGTAACGTGAAATGTGAATGTAACGTGAAATTTGAATGTAACGTGAATGTGAATGTAACATGAAATGTGAATGTAACGTGAAATGTGAATGTAACGTGAAATGTGAATGTAACGTGAAATTTAAATGTAACGTGAACAAATATTTTGCTGCACAACTCTCCACTTATGATGCCCCCTATAAAGTTGGTCCCTAATATAGGCCTTATTAATTAATTAATTAATTAATCAAGGGTGAATTTAAAATAATCATAAACTTGAGATATGCGTTAATTTAACTAAAATCAGTGCTTCTATTTATCTTCCTCCCCCAAGGCAAGATGTGACACAAGGTCAGGAAAGTGGGAAAAAAAAAGAGCTCGAGAATTTGAGAACTCTGACCATTTAAAAGGGGCGCCTCAGGCGATTAGCAATAAACTAACCCCTTCTCAAAGGGTGAGAATGCAAAGCCTGGGAGGGTGCACCTCCTAGAACTGCACAGGACGGACAACCGATAGACCGGCGTAAATCAAGACCCGAAGGCCCGGACAATACCGGTCTATAGGGTGGGGTATGAGTGCTTTTCCAGATTAGAACCCGAGCTAAAATCAATTGGCGTCGTTAGGGTCAGGGTTAGAGTCAGGGGTAGGTTAGCGTTAGGGTTAGGGTTAGGGTTAGCGTTAGGGTTTTGGGGCAGGGTTAGCTTGGGTCCTAATCTGTAGAAGTATCTTAAAATCTGTCAACGTAATTTACACCCGTGCTTGTGTTATTCTAAAGCTAAGCTTCTTTCGGTGTTTATACTTCATTCCACCCTTAAAGGGGCTTGACGTCATCGGTTGAATAAATGTATCTGCGCGTTTACCACTGTTTGCAAACAGTAATGGCTGTCCTTTTTATGGTATTAACGACAATGAGATTGTATCGTGTATCTGGGAACAGTTACTGACGAGATCTCGTGTGTTATGTGAGTCCGCGTGATTTACCGAGATCTGTACTCCCTCTCTCTCTCTCTCTCTCTCTCTCTCTCTCTCTCTCTCTCTCTTGTCTTGTCTGCTGTGTGTTTTCGGAGACGTCTTACAATTTGTGTGGTCGAAAATAGCGTTCCGCCTGGTACGCGCCGTAATGGAAAGAATCTGCTAAGACTTAAGAGAAAATACACGAAACCTCATTTAAAAAAGGGGGTGGAGGGGAAATAATGGGGGAAATATCTTCATGATGAAAAAAAACAAACTTTCAAGAAATCAAAAAATAAGAAAAGCAAAAACGCCGAACAAATAAATAAGCTCTGAGGAGGTTTTCCATTTCATGAATTGGTAATTGAATTTGTTTATTCACAACGACTAAACAAGATTTTTAAAGTAAACAAGAAATCCATTTCTTTTTTCATTTCGTTGGAGGAAGGGAAAAAAAGTAGAATAATTGGTTTTTAAAAAAATGGCTGCGTGCCGCTGGAAAATTACGACTTTATTCATTTTTTTCTTTATTATATAGATTTTCTTTATTATTATTTTTTTTTTTTTCATTCTTGGTTTTTTTTTTTCAAATTACTTTTTTCTGTTTCCTCTATCTTACGTCTTTTCCTTATTCTTTTATTCTTATTCTTTCTTTCTTCCTTTCTTTTTTATTTCTTTCGTTCTTTTTTTCTACGTGATTCTTCCATCCATTCTTTCTTTTATTCGTGATTCCTTCATTTTATCATTATTATTATTTTTATTTTATTTTATTTTTTATCTTTTTTTATTTATCTTTTTTTATTTTTATTTTTATTTTTATTTTTATTTTATTTCTTTTTTAATCTTTTTTATTCATCTTTTTTATCTTTTATTTTTTAAAATCTTTTATTATATTTTATTTTTATTTTATTTTATTTTATCATTATTATTATTATTATTTTATTATCATCATTATTATTATTTCGTCCATTTTGTCTTTTTTTTCTTTGTTGCTTTTCTGTCTCATTAATTTATCTGTTTATTCTTTCTTTCGTCTTTTCTCCTTTCTTTTCTTTTACTTTCTTTTATTATTTCTTTCCTTCCTCCTTTTTTATGATTCTTTCTTTTTGGTTTCTTTTATTTTTCATTCCGTGGTTCTTTCTTTTCATTCTTTTTATTATAATTTTTTTCTTTTCTTCTTGATTACTTCTTTATATCATTATTTTTTTTTAATTATTTTTCTTATTATTTTTTATCTTTTTGGTCTTTCTTTCGCCATTTCTCTTTCTTTGATTCATCTTTCTTATTATTTCTTTCATTCTATCCTTTTTGCACTTTTATTTTTCTTTATTTCTCTCATTCTTTCATTCTTTCTTTTCAGTCTGTTTCTTTCGTAGGCTGTTTTTTTTTTAATTTTAATATCATTATTATTTTTCTTTCTTTTCCTTCTCGCATTTTTCTTATTTTTATCTGTTTCTTCTTTTTTTGTCTTTTCTTTTTTTTATTCTTTTTTCTGGCATTTTTACTTATTTCTTCCATTCGTTCCTTTTCTGTACGATTTTTTATTTTTGTTTATTTTTTTCCTTCTTTCCTTCTTTCTTTCCTTCTTTCTTCCTTTCTTTATTCTTTCTAATTTCTCTTATTCTTTCTTCATTGTTTCTTTCCTTCTTTCTTCCTTTCTTTATTCTTTCTAATTTCTCTTATTCTTTCTTCATTGTTTCTTTCCTTCTTTCTTCCTTTCTTTATTCTTTCTAATTTCTCTTATTCTTTCTTCATTGTTTCTTTCCTTCTTTCTTCCTTTTCCTTTTTTCCTTATTATTTTTCCGTTAAATGTTTATTTTTACTTTAATTCACCGAAAACATTGCACATTGCCATTAAGACGCAAAGGGCTACTGTGAATTAGGGGACAGATGTATAGGGTCATCCTAAGTGGAAAGTTGTGCGACCAGATGTTTGTTCACATTACATTTAAATTTCTGCGTGTTGGTACAGTCAGGGAACAGGGAACAGGGAGGTAATTCCAAAGGTTAGCAATTTGAGAAAATAAGAAATTAGAGTTGAAAGAGGGGTTGTTGTCGTCAAGAGGGCACCAGTAAGTTTGTTGGTGCATAGTTCGTTGTCAGGTTTGAAAAACAAGCACAGGGATGCAACATTAGGGTTTTAGGACAGGGGTCGAATCTATTCGATTAGAGGCTCTTTTTTAGACCCTGTCTAAGAGGGAGAGACTAGTGGTTGGTGCACCAGCCCAGATGTGACAACAATACTCCATGCATGGGCGAATGGTGGCTTTGTAGAGATATTAGATATTGGTAAATGTAGGAAGTTTTTTAGCACGCTAGATGGAGCCAAACTTCCTTGCAATAGTCTTTGCAATATCTTTTATGTCATCACCATCGGTATTGTCTTGGCCTTCGGGGCTTGATT
Organism: Sepiola atlantica; assembly: GCA_963556195.1. Classification (NCBI taxonomy): domain Eukaryota; kingdom Metazoa; phylum Mollusca; class Cephalopoda; order Sepiida; family Sepiolidae; genus Sepiola; species Sepiola atlantica. The sequence continues at coordinate 20,628,532 of OY744544.1, forward strand.
TACGCCGGTCTGTGGGTTTGTCCTGTGCAGTTCTAGGAGGTCCACCCTCCCAGGCTTTGCCTCCCCTCTTTGGGGAGGAGTAAGTTTATTGCTTACTGCCTGAGGCGCCCCTACCGGGGAATGCCGACGGAGCTGCCCAGGCAATTTTTAATGGCCAGAGTGCTCACCTTCTCGGGCGCTGGCTTTTCAAGCCCCACTTTCCCGACCCGACCTTTAGTCAGATCTTACCTTGTGGGAGTAAGATAAAAATGGCCTTGTGCCTAACCTCCTGAAGAGGATGTAAATAATACCATCAGGGTATTTAATCCCTTTTGGAGAAGGAACCCCTCGCTGGTTTCCGTCTACCTTATTGGCGACAGTCATTCAGGGTGTTTTGCCATAGTCGCCACGCTAGGCACTGCGGGTTGGTGACGCTATTTGCCCATAGCTAAGTGTCCACGTACAGCGTCTGGTATTCCCAAATGGTCACCCATTTTAGTACTGGCCAGGCCCAACTTTGCTTAAGGAGGAAGTTTCTAGGGGATATCAAATTCACAAACGGTCCCCAGTCGCATGTATATTCCGGTTAGAGGAGATGACGTCGTTAGGATTCTTCCCGACAATTAATTCCAAACAGACACTGGTTTAAAGATAAAAAAAAAAATTGTACTGAGCTCCTCAGAAATAGTGCTCCCCTTTGTACAAAACAAAGAGGGGAGTCCTATGGTTAATCATTGATGTCTTTGACGCCCTCAAATATGGGGGAATGCTTACATCACTGGTATTAGTTTTTGTAAAAATCTTACTTACTTTTGGTACTTGTTACGTTATTCAGTCTTGGCGGATTAAACCAGCTTTCTTCTGAAGGAGGAAGTTTCTAGGGAATATCATATTCACAAGCGGTCCCCAGTCGCATGTATATCCCAGTTAGAGGAGATAGTCACGTGCAGTTCTTGCAGGTAGATGTCGACGTCCTCCTACATACAGCGCCTGGTATTCCCAAATGGTCACCCATCTGGTACTGACCAGGCTCAACGTTGCTTAACTTTGGTGATCTAATGGGAAACGGTGTGTCAACGTGATTATGCCGTATATATGTTCTATGTATTTGTGTCAATTCATGTTACCTGGTAATGTAATGCCGAGGAGATTGAATGTTATTAGCCATGTCAATCTATGGTTGGAAAGGTTTTATTTAGGGATTATTTTGTTTGGTAGACTTATAGTTTGTAAATAAATAGTGTAAAAGGATGGATTCTATTAAACTCATAGATCGGACTCGGGGCGAAATGGACCTGGCAGTAAAGACAACTTCATACTTCCTAAATAGAGATCTTCACCACAGGATGTAGCTAAAAGGTCATACCCATGACTTTTTTTTAACATAGTTAACCCTAGACAAGGCAGGCCGCCACTGTAGACGTAATGGGCTACTGAGAAGAAAGGAAAGGCAGAAGGTTGTGTGTGGGGGGGTCAACCTAAATTGGGATCTGCGCAGCGAGATGTCTGTTTATATTAGTTTTAAATTTCTGCAAGTCAGTACCGTCGGGGAAACAGGGGGCAGGGAGGGGGTTCCAGAGGCCAACAGCACGAGGAAAGAAGCTATTTGAGTAGAAAGCTCTCCAGCATCTGGGGACCTCCACAGTGAATGTATGGGATTTAGTCGATAGTCGAGTTGGTCTAGTGAATTTACGTCGAGGGGGCACCAGAGCAGCCAATTCATCGGAGCACAATCCATTGAAGTATTTGTAAAACAAGCACAAGGATGCTACATTACGGCGATGGGACAGGGACTGGAGCTTGGTTGACAGTGAGGGACCTATTAGGTTGGCGACTCTTTTTTGGACCTTGTCAATGAGGGAGAGAGTAGTAAATGACGCACCAGCCCAGATGTGGCAACAATAGTAGACAGAGTTTGATTGGTCATTAGAGTTGGTAAAAAGTAGAAAGAGCTGGATGTGTTCAAGATAGAACGGATAGCCTATACGAATCTTTTATTGGTTGTATCTCTAGCCATTGTCTTCTTTCTTTTCTCTTTTCTCTTTTCTCTTTTCTCTGTTTTTGCTTATTTCTTATTTCTTTCATTCGTCTGTTTTCTGTATAATTTCTTCTTTGTTTTATATTTGTTATTCGTTCTCCTTTCTTTCTTTCTTCCATTCTTCTTATCTTTAGTGTGATTATTTCTTTTTTTTTAGTTTTTTATTTTCGCATTCTTCTCTATATCATGATAATATTTTCCTTTGTTCTTTTTTTTCTCATTATTTTTTATCTGCTTTTAATCTTTCTTTCGTCTTATTCCCTTTTGTATTCTTTTTCTTTCATTTTTTTTCTTATTTCTTTCATTACTTTTTTTTCGCTATGATTCTTTCCTTATTCGATCCTTTAATTTTCCCTTTCTCATTTATATATCATTATTATTTATTTCCTACTTCTTTCTTTCTTTTTTTTCGTTGTTGCCTTTTTTCTTATTATTTTCATCCTTTTTTAGTTCATTAATCTTTTCTAAAAAGAACTTTCTGTCTTCTTTCTTTCTTTTTTCATTCATTCGTCCTTTTTCTGTATGACACTTTCTTTTTTTTCTTTTCTTTTCCCTTCCTTCTTTTATTCTTTCTTTCATCTGTCCTTTTTCTGTATGACACTTTGTTTCTTTCAGTTTATTTTTCCTTCCTTCTGTCTTTCTTTCTTTCATTCGTTCTCATTTCTGTCTTCTTTCCTCTGTATAATTCGTTCTTTCTTTGATTCTTTTCCGCTTCATTTATCATTCAGTTTTTCTTTTCTTTCTTGTTTTCTTATTAATTTTGCATTTCTTTCTTTGATTCGTTCTTTTTATTTCTTCTTATATTTCTTCTTTTTATCTTAACTTTCTTTTTTGTCTTTTGTCTTATCCTTTCCCTGTATCCCTTTTTTATTTCTTGTTCTTTGTGTCTTAGTGATGGTTAACCACACACAAACACCATGACAGATCAACACACGTGCACCCTTGCTAATTTAAATAAAATTAATAATACATACATCTACCACTGTCCATATGCTATTTATAGATTAGAATGTACCACTTGCAACACATTTTACATGGGTAGTACCATAAGACCACTACACATCAAGCTTAAAAACACACAAAAACACAAGCATCATCATTTTTTAAGCAACTTAATACCCGCAACAATGCAACAATACGGACAGATTAATGACAATTAGCATCTTGGTCACAGAGGAGAATATTGCAAAACTTCGAAAAAAGAAAGCTTTATGTTTTCTACGTTACGCCCTGAACTTAATAGTAGATTTGATCTGGGCCAATCATTTATAATATAGTATATATCATATTTAACTTTGATCCAAATATTGCAAAAAAATTTAGAATCAAAAGTAAATTTGATTAAGTAAAATAAAGAAATAAAAATAAATAATAAAACAAAATGACCACAAATACCAATGTATCATACACTTAGTATAACGATTTACAATTAGTGGAATTAAACAAATATGAACAAATAAATTAAACTGAGGACGTGAACGTTCAAGGTTCGAATCTTGTCAGTTCCATAGCATCACTTTCACTATGGATGAAGTGGAAACCGGCGTGAACTGAGGACCTGGGCGTTTCAGGTTCGAATCGAGTCAGTTCCATAGCACCATTTTCACTATGGATGTTTGCAACCTTCATGTGCCCCCCCCCCTCTGAAACCAATGCCAACAACAAAATTTAGCCGAACCAAAGTCTTACAATGCTGATTCATACGTATTTACGTTTTTTTTTTTAATTGAGACATTATACCAACAATCTTTGAAAAATACAAACTGTACATTTCTTTTGAGTAAATACCCCTTTTGGGGAGCTGGATATTCTCCATATTAAAAATCAATGTTGTATCTAACTCTGCCTTCGTGGGAGAGGGTCAGTAAATAGGGACCTAGTGTTTACTTTACCGCAATGTGTGGACGCATGTAAACGTGTGATTCCTTAGGTCAGCATGACAGACCGACAGACAGAGCATTTTATAGAGAAACTTAGACGCATTTACAATAAGATCCACTCATTGAAACTGCGCATTGAGCGATGAAAATGCTACTTCGAACTTAAGCATGACAGACAGACGGAAGTGCTATTTCAAACTTAAACGTAACAGACCGACGAAAATTGTATGCGTGACAGACCGACGAAAATTGTATGCGTGACAGACCGACGAAAATTTTATGCGTGACAGACCGACGAAAATTTTATGCGTGACAGACCGACGAAATTTTATGCGTGACATACCGACGAAATTTTTATGCGTGACAGACCGACGAAAATTTTATGCATGACAGACCGATGAAATTTTTATGCGTGACAGACCGACGAAAATTTTATGCGTGACAGACCGACGAAAATTTTATGCGTGACAGACCGACGAAAATTTATTGCGTGACAGACCGACGAAATTTTATGCGTGACATACCGACGAAATTTTTATGCGTGACAGACCGACGAAAATTTTATGCGTGACAGACCGATGAAATTTTTATGCGTGACAGACCGACGAAAATTTTATGCGTGACAGACCGACGAAAATTTTATGCGTGACAGACCGACGAAAATTTTATGCGTGACAGACCGACGAAAATTTATGCGTGACAGACCGACGAAAATGTTATGCATAACAGACTGACGAAAATGTTATGCGTGACAGACCGACGAAAATTTTATGCGTGACAGACCGACGAAAATTTTATTCCAGACTTAAGCGTGACAGACCATCCGACGGACAGAGCATTTTACAGAGTTCTGTTGACTCATTTAAGAAAGAGTGCAATAGAAATTAAATGAAGAATAGAAGAAAAAGAAAAAGAAGGAAAACATATCTGCCAAGAGAAATGACGCCATAAAAAGAAACGTGTGTTTTAGTCTACGCCAACCAATTCCTCCGAGGCAAAAGTATCTTCGGTTTGGGCATTCCAAAATAAGCATTTGGTTTTCCTTTCTCTTGGGAAATCTTAGAGGTGATCGCAGACACATTAAGTTGAACATACATCGTGTTATTTTGATCTTTAAATTTCAATAATCATAAATAATAGATTAGAAACAAAGTATGTATATACACACACATATATATGTATATATATATATGTATCTATATATACATACATATTTCAATAATCACTAATATATTAGAAAAAGAGAATGTATATATACACATAAATATATATATATGTATATATATGTATATAAATATACATATTTCAATCATCATGAATAATAGATTAAAAAGAGCGTATGTATACACACAGATACACACACATATATATATATATATATACAAGCACACATTAGTGAGTTATGTGTTTTTTGTTGTTCGTCTATTTTGCTAGTAGGAATTTTCTTCTGTGTGGGCATTGTTTGAAGACTTCAGTTTTGATGTTCATGCAGCTTACGGAAGGGTTATTTAACTTCATTAACACCAAGTCCCCACAGAGGTTATAAACTACAATTATTACAACAATTTTACACTCAAATATAAGCACACCCAAATAAAAATGTTAAAAAAACTTATATAAATATAACATTTAAACCCTTTAATAACAGGAATACACGACACCCAAAACATAATCCACTCACCGAATAAGCTGTACTACGCCCCATCACCTCTAAATATGAATACATCATTGAAGCAAGATAACATACAGCATCCGTTTTCAACACTTAAATTATTCAAAATAATAATTAGTTCCTTATTTAGTCCTTTAGTCCTCACATTTCATGAACGATGTTTCTCACAAAGAGGGGGGATTGCTGTTTTCTGGGTGAAAATCTCTTGATTTAACACTTATTCTTGGTTAGATTTTGACCATGAAGTAATAATTTTATTTTATCTCCTTACGTCAGGTGGCTTCATGCTTAGTCTAGAGCGATTTCCATAAAAAAAGTTACAATTAAGACCCATATTAACATACAGTCCGCCCCTATTTACTCGGTACTTTCTCTAAAAGGGGCGCTTGAGCGAATTCACCGGTGGACGCTACCGGTCATACTTAAACTCGATTCTACAATTTGTTTTAATTTCATGAGTCGCTGATAATTTGAATAGACTCTAACGGTGTTTTTAAAAGGAAAAAGGTACATACATGTCAATGAAGCCATGGTACGTCTCTGAAGTATGCAACAAATAGTTTTTAAATAAATAATTTGTATTTTAGCTCTAACATTTTTGCGATCGAGGACTTATATATGTATATATATAAAAAGTAAGTTGAGATTAAAAAAAAACAATAGAACGTTATTTATATAAGTCACAAGAATTCAAACATAACGAATGTAATAATTGTAGTTTATAACCTCTGTGGGGACTTGGTGTTAATGAAGTTAAATAACCCTTCCGTAAGCTGTATGAACATCAAAACTGAAGTCTTCAAACAATGCCCACACAAAAAGAAAATTCCTACTAGCAAAATAGACGAACAACAAAAAACACATAACTCACTAATGTGTGCTTGTACAAGCGTTTCTAAAAAATCGGAAAATGTTATTGTGTATTATATTTTAGATGATTCCAAAAGGTGTCTTCGTCAGCGCTCCTTATAACATTACATAGAGAAGTCAATACCCGTCCTAGGATGGGTATACGCAATAAATATAGCATTAGTTTTACATTTTAATGCTTTTTTTTCTTTCTTGGAGGAAGTGTATGGTATTTTTTAGGTAATAAAATTTACAAAAAAATAAATTATGTGTCCACGTAACTAATCCTGTTACTGAGAATACATATTCTATAATTCCTAGTTCAATGGTTTAGGAGTTTACCAAGGAGTTTACCAAGGAGTTTACCAAGGAGTTTGCCAAGGAGTTTACCAAGGAGTTTACCAAGGAGTTTACCAAGGAGTTTGCCAAGGAGTTTACCAAGGAGTTTACCAAGGAGTTTACCAAGGAGTTTGCCAAGGAGTTTACCAAGGAGTTTACCAAGGAGTTTGCCAAGGAGTTTACCAAGGAGTTTACCAAGGAGTTTGCCAAGGAGTTTACCAAGGAGTTTACCAAGGAGTTTAACAAGGAGTTTGCCAAGGAGTTTACCAAGGAGTTTGCCAAGGAGTTTGCCAAGGAGTTTACCAAGGAGTTTACCAAGGAGTTTACCAAGGAGTTTACCAAGGAGTTTACCAAGGAGTTTGCCAAGGAGTTTACCAAGGAGTTTACCAAGGAGTTTACCAAGGAGTTTGCCAAGAAGTTTGCCAAGGAGTTTACCAAGGAGTTTGCCAAGGAGTTTAACAAGGAGTTTGCCAAGGAGTTTACCAAGGAGTTTGCCAAGGAGTTTGCCAAGGAGTTTACCAAGGAGTTTACCAAGGAGTTTACCAAGGAGTTTACCAAGGAGTTTACCAAGGAGTTTGCCAAGGAGTTTACCAAGGAGTTTACCAAGGAGTTTACCAAGGAGTTTGCCAAGAAGTTTGCCAAGGAGTTTACCAAGGAGTTTACCAAGGAGTTTACCAAGGAGTTTACCAAGGAGTTTGCCAAGGAGTTTACCAAGGAGTTTACCAAGGAGTTTGCCAAGGAGTTTACCAAGGAGTTTACCAAGGAGTTTGCCAAGGAGTTTACCAAGGAGTTTACCAAGGAGTTTACCAAGGAGTTTGCCAAGAAGTTTGCCAAGGAGTTTGCCAAGGAGTTTACCAAGGAGTTTGCCAAGGAGTTTACCAAGGAGTTTACCAAGGAGTTTACCAAGGAGTTTGCCAAGGAGTTTACCAAGGAGTTTACCAAGGAGTTTGCCAAGGAGTTTGCCAAGGAGTTTACCAAGGAGTTTACCAAGGAGTTTACCAAGGAGTTTACCAAGCTCATACAAATTATTGACTCTCATGCGCGAGCACCGATCCTTTTAGAATGCATTACTTTATATAACTTAAGCTTTCATGTTTAACATTTACACGTTTTAAGGTTTGATGAAAAGTTGTCATCAAACATTACCAAACGCAAACACCGACAAAAACTGACAGAGAGACTTGTATTATTATGGATAGCTATTCTCTCTCGAAAAATATTTTTGTTTTCTTAAATACTAGCTGTAAACAAAATAACATTCGGATACTATTGCAAGAATAAAACGTTCAATCTGATACGATTACTGGAAGACACGTGGCGAAAAATATCAAGACAAAAACATTTAATATGGCGCCATCTTTCTTTAACCAACGCGGGACAAAATAAAAAAAGAAAAAAAAAAACAGTAACATGACGCAATTTTTTTTTTCAAACACGTGAGCGAAACAAATAATAAAGTAAAAAATACGAAAACAAAAACAAAGGAAAAATTCTGAACAGAGAAAAGATACGAAAAAATCTCTCTATTCGAGTATGAGTTCAGAATACAGATACACGATTGCACCATGTTTCATAATACTTTACATTGAACGTTTATTACTTTAGAAATATTAGTCACGTATGCAAGAATTGCACTATTTAATTTACGGCAGTCGTAAATTGGTCTATGCTTTTCTGTAGATGACGCCATATTGGCGTGAAGCACGGTAATTGCTGTCTCGAATAACGGAATTATTATGTTAAGTACTGAACATTTTACCGGATGTCAACTATTGAAGTAACGCTGATACTGTCTGATTCAATGCTGACTGTACTACACAATGACTTGACCGAAGCTTTAAATTTAACTAGAGATCTCTTTATATTTATTACTGAATACTTGACAGGCTATTTAATAAATTAAAAAAGCTGTACAGAAAATCTGTAAAAGTTTGACAAGCCATTTAATAAATTATAAAAGCTGTACAGAAAATCTGTAATAGCTTGACAGGCCATTTAATAAATTGTAACAGCTGTACAGAAAATCTGTAAAAGCTTGACAGACCATTTGATAAATTATAAAAAGCTGTACATAACATCTGTAAAGGTTTGACAGACCATTTAATAAATCATAAAAGCTGTACAGAAAATGTGTATAAGCTTGACAGGCCATTTAATAAATTATAAAAGCTGTACAGAAAATCGGTAAAAGCTTGACAATCCATTAAATAAATTATAAAAGCTGTACAGAAAATCTGTAAAAGCTTGACAGGCCATTTAATAAATTATAAAAGCTGTACAGAAAATCGGTAAAAGCTTGACAATCCATTAAATAAATTATAAAAGCTGTACAGAAAATCTGTAAAAGCTTGACAGGCCATTTAATAAATTATAAAAGCTGTACAGAAAATCGGTAAAAGCTTGACAGGCCATTTAATAAATTATAAAAGCTGAACAGAAAATCTGTAAAAGCTTGACAATCCATTAAATAAATTATAAAAGCTGTACAGAAAATCTGTAAAAGCTTGACAGGCCATTTAATAAATTATAAAAGCTGTACAGAAAATCGGTAAAAGCTTGACAGGCCATTTAATAAATTATAAAAGCTGTACAGAAAATCTTTAAAAGCTTGACAGGCCATTTAATAAATTATAAAAGCTGTACAGAAAAACTTTAAAAGCTTGACAGGACATTTAATAAATTATAGAAGCTGTACAGAAAATCGGTAAAAGCTTGACAGGCCATTTAATAAATTATAGAGGCTGTACATAAAATCTGTAAAAGCTTGACAGGTTATTTAATAAATTATAGAAGCTGTACAGAAAATGTGTAAAAGCTTGACAATCCATTAAATTAATTATAAAAGCTGTTCAGAAAATTTGTAAAAGCTTTATAGGTCATTTAATAAATTATAAAAGCTGTACAGAAAATCTGTAACAGCTTGACATTCCATTAAATAAATTATAAAAGCTGTACAGAAAATTTGTAAAAGCTTGACAGGCCATTTAATAAATTATAAAAGCTGTACAGAAAATCTGTAAAAGCTTGACAATCCATTAAATTAATTATAAAAGCTGTACAGAAAATTTGTAAAAGCTAGACAGGCCATTTAATAAATTATAAAAGCTGTACAGAAAATCCGTAAAAGCTTGACAGGCCATTTAATAAATCATAAAAGCTGTATTCAATGTTAAACGAAAGATGTCACAAGCACATCACGCTGATTAAAGCTGTGTGATAATAGAGCTCGCATGACTTAAGTTATGGGCCGTATTTTACAATATGTCTGAGATGATATGTTGTTATTTTGATTGTATTTATGTATTCCGATCGATATCCTCGCTACGTTTGGTATACAATAGTGTTGGCTTATTTATTCGAAATCGGAAAAATCAGAACTTTTTGGGGTATCGGAAAAATGTGTGCCTATTTTTCGATGCCAAAAACGATTCTTTTAATTGTTTTTTCCCCCCTTTTTCTGTTTTTGTTGAAAACTTAATTTCCAATTGCTGGTACTAATGATAAAATGATAACTATATATTGATTTTAAAATACCAGAAAAACTGAAATCAATAGATCACCTTCGCCCCCAAAAATGTATTTTTACGTTTGCGAAAATATATGCACATGCCAGATGGGTTTTTACGGTAATCCGAAAATTAAAAAAAAAAGAAAAGATTCTATTGCTAAATATTCAGAGATTTCAAAAGAATCGGAATCGGTGATTGTATCGGAATCGGGAATTTAGAACAGAATCGCTAATTGTATCGGAATCTGGAAAAATATTGGAACTGTCCCATCATTAGTATATACACCCTTGATCACTCTGCGACATTCTTTCTTTTATAGTTTAACTACAGGGTTTCCTGCAAAGAAATACTGCCCATAAAATCGTTAATAACATTCACAACCTTTTCTTAAATCGAACCCATATTTGGTACAAATAAAATTCAGTACATGCTTTACTTGTCCACCAAGTTTAAATCATGAATATCCAACAAACTTTTGTCTTACTCTCGTTCAATGATAAGCACACGTCATGCAAAATTGTCAATAACTCTGACGCACCCCTCTCTTGATTTTGGCTGAGGTTGGCCTCTTCAGCTCTAGAATAGTCTTAAGATTTGTTTTCATAGACATTATCTTTTAAATAACACACGCAATAAATAGGTTGGGCCAAATTACATTAGCTAATGGAATGTGTGGGGTGAGATTTGGTTGCATCTGGAATTCAAGGCTTATTTGTTTTGATAGGTTGTGATTTAGGAAATTCAGTAGGTAAGTCATTAAAAATAAACATTTGTGTTTTAATGTTTAGAAAAGAATGTGTAAAAATAAAAAAAACTAATTTTGATGAATACGGTTAGCTGATCGGAAAACGGAAGAGGAAATAACCCCGTGGATCAAAATCTGAAAGTTACGGTCTGGTGAGTGTGCAGCCCATTCAGGACCACAACCCTTACTTATGGAACGATCGGCAATGTGTCCCTGTAAATGATTGATCGGCGGTAAAATAAAAACTGTTGGACATTCATGACTGAAACTTGGTGGACAATTCAAGCATCGACTGAAGTTCATTTGTACTAAATATGGTTGGGTTGCAGAAATGATTGTGAATTTTATTAACGATTTTATGGGTGGCATTTGGATGAGGACATCCTGTATTATGGCCTATTTATATCAAGAAAGTCGGAAGGTTGTATAAGTAAGAACCGCGATAGAAATAATAGTCCGAATCGTGTACATGATATTTGGATGAGGACACCCTGTATTATGGCCTATTTATATCAAGAAAGTCGGAAGGTTGTATAAGTAAGAACCGCGATAGAAATAATAGTCCGAATCGTGTACATGATATTTGGAAGAGGACACCCTGTATTATGGCCTATTCATATCAAGAAAGTCGGAAGGTTGTATAAGTAAGAACCGCGATAGAAATAATAGTCCGAATCGTGTACATGATATTTGGATGAGGACACCCTGTATTATGGCCTATTCATATCAAGAAAGTCGGAAGGTTGTATAAGTAAGAACCGCGATAGAAATAATAGTCCGAATCGTGTACATGATATTTGGATGAGGACACCCTGTATTATGGCCTATTCATATCAAGAAAATCGGAAGGTTGTATAAGTAAGAACCGCGATAGAAATAATAGTCCGAATTGTGTACATGATATTTGGATGAGGACACCCTGTATTATGGCCTATTCATATCAAGAAAGTCGGAAGGTTGTATAAGTAAGAACCGCGATAGAAATAATAGTCCGAATCGTGTACATGATATTTGGATGAGGACACCCTGTATTATGGCCTATTCATATCAAGAAAGTCGGAAGGTTGTATCGAGCACTGTTGAAGTAAATACTGAAAATTGATACATAAAAAGTTATATCTCCTTATAAAATGTTATGAGGATACATCAAATAGTAATATATATATATATATATATATATATATATATATATATATATATATATATATATATATTCGTTTAACCGAGTTCACCCCCTAACAAGGCAAGTTGCCACTGTAGACGTAAGGAGCTACTGGGAATTAGGGTGAAATTTATGGGATCATCGTTAATTGAGAGCTGTGCAGCGAGTCGCTTGTTCACATTAGCTTTAAATTTCTGCATATCGGTACAGTCGAGGAAACAGGGAGCAGGGAGGGAGCTCCAAAGGTCGGCAGCTCGAGGAAATAAGCTATTGGAGTAGAAAGCTCTCCGGCATTTGGGGACCTCTACAGTGAATTGATGGGATTTAGCCGATTGTCGGGTTGGTCGATTGTATTTACGTCGAGGGGGCACTAGAATAGCAAGTTCATCGGAGCACATTCAATTGAAGTACTTGTAAAACAAGCACAAGGATGCAACATTGTGGCGATAGGACAGGGGTTGGAACTTGGTGGATAGTGAGGGACCTGTTGGATACTCTTTTTTGGACCTTGTCTAAGAGGGAGAGATTGGTGGATAGTGCACTATCCCAGATGTGACAACAATACTCCATGCATGGGTGGATGGTGTCTTTGTAGAGATATAGGATACTGTCAGGTGTGAGAAGTTTACTAGACCGGTAGAGGGAGTCCACTTTCTTTGTAGCAGCCTTGGCAATATATTCTATGTATTTGTTCCAATTCATGTTACTTGTGAATGTTAGGCCGACTATTTTGAACGTTGGACTCTCGTGTAGGATGTTATTTGTCCTGGCAATCGGTAGTTGGAGAGGTTTCTTGTAGTTGTTGAAAAAAAAAAGAGGCTTGGTCTTTGCAGCATTAAATGTAACCATCCATTTATGACCCCATTCCACAGCAGACTGGAGGACACCTTCTAAGGATCTAACCATTGCCTCGAATATGTGTGCATCCGTTTTAACATGACGAGAGTAGAGCGTGATGTCGTCAGCAAATATACCCATCTCAGACACAATGTTATCAGGGAGATCGTTTATAAAAACAAGGAACAATAAGGGGCCAAGGATCGATGCCTGGGGCACACCTGCATTTATGTCATATTCCTTTTATCTAGTTGACAACATAGCCTCCATAAAGTGTTCGGTCAAGAAGAGGGAACTTTGCAATATTACTTTATTTCAAAGCTTTTCATATTTTCCTTACAGGGTGCTCTTCTTTGAAGGGAGCTTTAAATAATTATTTATCATACATAGATACTTTTAATCAAGGGAGGCGCGAGAGCGCTCTATCCCTTAATAGACTACACGAATGGCCTATGCTGGAAATCTCATTTCTTTGATCAATCATAACTCAAACACCAATAAACCAAATTAGTTAAAACTTTGCACAAAATTTTTATTTGATAGGTTCTATAAGTGTGTAGAAATTCAGCATCATTAGTCAAGGCAACCCAGAGATCCAGAAAGTTCAATCATGAAATCATGTTATCTGTATGTACGTACGCACGTACGTGCGTATGTGCCACCCTGTATCTCATCAACTATTTGATGGATTCAGCTGATTTTTGGCAGAGATAGAGGTTCTAGGGTCTAGTTGATGGCATTTTAATTTCAGTTTACCATATACCTTAGTTTTCCAGAAAATTCCCAAAAAACTTTAAAATGACCATTGTATTGAGGCATAGCCTTTACAAAAATAGTGACATTCCATGATAAATGCCAGTATACTGAAATCATATGCCCTTAATAGGGTTAAGATTAAAATTCATATACACTAAATGTACAAAAGCAAGGAAATTCCCAAATTTTTACACTTTTATTGTCATTAAGGAGATGCGAGCACAACAGGGCTATGTATTTTACTGGTAGGAATTTTTCTTCAGCGCACCTCACATACTTCATCCACTCATGTATAGAGATTTATACTGTAGTGATGTAATAATGAAATGGTTTGGTTGATATGTAGTCATACCCTGAATTAATGACAATAAAAGGGTACAAATTTGGGAATTTCCTTGCTTTTGTACATTTAGTGTATGTGAATTTTCATCTTAACCCTATTCAGGGCATATGATTTCAGTATACTGGCATTTATCATGGAATATATACATACATATATGTTTCATCTCAACCAAGACTCATCAGCGTGATTAGATATAACTGTATCACTAGTCGCAGGATTCGACCCCCCAGACGACTTTTACTCGCACGGCCACTGAGACAGTGTGTGTGTGTGTGTGTGTGTGTGTGTGTGTGTGTGTGTGTGTGTGTGTGTGTGTGTGTGGCTCAGATTGTCAAGCTTTTGAGGACTGTGCGTCTGTTCGTGTCAAATGCGACATGGTGTGTCGTGATACACTCTCCATTGTTCAGTTGGAATCTCGAACGACATTAGCAGAACGTCATCCCACCCTCGCGTCCTGACAACAATCTGTCCGAAACGCTATTGTCTAACCGCGTGTACACCGCCCGTGGGCTAACCGGTCCTTAACTGAGGATCCCGGTTTCACACCCTACTGTTTTCCTGTCAGTCAGCCCGTCTGCCCTTTGTCCCCGTCACGATCAATCAGAATTTCTTTTACGCTATCATTTCGTCTCGATTTCACAGATCATGTTATCATAAATATGTTGCTCTCTCATGTTCGCACGACGTCATTCTGTATTGATAGCCGGCACGCATGGGTTGAGTCGGAACGTATTAATAGCAGACATGCATGGTTTCATCCAGTGTGATTGGTGATATTTACATTTTCATGTTTGTAAGTATTATACGTTGATGAAATGAAGGGGAATGGCATCGCTGACATTAGTTATTTGTTTATTTATATATTAAATATTTTTATTTTTTATTTTACGACTGATTTTTTTTGTAGTTGTTCATGTCTCTTTTCTTTCTTCTTTTCATCGCTTGATATGAAATAAAGTATAACTAAAAGAAAGGAAAGAATGAAAGAGGAAATCCCGAAAAGAAAGATAGAATAGAATAAATAAAAGAAAGGAAGGAAAAGAAGTGGAAAAAAAAGGAAAGAAAGGGAAAGAAAGGAAAGAAAGGGAAGGGAAGAAAGCGAAAAGAAAGAAAGAAAGAAAGAACGAAAAGAGGAAATCCCGAAAAGAAAGATAGAATAGAATAAATAAAAGAAAGGAAGGAAAAGAAGTGAAAAAAAGAAAGGAAAGAAAGGGAAAGAAAGGAAAGAAAGGGAAAGAAAGAAAGCGAAAAGAAAGAAAGAAAGAAAGAAAGAAAGAAAAGAGGAAATTCCGAAAAGAAAGATAGAATAGAATAAATAAAAGAAAGGAAGGAAAGAAAGGGAAAGAAAGAAAGGTAAGAAATGGAAAGAAAGAGAGGAAAGAAAGGGAAAGAAAGAAATGAAGAATTGGGAAATAAAAGAAAAGAGAAAATACATGTAAGTAAACAAACCAAAGAAAGAAAGGGAAAATGGAAGGAAATAATAAGTAAAAGAAAGAAATGAACGAAAAGAGGAAAAACAAGAAAGAAAGTATTAAAAAAACGGGAATCAAAGGAAAGAAAAAGTCAAGTAAGAATAGGGAAATAGGGAAATTAAAAATTAATAAAGAAACGAAAGAAAGAAAAGCAAAAAGAAAGGAGAGAAAAGAAAAGTGAAAGAAAAGAGAAAGAAAGGGAGAACTAAGAGACGGTAAAAAGGGAACAGAGAAATAAAGAATGAGTAAAGAAACCAAAAAAATGGAAAGAAAAAAGGGGAAAGGAAACAAAATAAGGAAAAGAAAAAAGAGAAGAAAGGCGAAAGAAAAGAGATAGGAAGAATGAGGGAAAAGGGGAAAGAAAGAAAGAAAGAAAGAAAGAAGGAAAGAAAGTAAGAAAGAAAAGAAATTCGAAAAAAAGGGAGATGAAGAATGAGAAAAAAACGGAAAGAAAGAATATGTACAAAAACCAAAGAAAGAAGGGGACATAAAAAAGAAAAAAAGAGAAGAAAGGCGAAAGAAAAGAGAGGGGGAGAATGAGGGAAAAGGGAAAGAAAGAAAGAAAGCAAAAACAGAAAAAAAGACAGAAAAAAGAAAGAAAGAAAAGGGAAATAAAAATAAAGGAATCAAAGACAAAAGGGGGAAAAGATGAAAGAATACGTGAAAAAATCCAAGAAGGGAAAAGGAAGGAAGGGATAATTGAAAAAGGGATAGGAAAAAAACGGGAAAAACAAAAGCGAGTTATAATGATGAAAAAGGGAAAGAAAACATAATTAAATAAACCAAAGAAATAATAAGTAAACGAAAGAGAGGAAAGAATAGAAACGGGTAAGAAAAGAAAAGGGGGAAAAAAGGGAAATATAAAGAAATAATAAATAAGTTGAAAGAAAAAAAAGTAAAAAAAGATGAACTAAAAGAATAAATAATTTAACAATATTTTACGCGACAATCAGTAGGTTACATACAATATAGGTTAGTGCGTGTAATGTGTAGAATGAAATATTTCCGCACCTGGAATTCAAGGTTATGCTGCTTTGACAGGTTGTGATTTAGGAAATTCTGTCGTTAAATTATTCGAATATATATTTGTGTTATGTTTAGAAAAAGAAATGTATAAAAATAAAAACAGATTTGGATTTTTTTAAAAGTGAGATGATCGAAATACGGGGGAGATTTACCAGATGTCTCGCTGGAGAAAATGCTGCCCGAAACTAATAGGCGAATACTACCAACTATGTGCAGATTTTAAGTTGTTTTTATATATACGTTGCATCTTGATGAGTTACCAGCGAATCCCCTCAACGAAGAAAATGGCTACGTGACGCATAATCATAAGAATCAACGTCACGTTAATTTTTAAATAATTAATTTTAATTCGTTTTTCACTGATTTTACTTCTTTTAACTTTTTTGCCTTGTTTCGCTTTTGTCGTAAGCGATTTTATTATCTCATCTACATTCTTTCTTATTGACGTCTATTTTACTAGAATATATAAGATTTGCTACACTCTATCTGTACCCAAACCATGTCAGTACCTGAGTAATAATATTTAACGTGATAATAAGTAGGTTATGCTATATTAGGTTAGCTAATGGAATATGTTGGGTGAGATTTGGTCTCATCTGGAATCCAAGGCAGGGTTGTTTTGACAGGTTATGATTTAGGAAAGTCAGTATGGAAATTATTGAAAATAAACATTTGAGTTTTGTGGTTTAGAAAAGAATGTGTAAAAATAAAGACTGATTTTGATAAATACGATTAGCTGATCGGAAAACGGGAGAGAGGATTATTTTATTTCTACAAGCTGTTACGTTTAACCCCTGTGTCATACATGAGCACATTAAAGTGCATAATCATACCTGGCTTGTTAACTGTTTTCTCCTGTACGTGCTCTTTAGGTGATCCTTCTAGATTGGCGTAACGCCACCTGAAAATAAGTTTAATCATACCCCGAGAAAGGACTAAGTCAAGACAACCTGTTAGAAGACAGAGGAGGTTTATTCTGCATGATCTTTGTTCCAAATCATTCACCAGTGGAGTGAGAGGACAGGGAGAGATTTGTAAGCACCGTTTAATTATATCTTAGAGAATTTTAGAATAACATGTTAACACGTTAAGTGCTCTCATCGAACTGCTGAAATCTTTCACTTATTCTCTCTTTCGGCCATGTGACGTCACATCCGTTTCAATCAATTCCCACGGCCGAGTAAAACTAACCTCGAGTTCACCAAGTTGACCCCGACTGAACTTTTAGTTTTTGTTTTTTCAACTAAATCAAATATATACTAGTGGCTTTATTCGCTCAATATTTAACTAAACCAGTCTGTCCTGTGCTGTGCTCCCCCGGCGGGCTCCGTTCGAGGAGGGGGACATAGACGAACGAGTGTGCGAGTAAGAAATAAAAGATAACCAGCTTAAAATCCTGTTTTAACCTGCTGGAGAAAACATCCCTCTAAATGCTAGACGATCGACTGCCGCAGGAAGCAACCACGTAAGTGCCGATTTTCACTCTTTTTATGTAGTATCTTGATAAGTTAAAATCGAATCTTCTCAACAAAGATATTGGCTACATGACAAATAAATATAACAAGTAACGTCACGCATGATCATTTGAAGGACATTAGAGACATTCATATTTAGAATCCACTTAAAAGGATAAAAGCCACGTCACACATAACAAGGGTGAATCGATATTACACCACGTAGAGTATTGATTTACTCCTCTCCAGGAGTTAGGCACAAGGCCAGTTTTTATTTTACTCCCACAAGTAAGATGTGACCCAAGGTCGAGTCGAGAAAGTGGGGTTTAAAAATTGCCTGGGCAGCCCCGTCGGCATTCCCCGGTAGGGGCGGAGCAGGCAGTAAGCAATAAACTTACTCCTCCCCAAAGAGGGGAGGCTAAGCCTGGGAAGATGGACATCCAAGAACTGCACAGGACAGACCCATTGACCGGCGTAAATCAAGACCCGAAAGCCAAGACAACACCGGTCTATGGGGTGCAGTATCCATCGGAACAGATACTACACTTTGATCTTAGCCAAAAGGCCAACGTTGAGTAGAAAGTTTTATTTACTCCTCCCCAGGAGTTAGGCACAAGGCCAGTTTTATCTTACTCCCACAAGTAAGATGTGACCCAAGATCGGGTCGAGAAAGTGGGGTTTGAAAAGCCAGCGCTCGAGAGGTGAGCACTCTGGCCATTTAAAAATTGCCTGGGCAGCCCCTATCGGCATTCCCCGGTAAGGGGCGCCTCAGACAGTAAGCAATAAACTTACTCCTCCCCAAAGAGGGGAGGCAAAGCCTGGGAGGGTGGACCTCCTAGAACTGCACAGGACAGGCGTGCAGTATCCATCGGAACAGATACTAGACTTTGATCTTAGCCAAAAGGCCAACGTTGAGTAGAAAGTATTATTTACTCCTCTCCAGGAGTTAGGCACAAGGCCAGTTTTATCCTACTCCCACAAGTAAGATGTGACCCAAGGTCGGGTCGGAAAGTGGGGGTTGAAAAGCCAGCGCCCGAGAGGTGAGCACTCTGACCATCAAAAATTGCCTGGGCAGCCCCGTCGGCATTCCCCGGTAGGGGCGCCTCAGGCGGTAAGCAATAAACTTACTCCTCCCCAAAGAGGGGAGGCGAAGCCTGGGAGGGTGGACCTCCTAGAGATGCACAGGACAGACCCATAGACAGGCGTAAATCAAGCCCCGAAGGCCAAGACAATAACAGTCTATGGGTGCAGTATCCATCGGAACAGATACTACACTTTGATCTTAGCCAAAAGGCCAAAGTGCGTTACGTTACAAATCCACTTAGAAAAAGAATAACGGGCCATGTTATAACATATGTGGCTTATATCCTACAGTAGTAGAAAGGTGGGAAAAAAGGCAAAGTAAGAAAGAAAGAAACAAAAGAAATGAAGGGAGGAAAGAAGTAAGAAAGTAAGAAAGAAAAAAAGAACGAAAGGAAGTGGAAGGTATTGGCTGAATCCTTAGAAAATGACCTCTAGTCCTCAATTTTAACAATTGTAAGAATCTTTTCTAACCACCGATTGCTACTGCTAACAGCACCCTTCTCGAGAGACCAACGTTAAATCTCCTCGGCCGAACATTCACAGGTAACATGAATTAGAATAAATACATAGAAGATATTGCCAAGCCTGCTGCAAAGAAGGTGGTCTCCCTCTACCGGTCTAGTAAACTTATCACACCTGCGATTATCCTATATCTCTATAAAGCCACCATTCGCCAATGTTGCCACATCTGGTCTGGTGCACCAACCATGAGTCTCTACCGCTTGGAAAACGTTAAAAAAGAGGCTCTAACCTAATAGGTTCGATACTGTCTAATAAGCTCCAGCCCCTGTCCCAATGTTGTATCGCTGTGCTTGTTTTACAAGTACTTCCACGGAATGTGCTTCAATGAACTTACCACACTTGTACCCCTCTCAACGTAAATAGCCCCGACAAACCCGCCTTGCCGCAAACTCACACCCCTTCACTGTAGATGTCCCAAGATGTCGGAAAAAGTTCTACTCTAACCGCTTGTCTCTAGAATTCTCTTTCTGATTCCTGTTTTACCGACTGTACCAACATGCAGAAATTTAAATGTAAGGTAAGCAAATATTTTGCTGCACAACCCCCCACTTAGAATGCTTTCGATAAATCGTGCCCATAATCACAGTAGGCCTTTACCTCTCACTGCCAATCGACCTGGTTGTGGGTGAATAAAAGTTTTTTTTTTAAGTAAGTAAAATCGAAAGAAAAGAGGAAAACAACAACAGAATAAGTAAAAGAAAGGATAAGAGAAGGAATAAAAAAGACAAAAGAAAAAACAGAATAAGTGGTAGTACCTGTCAGGTTAACATAAATAGAAGTACTCCTGGGTATGTCAGGTAACTTTATTCAGAGTTATACATATGCATTTACTTTTTTAATAATGAGTCACCTCTTATCAAGTTTAAAGCCATCCGAGGATAAGGATTAAAGACGCATGAACATGGTTTATGACAAGTGGGTTTTTTTTATATTAGATTTAAGAAGACATATTGTAGTCGTAAGGGAAGCGATCTTGTGGCAATGTGTTCCACAGATGGGAAGAAACTTCGTTCATGGAAATTACACTTTACGTTATGCACACGAAGGAAGAAAAGAAACTTTTGTGCAGATGTAGAAAGAAGACGAGTTTTTGCTGTGAAATTCTTACAATGCGGAACCAGATATTGAAGCTCAGTTGAGCACGTTTTATGGAAATAAGGATAGAGTGGAGAAAGACTAACAACGTCTTTTTTGTGAAAAGGGAGATGTGTATAGCAGAACAGATCATTCCCCACTAAATTGTGAAGTCGGTTTTTAAATCTGGCAGGGCAAGAAATAGTGTTCTGAGCAACATCTCCCTAGATACAACATCGTGTTCTTAGCAACATCTCCCTAGATACAACATCGTGTTCTGAGCAACATCTCCCTAGATACAACATCGTGTTCTGAGCAACATCTCGCTAGATACAACATCGTGTTCTTAGCAACATCTCGCTAGATACAACATCGTGTTCTGAGCAACATCTCGCTAGATACAACATCGTGTTCTGAGCAACATCTCCCTAGATACAACATCGTGTTCTGAGCAACATCTCTCTAGATACAACATCGTGTTCTGAGCAACATCTCCCTAGATACAACATCGTATTCTGAGCAACATCTCCCTAGATACAACATCGTGTTCTTAGCAACATCTCCCTAGATACAACATCGTGTTCTGAGCAACATCTCCCTAGATACAACATCGTGTTCTGAGCAACATCTCCCTAGATACAACATTGTGTTCTGAGCAACATCTCCCTAGATACAACACGTGTTCTGAGCAACATCTCCCTAGATACAACATCGTGTTCTGAACAACATCTCCCTAGATACAACATCGTGTTCTGAGCAACATCTCCCATGATACAACATCGTATTCTGAGCAACAACTCCCTAGATACAACATCGTGTTCTGAGCAACATCTCCCATGATACAACATCGTATTCTGAGCAACATCTCCCTAGATACAACATCGTGTTCTTAGCAACATCTCCCTAGATACAACATCGTATTCTGAGCAACATCTCCCCAGATACAACATCGTGTTCTGAGCAACATCTCCCTAGATACAACATCGTATTCTGAGCAACATCTCCCTAGATACAACATCGTGTTCTGAGCAACATCTCCCTAGATACAACATCGTGTTCTGAGCAACATCTCCCTAGATACAACATCGTGTTCTGAGCAACATCTCCCTACATACAACATCGTGTTCTGAGCAACATCTCCCTAGATACAACATCGTGTTCTTAGCAACATCTCCCTAGATACAACATCGTGTTCTGAGCAACATCTCCCTAGATACCACATCGTGTTCTTAGCAACATCTCCCTAGATACAACATCGTGTTCTGAGCAACATCTCCCTAGATACAACATCGTGTTCTTAGCAACATCTGCCTAGATACAACATCGTGTTCTGAGCAACATCTCCCTAGATACAACATCGTGTTCTGAGCAACATCTCCCTAGATACAACATCGTGTTCTGAGCAACATCTCGCTAGATACAACATCGTGTTCTTAGCAACATCTCGCTAGATACAACATCGTGTTCTGAGCAACATCTCCCTAGATACAACATCGTGTTCTGAGCAACATCTCGCTAGATACAACATCGTGTTCTTAGCAACATCTCGCTAGATACAACATCGTGTTCTTAGCAACATCTCGCTAGATACAACATCGTGTTCTGAGCAACATCTCGCTAGATACAACATCGTGTTCTGAGCAACATCTCCCTAGATACAACATCGTGTTCTGAGCAACATCTCTCTAGATACAACATCGTGTTCTGAGCAACATCTCGCTAGATACAACATCGTGTTCTTAGCAACATCTCGCTAGATACAACATCGTGTTCTGAGCAACATCTCCCTAGATACAACATCGTGTTCTGAGCAACATCTCTCTAGATACAACATCGTGTTCTGAGCAACATCTCGCTAGATACAACATCGTGTTCTGAGCAACATCTCCCTAGATACAACATCGTGTTCTGAGCAACATCTCGCTAGATACAACATCGTGTTCTGAGCAACATCTCCCTAGATACAACATCGTGTTCTGAGCAACATCTCCCTAGATACAACATCGTATTCTGAGCAACATCTCCCCAGATACAACATCGTGTTCTGAGCAACATCTCCCTAGATACAACATCGTATTCTGAGCAACATCTCCCTAGATACAACATCGTGTTCTGAGCAACATCTCCCTAGATACAACATCGTGTTCTGAGCAACATCTCCCTAGATACAACATCGTGTTCTGAGCAACATCTCCCTACATACAACATTGTGTTCTGAGCAACATCTCCCTAGATACAACATCGTGTTCTTAGCAACATCTCCCTAGATACAACATCGTGTTCTGAGCAACATCTCCCTAGATACCACATCGTGTTCTTAGCAACATCTCCCTAGATACAACATCGTGTTCTGAGCAACATCTCCCTAGATACAACATCGTGTTCTTAGCAACATCTGCCTAGATACAACATCGTGTTCTGAGCAACATCTCCCTAGATACAACATCGTGTTCTGAGCAACATCTCCCTAGATACAACATCGTGTTCTGAGCAACATCTCGCTAGATACAACATCGTGTTCTTAGCAACATCTCGCTAGATACAACATCGTGTTCTGAGCAACATCTCCCTAGATACAACATCGTGTTCTGAGCAACATCTCGCTAGATACAACATCGTGTTCTTAGCAACATCTCGCTAGATACAACATCGTGTTCTTAGCAACATCTCGCTAGATACAACATCGTGTTCTGAGCAACATCTCGCTAGATACAACATCGTGTTCTGAGCAACATCTCCCTAGATACAACATCGTGTTCTGAGCAACATCTCTCTAGATACAACATCGTGTTCTGAGCAACATCTCGCTAGATACAACATCGTGTTCTTAGCAACATCTCGCTAGATACAACATCGTGTTCTGAGCAACATCTCCCTAGATACAACATCGTGTTCTGAGCAACATCTCTCTAGATACAACATCGTGTTCTGAGCAACATCTCGCTAGATACAACATCGTGTTCTGAGCAACATCTCCCTAGATACAACATCGTGTTCTGAGCAACATCTCGCTAGATACAACATCGTGTTCTGAGCAACATCTCCCTAGATACAACATCGTGTTCTGAGCAACATCTAGATACAATATCAGTACTTTATCTTAGGACGTATCTGTATCTTTTTATATAGCGAAAAGATTACATCAAGGGGCAGGTACTTTTTGAAGGTGTATAATTACCCAACCAGCAACTGCAGTAACAGCTACGATACAAGTCTTCCATTTCAGTTCTGGAGTGAAAATAATTTTAGAAGCTCATCAAAACGAGGGGTTTCCTCGGTGAGAGACCCATTCATTTCAATTAGAGCAAAACAAGGGTCAGAGCGTTGGTGGTGAAAGGAGGGAAGCTTTATTTTTGAGGTGTTAAATGTAACAAGTCACCTTTTGAAGATATTAAAAAAGTGTAGCTTAAAACCTTTTATCAAGATCTATACCATTGATTTGTAAATAAACATCGTTTTGTGGGCGTATATTTAGTAAATAAAAAGTATATAAAATAAAAGAATACACGCTGAGTATCGGTAACTAGCGGAATATTCGACAATACACAAAGGGAGGTAACTCTAAATTGTTCGATTGGTTAATGGGGAGGAAAATAATGATTAATTAATACAATGTCCTTTATCGAAACCAACATGCAAGCATCAGGAAGTTTTATCGGATGTCCTGCTGGCTTGGCAGGCCGAGAGCAGGCTCGAGGCGTTTCCAAGAATAGTGGCGATAGAGAGGCGCTTGTAAATCCAAGTCAATTCTCGATGGTCCTCGGTGTGGCGCGTCATTAACTAACCAACGCTGTTGAGGAAGTCGCACGTGGCGGGGCCAATCACTCCACTCGTCTCTACAGCGATCGGTTGAAATAGAAATCTGTCGAGAAGACCGGCATTTTTTTGTGTTGTTTTTTTTTTTTTAACGTAGTTCACCCCCAAACAAGGCAGGTCGCCACTGTAGACGTAAGGGGCTACTGAGAAGAAAGAAAAGGGGAGAAGGTGGGGGGGTCAACCTAAACTGGGATCTGCACAGCGAGATGTCTGTTTATATTAGTTTTAAATTTCTGCATGTCAGTACTGTCGGGGAAACAGGGAACAGGGAGGGAGTTCCAGAGACCAGCAGCACGAGGAAAGAAGCTATTTGAGTAGAAAGCTCTCCGGCATCTGGGGATCTCCACAGTGAATGGATGGGATTTAGTTGATTGTCGAGTTGGTCTAGTGAATTTACGTCGAGGGGGGGCACCAGAGTAGCCAATTCATCGGAGCACAATCCATTGAAGTATTTGTAAAACAAACACAAGGATGCTACATTGCGGCGATGGGACAGGGACTGGAGCTTGGTTAACAGTTAGGGACCTATTAGGTTGGCGACACTTAGTTCACTGCTGACGCTGCTGCATGTCCATGTTTTTTTGCCGATGCTATTGCTGATGAGGGCGCAAGAGTATTGACGCAAGTTGCAAAGTTGTATCCAAACCATATAAGCGACTTGTCGTTTGCAACGGGAAACACTGTCATCGTGCCGTTTGCCATCCACTCTCTTGAGGCGAACTGGTTCGAGGATCGCCAGGAAGCCAGCGATGTCTAATGCCCGTCGGACCATATCATTGAGAGCGCTGTGCCTAGGACATCTGTCTGCGCTCCTTCTATACGAAAGGGTGTGGAGTTCATATACGTCGACCGGCTGACCACAACGGCACCTGTGGGTGCTGCACACTTTAAAACCTGGCAAATCTCAGGCGATCGTCATCAACATGGTTGCCGAGAGCCGATATAAATAAATAGCTTGTAAACGATTCTATTTAACCTGTAGGTTAGGTACTAGCCCTCCCGGTCATGATATTCCCGGGAATAACATCAACTTAGGGATGACTTCATACTCAATTTTGCATGCAGGATCTTGAAGCACAATATTAAAATACGAGCGGAACCTCGTGGAAATTTCACGGTGGTTTCTACATCAATATGTTTAGTTTACTCGGAGGTAACTGTGGTTAAGTCGATAACGACACGGACTGGTGACCTGGGGGTGCCAAGTTCGAATCCAGCCGATATCATAATGCTACTTTCACTTAGAGATGTTGGAAAACTTTACGTGGTCCCTCCTGCAAGAATGCCGACAACAGAATTAAACAGGTCAACAAAGTTGTACCATTCTGATTAATACCAATTTACTTCTTTTTTTTTACTGTTAATAATGATATCCCTTTTGAAATAATAAATGTCTGTCAAGATCAATAATATGGAAACAATTCCTTTTTCTTCTTCTGTAAAAATAATTGTAATTTTCAGCTAAATATTCTTTAAATATAAAAAAAAACAAATATATTTCTTGTTTATTTATTTATTTATTTAAAAATTGTAGCAATTTAATTCTTTTTAAAACAATAAATATTCTTTGTCTTTTTACCGCAAAAATAATTGTCAGCAAAACACCCTTCAAATAAATAAAACGAATATAACTTTTTGAAAATGTATTTATTTAAAAGTGTACTGTTTTAGTCGAAAGGGCGATAGTATTCGATTTTGGAACAATTCATTTTAAAAAGGGCAAAGTCGGAATTGTTTACCTTAGCGGCATCAGATTAATCACCATCTTTGCTGATTGAACTATCTTATTTTGTTTAATGTGTGAACGGTGATAATGTACGTACGAACACGCAGTAGTTAAACGAATTATTATATGGATACAAAAAAGCGGATTTTTATTTCTTCGTTTCATGTTTTCTTTCCTCCGATATTGTTTCTTTGTTTTTCTTTCTTTACTCCTCGCTCTCCTCGTGTCTATTTCATTTTATTCTGTCTGCAAGGGTCACGAGTGCCGTAATGGATACGTGAGTGCTGTAATGGTTACCGCCACGAACTATGGAATCGGGTAAACGAAGTTCACATTCAGTTAGGTTTCTTACATTCACGTAGACTGCAGTCCCCGTCCCATCCCAGGGAAAACTAACATTTTTTTTTATCGCCGAATCGTTTACAATATCGATATTGTGTTTCAGCATTGAATGACCCAACTGAAACAAACAAAAAGGGTTTGGTTTCATCCTGTTATCTGACAATGGTTAAATATGGCCACCAAATGGGAAGCAAACCACACTCCCTTTGTAAACCTTACCCTAACCCTAACCCTAACCACTCTTTCAATATACAAAGATACATTATTTAGCTTCAAATAAGCACCATGCCTTAACGGGTTCGGACCCTATAATTCGAAATTACAGCGTAATAAGATCTTCTGTTAGAGAGAATCGGTATATAAGTAAAATAATACATCTATTATATAAAAGGGGAAATATCTGTATGTATGTATGTATGTATGTATGTATTATGTATGTATGTATGTATGTATGTATGTATGTATGTATGTATGTCCAGCTAAGGCTCCCGAGATACTCATCAGATCTTCGTAAAGTTGACATTTTCTGAATCCTCCATCTTCCGGCTCATAATATCGGAAAATTGAAAAAAAACATCGATTTCTTTATGCCGAACCAACACGGAACTTCTCGTGGGGGCACCACATTTCATCGTTTTCCCCCACATCTTCACGTTGTACGCATGCGCACCGAGTCCCGATTTTAAATCGTTTAACTGGCCTATTTTTCATCAGGTTTTATACACTGTCCGTTTGGGCCGGCGGATAACAACGGAAGACCACGACCTAAAGGTTGACGGTTCGATCCCGCACGGCTTATAACCGTAACCGAAATATACATTGAAGGGGATAGGGGGGGGCGACCGAGAAGACAGAGTTAGTACTTATTTTTGCCCCGGGAAACAGGGGGGGGAGGGATAGAACCGGTTGGGCGACCGAGGAAGACAAACCTTTGCCTGTAGAGGAAGGAGGGTCGACCGTCGGGTTAGGATTAGGAGATGAGGGGGGCGACCGGAGAAGACGCAGCTTTTTTCCCGGGGAAGAGAGAGATAATTACACTTTTGCCTACGGGGGGGGGGAAGAGCACCGGGAAACGCCGGGTACCACTGTTAGTACTAATATAAGAGAAGTGTGTCTGTCTGTCTGTCTGTCTGTCTGTCTGTCTGCCCGCCAAAAACTTTTAGGCTGTTTCGGAATTTTTTAAAATTTAGATGAGTATTGATAATTTGCATTATTTCGAATTTTCGGACTACTGTTCTCATCTTGGACGTTATTCTTACGTTTCAGCCGATGAAACTTCCGATTTCCTTCAGGTGCGCGTTGTTGAACTCGGGAATCTTCATGTCGAACTCGGGAATCTGTACGGAATCCCGAACGAGGCCCTTTATTTAATCCACGGTGTTAGCTTGCTCTCGTTTCGTCAGCTACGACGAGGTAGAAGTCTTCAGTAATTCTCAATTATATTCTTAGTATCGCCTGTACTGAGGATTTAACCTTCAACCTCCAGAAGACTGTCACTACGGGTTGTGTGAAAAAACATCCAAGATGAGAAGTGTACTTCGAATAATTCTGTAGCAGTTTCATGAGAGATCTATTCTTGATAATATGTACGCTCAATATCTTGCGTTATGTCGAGGTGTAGTTCGGTCGGCATATTGATACACTGGCGATTACCGTATTACTGGCATGCGCAGCCGAAGCCTACTGATTTCCGCCCAGGGGATATAACGCCAAAGGCAAATCAGTTCCCAGGTCGATTTCGCCAGGACAAGACGTCAATCGTAGATCCTCGTGCAATTGCTACAATTCAAATAATGTATATTTTTAACTATTAAACATGGGAACGTGACATTTGGCAGCAATGGAATTGTATTGTGTATCGGCATGAAATTACTCAAAAAGGATTGATATGTCGTAAAGCCTGTATATCAAACCTAGTTCGTTTCGTTTCTTTCCTTCTCTTGGTTTCCCAATTCCCTGTTTTTGTTCTTATACACTTTTTACTTTTCGACATGATTTTCAATTTTTTACTTCGTATTTCTTTTTCACATTCTTTCTTCATTTCTAATTATCCATCTCTCTCCCTCTCTCCATATCTATTTCTCTCAATCTTTCTATCCATTCTCTCTCTATTTCTCTCTCTCTCTTTCTCTCTCTCTCTCTCTCTCTCTCAATATTAAAATTTCGTTTTTTTTTTGTTTTTTCACTTTCTCTATTCTTTCTTTTTTCTTTCTCTCTTTTTAACTTTTATCCTTTTTTTCTTTTCTCATCTTCTTTCGTTGTTTCTTTTTGTAATTCTCTCCTTTTTCTATTCCATCTCCTTTTATTTCTCTCTTATTTTATTATATCCTTTTTTCTTTCTTTTTCCCCTCCCTTCATTCGCAATTTCATCTGGCTTTTTTTTTCCTTTTTCTATCTATCTACCTCTCCTATTTCTCTCTCTCTCTCTCTCTCTCTCTCTCTCTCTATCTCTCTCCTATTTCTCTCTATCTATCTATCTCTTTCTCCTATTTCTCTCTCTATATATATATATATCGCTCTCCTATTTCTCTCTCACTCTCTATATCTATCTCTCTCCTATTTCTCTCTCTATATATATATATCTTTCTCCTATTTCTCTCTCTCTCTCTCTATCTATCTATCTATCTATCTATCTATCTATCTCTTTCTCCTATTTCTCTCTATATATATATCTCTCTCTCTCTCCTATTACTCTCTCTTCCTCTCTATCTATCTCTCTCCTGTTTCTCTCTATCTATCTCTCTATCTTTCTCCTATCTCTCTCTCTCTATATCTTTCTATCTCTCTCCTATTTCTCTCTCTCTCTCTATCTTTCTATCTCTCTTCTATTTCTCTCTCTATCTCTATCTAATTCTCCCCTATTTCTCTCTCTTAATATTCAATTTTCTTTTCATACTTTCTTAAGTTCTTTACTATCCTTATCCTATTCCTTTCTTTCTTTCCTTCTTCCCTTTTCTCTATCTCCATTTTTCTCTACATTACAATTTTTAATCCCAACCGTTTATTACTTCTTACTTTTCTTTCTTCTGTTTCACCCTCTCTTTCCCTCGTTTCTTTTTTTTCTCTCCTTCCTTTTTGCTCTCCTTCTGACTCATTTTTTTTCTTTACTATTCTTTACATTTCTTTTCGTGATTCTCCCCTTCGGCTGGTTTCTATGTAAACACAACGTTCCACTAAATAACTTCTAACGAAAATAACAAAAAATAAAAAAAATGTCAGTAAAAATAAAACGACTGAAAATAAAAACCACTTATCGTTCTCAAGTCCGCGCCATATTAGTTTTTTTTCCTTTTCTTTATTGTTATTAGTTCGTCTTAAATTCCATCTCTTAATTTATCATGATTTTCTTTAGCCGTCGGGTGTCCTGAAAGGTCGTCTAATGCGCAGTTAATTCAGCGAAACGAACAGACGGGTCCAAGTCAGGTTTTCACGACAACCGAGAAGACAGCGGCCATTACGCAGCGGGTTTTGAACAGTAAGAACGGCTACAAAATTTCCCTTTGTTTTCTGGTGTTTTTCTTTCTTCTTCTTCTTCTTCTTCTTCTTCTTCTTCTTCTTCTTCTTCTTCTTCTTCTTCTTTTTCTTCTTCTTTCCTATTTCGTTTCGTTATTCCTGTTTTTTTATAATTTATTTCTACCTTTTTGATTATCAAGTAGAAATTCAGCTGGTTGCCAAACATAAAACTTAAAAGCAACCCCCCCCCTCTCTATCCGAGGCGGACACGGGGAACTGATAACATGACTTACTAATTGAAGTAATTCACCTTCACTTCACAAAGGAGATTGAGAGAATGAACAAACAATTATCGATATCTGTCTATCTATATACTACTACTACTACTACTACTACTACTACTACTAAAACTCTACGGGTTCGCTTGCTTGTTTGTCCCCATGCACAATGGATGACGTCGTGGTTTTTGTGACGTCATCCATTAAAACGAAGGTGGAGATAACTGTGCACAGTGGATGGCATCACTATAGGGCGACGTCATCCATTAAAACAAAAATGGGGATAACCGTGCACAATGTATGATGGCACAAAATGGTGACGTCATCTATCTAACCCAAGAGAAAAGAAGAGAAAAATCCCTTTTGAACTTTTTATCTAGACAACTTGTGACCCTAAAGGTCTAATATACAACTGAATCTGATGTTGTAGTTATATTGCTTGCTTGCTTGTGAACGTACACCTTGTGTTCTGGATTAAAGTGTAGTATCTGTTCCGATGGATACTACACCCCATAAACTGGTATCGTCTTGGCCTTCGGGACTTGATTTACGCCGGTCTATGGGTATTTCCTGTGCAGTTCTAGGAGGTCCATCCTCACAGGCTTTGCCTCCCCTCTTTGGGGAGGAGTAAGTTTATTGCTTACTGCCTGAGGCGCCCCTACCGGGGAATGCCGACGGGGCTGCCCAGAGTGCTCACATTCTCGGGCGCTGGCTTTTCAAGTCCCACTTTCCCGACCCGACCTTGGGTCACATCTTACCTTGTGGGAGTAAGATAAAACTGGCCTTGTGCCTAACCTCCTGGGAGGTAAATAAATTGTCACCGTACACCTTTCACCTGTACATGGATGTTTTAGATAACCAATAACGTAAATAAAAGTTTAATAACAATAGAAATGGTGAGAGGAATGAAATGGTGTGAAAGGGGAGAGACGAGGAAAGAGTGGAAAATAGAGAGAGAGGAGGGAGTGAAAAAAGAGGGGAATTTAGAGAGGGAAGGGGAGAGGGTCTATTATGACTAGTGTTAAGACGATTAATCCGAATCGGGAATCAGAAAAATCGAAAAAATCGGAACGTTTTGGAGTATCGGAATCAGAAAAATTTGACTCTAATTTCCGATTCCAAAAACGATTCTTAATTTTTTTTTTTTTTTTTTTTTAAACCTTGATTTACCTTTGCTGGTACGAATGATAACATGATAAATATATATTGATT
>OY744544.1:20662598-20680098 GCA_963556195.1 Sepiola atlantica
TCTCTCTCTCTCTCTCACTCTCTCACTCTGTAGATGCAATTGATAACAAAAAGTACAACATCAAAACATTACGAGGACTCCAATGGTGGTATTACTGTTATGTATTAGTTCGTTTTTTTTCACTATAATATCGTAAGGTCTGCGATCACGTCACCCACACCCCTAACCCTATTATCTTATGAACGTGGCCCTTGCACATATAAAACACACACACACACACACATAAACATACATACATACCACCCCACATTGTCAAGCATGAATTTCTGTCCCCTCTCCCCCATTAGCGTTGTATGCTTATAGCCATTATTTATAGAATTTCGCTTTTAATAATTTAATAAATGTTCCGAATTTGTTAAAAAAAAAACATCTTCATTCATACAATTGTCTTTTCCCATTTTCAAAACACATTCTTGTTGGATAATAAATTCAAGATGGTTTCAAAAAGGCTGTTTCGGTGAAATTTTTATTTCCCATAAGATTACCCCCACACACAAAAAAAAAACGAAACCGTTAACATCAAAATTGTTCTCTTCATTTGACTAATTTATCTCTTTTTTTTAAACAAACAAATTAAACAAATTCCTAGTTGCATACTTATGTAAATAATCAGGAATGATATTAAAAGACACTCGTTATAAATGACACAACCTTCTTTCATAATGGCCGCCATTTGTTTTTGGGTTAACACAATACACACAAATAAGCATATAAATAAAGATAAAAGTATCTTTTCACTTTTCCCCAGACTTCTTGTTCTTCAATTTTCATTTACACTCATGTTTTTCATGTCATCAGATCATGACAAAGTATTATTATTATTATTATTATTATTATTATTATTATTATTATTATTATTATTATTATTATTATTATTGCTACTAATATTATTATTATTATTATTATTACTACTACTAATATTATTATTATTATTATTATTATTATTACTACTACTACTACTACTACTACTAATATTATTATTATTATTACTACTACTACTAATATTAATATTATTATTATTATTACTACTACTATTACTACTACTAATATTATTATTATTATTACTATTACTACTATTACTACTACTACTATTATTATTATTGTTGTTGTTGTTTTTTATTGTTATTATTATTATTATTATTATTATTTGTACTCACTAGGAGTTTTCACACAGATCATTGTTAGTGATTGCTCATCGACAATAACCAATGGTATTCCCTGGAGTCTGAGTGACAACAAGCCTCACCAGATGTCCACTATTCTTACCCTCTTTTCGATATCCACCGCAAATAATCTTGCGATATAGCAACAGCCTCTTACCATTGATTTCTCGCTGGTAAGGACCATTGGTCTTCTCTGGGATTTGGGTGGCACTAAGCCCCCCCTCTATGTCCCAGTACTCTTCGCACTCTTCCAGTGGAGGTCTGGTTTGTGCTGCCTCTCCTCGGTCTTATCCTCCTAAACTCTCTACATATATTTTGTTTGGTGTCAGCTTAGGCCGGCACCATTTTTATTATTTTTAATGTTTTATCTTTATTTTATTTTTTTTTAATGAAAACAACAATTTTTTTTTTTTTTTTTTTTTTTTTTTTTTATTATTATTATTATTATTATTATTATTATTATTATTATTATTATTATTATTATTATTATTATTATTATTATTATTATTATTATTATTATTATTATTACTACTACTAATATTATTATTATTATTATTATTATTACTACTACTACTACTACTACTACTACTAATATTATTATTATTATTTCATAGTAGTCTCAACTTTTGGATGTTTTTAGTTGGAGTTTTCTTTTTTTGAACATCAGACCTTAGACATTCAAGCTGTACTTTAACACTTTTGCTGTTCCTAACAAGCAAGCCTTTTGCAGAATTGGAAAATAAATTGTCTCGTCAATCTGTTTAAGCTATTTATGGTGGCTTTTCGTTATGATTCAAAGCGTTCCAATTACAAAGGGAATCACCTTTACCTTTTTATATTTCTATAGTCTAACTAATTCTCATTTTAGATCTTGATATTTTTATTTTCTTCTGCACTTTGGTATCGGAAGCGCAGGCTATATCAATGATTAAACAAGTTTTCTTGTTTTTTGTTTAGAAAGATTAAGTCGAGTTTGGAATGTTCAAGAACCTTATCAGTCTGTATGCGCATGTCCCAAAAAAGTTTGACATTGTCGTTCTCCTGTACCACTTCCGGCTTATGCTCATACCATTTCTCTTTGTGGTCCAATTCATAAAATTTGCATATATTCCAGTGTAGTACCTGAGCGACTTTGTCGTGTCTCCATTTTTTTTTGTATTGGTGTTGTGCTAGCATTGGGCATTTAGATACAATATGCGCTAATTATTATTATTATTATTATTATTATTATTATTATTATTATTATTATTATTATTATTATTATTTGTACTCACTAGGAGTTCTCACACAGTCATCATCAGTTATTGTTCACTGATAATGCAGGGTGGTGTTCCTGGAATCTGAGTGAAAACAAGCCTCCCCAGATTGCCAGTACGCTCCACCTCTTTTCGATAACCATTGCTAGTTACAATCATTTGTCGCCTCTGGGATTTGGGTGGCAATAAATCTCCCCAAAATCCCACTACTTTCCGCACTCTTCCAGTGGAGGTCTGGTTAGTGCTCTCCCTCCTCTGTCTTTCCATCCTCCTTGAACCTTCACGACTATTTTTGTGGTATCAGCCGAGACTGGTGTCATCACTATTTTTCGGGTGGGGGGCAGTTTATGAAATTTCTTGCAGTTTCTATTATTATTATTATCATCATTATTATTATTATTATTATTATTATTATTATTATTATTATTATTATTTTTACATTTACTCACTAAGAGTTCTCACACAGGTCATCAGTGATTGCTCACCGACAACCGGTGGTATTCCCTGGAGTCTGAGTGACAACAAGTCTCATAGATTTCCAGTATTCTTCACCTCTTTTCGATAGCCACCGCAAATAAATTTGCAGTATCACAACAGCCGTTTACCATTGATTTCTCGCCGGCAAGGACCATTGGTCTTCTCTGGGATTTGGGTGGCAATAAGCCTCCCCAAGGTCCCATCAGTCTCTGCACTTCCAGTGGAAGTCTGGTTTGTGCTGTCCCTCGTCGGTCTTCTCATCCTCCTTGACCCTATGCAAATATTTTATGTGGTGTCAGCCTAGGCTGGTACCATTTTTTAAAAATGTTATTATTATTATTATTATCATTATTATTATTATTATCATTATTATTATCATCATCATTATCATTATTATTATTATTATTATTATTATTATTATTATTATTTTCTGTTTTTTGTTTTATTTTGTTGATATGTTTAATTGATTTTCGTTTATTTTTGCTAGCTTTTCGAGATAAATAAGTCTCCTGGGAGATCTAAACACTCCAATTGACACGGACAGATGACAATAAGAAACCCGAAAAACAGGCGAACGAATTGACACTCATATTTTCCCTCGTCTTCTTTTGTTTCAATACAGAAGTTGCTCAGGGCCATAATAGGCATCTGACGTCCTCCAAAGCTAATGACGAACTCGGGACACATATGGACACTTCTTCGTTTCCCTTGAGAGAACCATATTAGCTTGATTCTTTTTCTGTCACTTTCATTGTTAGTTCATCGTCAGGTGCTGTGTAATAAATAGCTTAAAAGGCCCCCCCTACTCAAGGCTGCTTGTTGAAGCGTAAGTCTCTACGAATTAATATGTAACCTGGTGATTCTACTCCGTGCTTTGAAACACTAACGGCATTATAAACGCATCTTCTGTGAAATTAAATATGTATATAAGTTATCCAATCCTTAATATAATTGAAATGTGTCTGCATGGTTGTAACGAAAAATTGGAATATTCTTTAAAAGTGTAACGCGATTACATCTGGGGAGGCATAGAAACCGATGATGGTACTAATAATGATAGAGATATTAATGGTGCTGGGGTGGGATTTTTGTTACAAAAGTGGATTGACAAAATATAGGTCAAGATTGGAATGTGGTTTGAATGCGCTTTTGAGATTCAAGGCTGAATATATTTTGACATAGTGTGAGACGTCGGTTGAATTTTTTAATTTCCCTGTGTCTCTTTTCATCACCCGCATCTCCATCCCCTTTTGTTCACCATTTTCTCTGTCCTCCCTTCCTCGAACCCCATTGGCTCATAATTAATTACTTTCAGTTCGAAAAGGGCTGTTTTATTTACGTCTTTTTTTTGTCGCCGTTTCCTGTCGACACGGACTGATTACCATATTGTGCAAATCGGTGGTGAGACGCTTTTCCCGCGCGCAACGTCCCGATCAAACAGAGCCTCGATTTCGTTTGTCAATTTTACTTTCACTCAGAAATAAACCATAAGTAAATAAATAAACAAATAAATAAATACATAAAACCAAGAATTGATGTCCTTAAACTGCGTCCATCAAATGTACGCATTTAGAGATAGAGTGACAGACAAAAGAAAATAGTATTTCAAAGTCAAGTGTGACAGACAAAAAAATAGTAATTTAAACTTAAGTGTGAAAAGTAAGGGAAATTGTAATTTAAAGATGTTTTATTTGCTGTTTTTAGTAGAAACAAAAACAAATACTATCGTGATTCAAAAAACATTAGAGTAAAGATTGTCATCAAGTCGTGAGGACGAACCTATGTGCTCGCCCTTATTTGTGGGTCCGGCGAGATACTCACGGTACATAATGAAACGAGTGTTAGAATAAGATAATGTCGACATTATATCAACAATAAAGGTAGAAAATGAAAATTCCTTTTTGTGTTTTCGAGTCTTCATCTGTAAACAACCCAGTGGAAAAAGCTGCTTCGTGAAATGCTATGAGAATTCACCAACTTCAGAAAGACAAGAAAGTAGTTTTGTTCAGTTTTATAGGTAGTTTTGTGCCTACTGACTAGTCCACTCTACATGGGTAGTTTTGTGCCTACTGACTAGTCCACTCTACATGGGTAGTTTTGTGCCTACTGACTAGTCCACTCTAAATGGGTAGTTTTGTGCCTACTGACTAGTCCACTCATCATGGGTAGTTACGAAACATTGGTTGCTACACTCTTCATAATTTTGGAGTCCAGAATCATTGACATCACGACTAACAATAACAGAGAGAGAGAAATAAACAAAGAAATTTATCCACGATGAAGAAAGTTTAGTATGAGCAGATAAAGACACAAAAAGGAAATGAAGAAAAAAAGTATGAACAGAAAAGAAAAAGAATTTAAGTAAAACTGCTGCTCAGCTTACAAAATATATATTCATGAATAAAAATGAATTATGAAAATTGCACGCGAACATAAAAACAAAAACAATAAAGAAAATTGTTACTCGTAGCCACAATGAGAAGAAAAGTGATTTTAAAAAACCTGACAGTAACACAGGGGTAAAAAGGAAAAAAACATAGACACTTATAAGACTTGAGTGGCGCAAGATCAGAAAACGATAAAAGGTCAAGGTCAGAACATGATAAAAAGTCAAGGTCAAAATACGGTAGAAAAAAGATGAAGCATTAATATTAACAATTAAAAAATAGAAAGAAATGTTTTATATACCCTCCATCTTTGGAGAAATCTAATGTCTGAGCCAAATAAAATACATGGTTTGTTATCACAAATCATAACATCACAATTAAATCCTACCTCGTATCGTTCACTCCTCCTATGACTGGGACATCTGAAATTAATGTTTTGCAACAGCACGAAGAAACAAAGAAATCATCGAATTTGAAACAACCCTTTATTAGGATGTTGGTGTTGCCAGCGCCGAAGAGAGGAATTCCAAGCTACGGATATTTTGGACCCTTAACCCCTTAGTTTATCGTCAATCTTAAGTCATTATCTACCCATGCAGTTCAGTCAAAGACCGACTCCTTACTCCTCTTTCACCCCCCTCTTTTAACCATGTGATGTCACGTCCGCTTCTGGCACACAAAGGGTCGAGCTGACATCGGAGTACACTAAGCTGACCCCGGCTGAACACTATTTCGTGTTATTCTCAACTAACTAAATTATACTCGCCCAATATTAACCTGAAATAGTGGTATAATGTGTTTTTTATTATTATTATGTGAAAAGAAATAAGAAGATGCTTGAACATTGAGTTAAAAATAGTAGTTGCATTGTAGAAATTGTTTTGAATTAAGAATGACGTGTATGTATATAATCAGGCTATTTTTAAACGGGCATGTGATGGCGATCGAAATATGGTGTTACTTTGGAGAGTATTCTATGAATGAAGAAATAGAAAATATTGTCGTAGAATAAATAATGATAATTACTATGAGTACGTAAATCTCTCTATATATAAAACTAAAACCTTATCTGCAAGTGCGTGTTTTTTGTGATGTGTGTGTGTTCCCTACAAAAAGAAAGGTTAGAGAATCTACATAAAATCTTAAAGTGTATTCTTATCTAAAATTTACCGGGGAATAAAACGGAAGTGTTTCCTAAGGAAGCTAAGGGGGCATCACTTCGTTAACAATTCATTAACACTTCAAATATATCATATTTTTATGAAGTCTAAATCATATGTATAAAATTTTCTGGGGAAGAGAATGGAACTGGTCCCAAATCTTTAAGTGTCCTTCTAACCTAAGGGAGCTATAAAGGGTCGAACCGCCGTTAAAACTTCAAATATATCCTATTTTGATGAAATGTATTATCATATGTATGAAATGCTCTCGGGGGGGGGGGTACAATAAAAGTGGTCCCAAATCTCTACGTTACCCTCTAGATCCCAAATCTCTACGTTACCCTCTAGGTACCGAATATCTACGTTACCCTCTAGGTACCGAATATCTACGTTACCCTCTAGGTCCCGAATATCTACGTTACCCTCTAGGTACCGAATATCTACGTTACCCTCTAGATCCCAAATCTCTACGTTACCCTCTAGGTACCGAATATCTACGTTACCCTCTAGGTACCGAATATCTACGTTACCCTCTAGGTCCCAAATCACTACGTTACCCTCTAGGTACCGAATATCTACGTTACCCTCTAGGTACCGAATATCTACGTGCTGCCACTTCTAAGTGAAAGAGTACGTAGTAGTGATCCTCATTAAATCTTGAGCAACGTCGTGACCTTTTTTACTTATTTTTTACTAGCGGGACCCGTGTAAATTACACGAACTGATGTATTTGCTACTAATTATATATATATATATATACATTATATATATAAATACATACATATATATACATACATTATACATATATATACATATATATATATACATACATTATACATATATATACATACATTATATATATATATATTATATATATACATTATATATATACATACATATATATACATACATTATACATATATATATACATACATTATACATATATATATACATACATTATATATATATACATTATATATATACATTATATATATATACATACATATATATATACATTATATATATACATTATATATATACATACATATATATATACATAAATTATACATATATATACATACATTATACATATATATATACATATATATACATACATTATATATATATACATATATATATACATATATATACATACATTATATATATATATATATATATATATATATATATATATATATATATATATATATAAATATATATATGTATATATATACTAGCGGGATCCGTGTAAATTACACGAAATGGTGTTTTTAATACTAATTATCTTGTTCCTAAGCTATACATGTTTGAATAAAATATAAGATTTGGACTTGTATATTTATTTTTTTTAAATGAACAATACATGAAACAATTTACAAAACTTCTTTATATACAATATTTCTAGTGAAGGTAATATTTCGACGACTAAACCTTACTTTGTAAATGTTTTTGCTTAAATTAAATTTGGCTCCAATTAATGAATATTTATTTACTCCTCTCCAGGAGTTAGGCACAAGACCAGTTTTATCTTACTCCCACAAGTAAGATGTGACCCATGGTCTGGTCGGGAAAGTGAGGTTTGAAAAGCCAGCGCTCGAGAAGGTGAGCATTCTGGCCATTAAAAATTGCCTGGGCAGCCCCGTTTGCATTCCCCGATAGGGGCGCCCCAGGCAGTAAGCAATAAACTTACTCCTCCCCAAAGAGGGGAAGCGAAGCCTGAGAGGGTGGACCTCCTAGAACTGCACAGGACAAACCTATAGACCGGCGTAAATCAAGCCTCGAAGGCCAAGACAATACCAGTCTATGGAGTGCAGTATCCATCGGAACAGATACTACACTTTGATCTTAGCCAAAAGGCCAAGCCAATTCATGAGTAGCATACAAAGATTCGGAAGGTAGTTGCTTTTGATGTAAGCATGACACACAAAATCACACACACTATTGTATTAATGTGTCTTCCCGGTCTTCCCCTCCCTACCTATCTTCCCCTTCCCCTCGAAATGTAGAAAAAATCTTAGAAGTTGGTTGGGATCGAACTATAAACCAGTCGGGCCGAAGTCAAAAATACTACATCGCTAACCGTTGCGCCAAAGGGAAATACTTGAAATCTTTCGAAAATTAGGCGAGTTGAATGTTTTTCAAAATCTAGGTGCGGCACGCATGCGCAGAGCTTTTGCCGGAAGCGTGACACACGAACACACACGCTATCGTATTAATATATAGATTTTTTTATGGAAATAACTCCAGACAAGGCATGAAGTCACTTTATGTAAGGAGCCAACAAGAACGAAATATAATTATCGTAAAGACAGGAGATGCCTATTGGCCTTAGTCTTGAAAATAACCAAGGGTGTAGGTAGGAGCAAAACAGTCAGCAGGAAGAGAGTTCCACAAGCCTGCAGTTCTTGGAAAGAAGCTACTGGAATAGGAAGCTGTATTATAATGAGGTATCAAAACAGCAAATTGATGAAGACCACTAGACCAACGAGTCAAATGAGCTGGAACAAAAGAAGCAGGGAATAGATCACATAATTCTGAAGAACACATGTCAGAATAGTATTTCTATAAAAGACTGAGACTAGCAACATCACGTCTGTGAGAGAGAGGGTGACGAGAATAAGAAAGGGTGTGGCCAATAAAATTACGGATACGTTTCTGCACCTTATCAAGAACCCTCAAATGGGACTTTCTGATAGCATAAAATAAAAATATATTATTCAAGATTGTCGCGATCTATGAATGAGGGTGGAGGTGACCGGACAGTAGTGGTTATTTTTGTGTATGTTTTGTTATGAATATTTTCGATAATCTATGGGGGAGTCAGATATCTGTGGAAAAAGGGCCCAGAGCAGCGCTGGCGAATATACATACATACATACATACATACATACATACATACATACATACATACATACATACATACATACAAGGTGATCCTCCCACAACCACCTAAAAAATCTGTAATAAATTTGAAATCCTTTCTGCTATTGGACTAAATACAAATAAATATTAGTCTGTGCCTGACTTGTCCACCAAGTGTCAGTGATGAATATCCAACAGTTTTGTTTTTTCATCGCCGTTCAATGATACGCTCCAAATGAGCACCTGTGTGTTGCAAGCACACCTGGATATTATGTGCAAAATTGTCAATTACTCTTACACACTTTGTCTCTCTCATCTCATCCTGTTGAAACCCCTGTCCATCCATCATAACGTCACCTCTTCGTCTGTTCAAGACTGTCCAAAGCACTCAGCATTCATTATGGCTGACCGTTCTATTCCCAAACCAGCAAATACCAATGCATGCATTGCACTTGCCAGGGTGTAGTGTCGTTTGCAGATAATCTCTGGTTAGGTTGCAACTACCCACACTTTAAATTATCCGTTTGAACGGCTCCGAGGGACACTTTGGTAATCGGCTCATCAGTAGGTTATGAATAGGTAGAATGGGATTCATAGTCACCGGACTTGAATCTAACTCAGACTTTTAAATGTGAGGTTATGTAAAAAAAAATAATAATGTCGATCAAAACAACCCCATATTCGTTCTGAACTGAAGAAAGCTATCACAGTCGAAATCGGGGCAGTACCAAGTGAGTAAAAGAGCCTGAATTGAGATTTGGGAGATGTTTTGATTATTTTTATTTTTATTTTTGATTTACATGTGAGGTGTAATGCGCAGTTGGTGCACTGAATTTTTGAATAAATGTATTGTAATTACTGTGGGCGATCAGACAAGAGACTCGATGCATTTTACATGTAAAGTATCACTTCAATCGGGGAGGAGGTGACGCGTGGGCAAATGCAATTTACGTTGTTCTCCAAAAGGTTATTTTTTTCTTACCAGTTTTCAATAGGACTCACGTAAATATAAAATGGCGATTGGTCTCCCGTCATATCTGATGGGGAGTGAGCAAACTGTTTGTGGGAGAAAATCCGGTGAAAGACTAAACCAAGAGATGGCGGAAAGTGAGACGGCTTGAGGGATCAGGATAATTCTCTGCATTTAAGTTTAGAAGTTTAGTAGGGATTTTGATTTTTTTTTTTTACTAGCATGATCTCCTTTGGATGATTGGAGGGCCATAGTGAACGTGCAGAAATCACTAATCACCTATCCTTTTGATTGAGGATGAACATGAGAAGAGATATAGCATTATGATTCAGGGTATTTAGCAAAAAATGTTTGGCGTGAATTTTAATTTCTGAGCATAGGACAAGAGTAACGAGATTAACACACGATGATCGGAAAAGCAGGATAGTAAATAAATAAGAATCTTAACCAAGATGATAACGAAATGTATGTCAGGGTTTGCTTAGTCGTCGCGTTTGGAATGCGACGGTGATTGTTTTGATAATTTCAAGGTGTAGACGAGCATAAAAGTACAAATATATGATTGTTTTTATTTTGAAGTATGCCGATTGAGGAATGTATTAAAAACAATTGACGGATTACGTCACCGATCGAGAGAGGACCGGGAAACAAATCAAAGCAAGACTTACTATCGGAGTGAGCGGATGTTCTGACTTTTTCTCCCACGCCCCATTTGGGGGCTGGGGAGTTCACTGTATATGTAAGGCTAGAGTGTATCAAAGAATTATCGATATTTTACTCCGAAGAAATTGTAAGCTATAAAAAAAGTTCTGTTTCGATTCATTATTTTTGCTGTTAGACCTTTCGCATTCAGTGACCACCAAATGCCTGGGAGGGGGTACATCTCATAGGACTGCGCCGAACCATGTCTCTTTCCGACAAGAATGGCATAGTGTCACGCAAGCCAACCCCTACGTTGCCAGAAAAAGGTGAAGACCATCCCTGGCGCGTATGAATACACTTTGGGGACTTTGGTAGATATTTTGGTCATTTTTTTAACCGTTTAAATGTTTTATTTTTTATATTGTTTTTAAAATGTTTTATCAAGTGAAAAACGTTTGGTTAGGGTAATATAGAGTAGTATAGATGATTATAGGAAAAAAATTGAATAAAAATAAATGAAATTGCTAATGTGCAACAAATGGCATAAAATTTTACATTTATAACAAAAAAGTAGAATACATGCATCTAAATAATCATAACACACTAGAGAATCATAAAATAGTTTTTATTTACCTTTATAATGATCAGATTTAAAAGTTTAGGCTCTTGAATTAAGCAGATGACACACCGATGAGACTCACCCGTGACATCGAAGATACTGATTTCTGTCGGTCGGTCACGCTTAAATTTTAAATTTAATTTCTGTCGGTCGGTCACGCTTAAATTTTAAATTGAATTTCTGTCGGTCGGTCACGCTTAAATTTTAAATTGAATTTCTGTCGGTCAGTCATGCTTAGATGTAAAATCGCCTTTTCGTCGGTCGAATCGCGTAGATCGAATCGGCGAATTTTCCGAATGGTCCGTATTTTTTTATTTTTTTTTTTTTGCTTTCTTTCCATTTTAAATTGGAAGCCAATTTTACGCGTCCTCCTCGAACTGTTTGTCTCGAGGGAAAATCGATTATATATGTTCGATTAAATTATATGTGGAAACGAAACGCGTAGATGTTTTCGCCAACAAACACTTTTATCAAAATAGGCATTTAGACAAGAATAACTCAAATTGCATATATATATATAAAGTTAAGGAAATATATATATATATATATATATATATATATATATATATATATATATATATATATATATATAGTAAGTTATGAAAATATATGTATGGCAATTAAGCTACACAGACGCTTCCCGGCTTTCATCCACGTAGGGAATCGTCAGGCTAAAGTACATTTTACCCTGACGATTCTCTACGGGCATGAAGTGCGGAAGCCTCTGTGTAGCTTAATAGCCATACATATATTTACATAACTTACTACCTAGCTTTACACACGTATTGAGCACTGTTGAAGTAAATACTGAAAATTGATATATCATATATTACAACAACTTATGTTGAAGCATGAAATAACATATATATATATATATATATATATATATATATATATATATATATATATATATATATATACAGGGTGGGCCAAAATAAGGGTCCTATCTTTAAATTTGAATAACTTGAATTTAAATAACTTCCACAAAATAAAAGTTAAATTCACCAAACTTTATGTGTGTGTAGACTGACCCTTCCGAGATTTTTTGAAATAAACAAAACAAATTTTAGCCGAAAAACACTTCTTAAAACTTACAAAAACTAAAGTATTGTTTTTTACACTGTTTTGAGTTTTTTAAGCAAAAATAATGTTTTCTAAATGAGGGTACGTTCCTTAGGGCTAATACGGCTCATGCTTGCTTCGGAAGGGGTCATTTACTTATTCTAAAAAAAAATGTAAAAAAATCAATAAATAAAAAAGTTATGAATTTTTAAAAATAGGACCCTTATTTTTGCCCACCCTGTATATATATATATATTTTTCAAAATATTCTCCTTATTATTGCCATTTCACCAACGCTTCCATGTGTAACTTTTCATTATATATATATATATATATATATATATATATATATGAAAAGTTCGAATGCAAAACGAGATAAACGCCATTCTAAAATAACGAAGCTATCATTACAACAAGTGTTGAAGTTCAACACTCAACCACATCCACAAAGTAGGTTTTACATAACATGAGGCCGGCATATATACCTTTTACAGCTAAATAAAAGATGTTTTTCGTTTAAGTCTAGATTTAATGTATTCGTCCTTTTATTATTTAAGGTCTTAATTTAACCAAACTGGATTTATCGCGTTTTGCATTCGAACTCTTAAAAACATTATTGAA
The DNA here is from genome assembly GCA_963556195.1 of Sepiola atlantica. Taxonomy (NCBI): domain Eukaryota; kingdom Metazoa; phylum Mollusca; class Cephalopoda; order Sepiida; family Sepiolidae; genus Sepiola; species Sepiola atlantica. The sequence continues at coordinate 20,675,818 of OY744544.1, forward strand.
CAACGGGAAATGGTTATGCTTAATAAGTAATGGTCGATCGAGTATTTTTGTCAAATTATCGTTTGGATAAATAATCCTTAGATTTTATGTTTCATTCTCTGCGAGTATTTTTAGTTGATTCATTCAATCGTTTTCAGGAATTAGTCTGGTGTATTCATATTAGCTGAGTTCGTCGAACGGTGCGGCAATGTATTGCTTTTTTTTTAAATGAACGCATGCGTGATAAGACGCCGTATGCGTGCCGTGATCACGTTCGGAGCGCGTGAGAAATTAAATATTAAAAAGTTAAAAGTATTTTTTTCAGCTCAATTGAAGACATTGCTAGGGCTGCTGCAAAGAAGGTGGGCTCCCTCTACCGTGCTAGTAAACTTCTCACACCTGACATTATCCTATATCTCTACAAAGCCACCATCCTCCCATGCATGGAGTATTGTTGCCACATCTGGGCTGGTGCATCATCCACTAGTCTATCCCTCTTAGACAAGGTCCAAAAAAAAAAGTCGCCAATTTAGTAGGTCCCTCATTGTCCACCAGGCTCCCATCGCTGCAATGTTGCTTCCTTGTGTCTGTTTTACAAGTACTTCAATGGATTGTCTCTGATGAACTTGTAGCTCTGGTACTCCAACGACGTAAATTCACTAGACCAACCTGACAATCTGCCAACTCCCATCCATTCACTGTGGAGGTCCCCAGATGCTGAAGAGCTTTCTACTCCAAAAGCTTCTTTCCTCGTGCTGCTGGACTCTGGAACTCCTTCTCTGCTCCCTGTTTTCCTGACGGTACTGACATGCAGAAATTTAAAACTAATGTAAACAGGCATCTCGCTGCACAGCTCCAAATTTAGGTTGACCCCCCCCCCTCCTAAAAAAACACTCACCTTTTTTCTCAGTAGCCCCTTACGTCTACAGTGGCGGACATTACTACACTACATATATATATATATATATATATATATATATATATATATATTTCTATGCAGATCATTAATTTTAATTCCTCGTATGAATCGACCGAAATATTTTGGTTCTGCTCTAGTGGTGTGTTCGTATTATTATCCTTACTAGTCTCTTTCCGTGTTCATTCACAACTCCGTAAACTAAATATTATATATATATATATAGATATATATATATATATATATATGTATACGTCCATAATTTGTCAGAAAGCGTTTTCGATAATTTCGACCCTGCCTGACAGTGACAAATTGTCTTGTCAAACATCAGTTTTTATAACAGCCGAAATTTGATTGAATAGATTTGGAAAGAAAACGCAGCAAAAAAAAAGATAATTGTTATATTCCGAGTTTTATCTGCATCGAGTATGGTTAGGGTTAGGGTTAGGGTTAGAGTATGGGCACAATCACCATAAAACCCTCCCCGTTCGTTTATATCTTTAAAATGTCTATCTTTACCAGCGCACTTGGAAAATTGCATACATGAACACGTTTTATTTTCTTCTTCTTCTTCTTGTTCTTCCTCTCTTCTCTTCAAGCTATTGTATAATTATGTGTCCGTACATAGTTACGCAGAGGCGAGTTTTATATTAAGTGATTCCAAATTTGTTACCATCCTTTCTCACATGAACGCGTGAATTATGTGAACAAAAATGGCGGCGTTACTTCCGGTCCGTGTGTGCACATGCGTGTTTTCCGAGACGCCCACAGCAACGTGCAGGCGAGAACCATGTTATTATTATTATTATTATTATTATTTTTTACGCTTGTATCGCCAGGGGGAAAATGACGCAGATGTCATGAAATAGATTTGGGAAAACTTGAAGAATTTGTCATCATCGAGTCAAATCGATAAAATGCCGGAAGCCTCGTTGGTATAAAATGGCGACCATTTTCTCTCGTTGGGGTGGGGAATTTTTGGTTCGTACAAAAGAGAGAACTGAAAGGGGAGAGAATGGCGCTTGAGAAGAATGGAAGCAAGAGTGAAATGAAACAGCTTTGGTAAGTAAAGAAAAATAATTTGCATACAATAAAACTAGATGATATATGCATATATATATATATATATATATATATATATATATATATATATATATATATGTAATGGTAATAATCCAGGTGAAAAATATCCACAGGGTGGTAATCCAGATAATTTTAACCGGGTTTATAAAAAGTACTCAATATCAAAATAGAGCTTTATATATGATAATTTTATTTACACAGACATGTACAAAATCTGTGACACTGGCATGTCGATGTTATCGATCAACAGTTACTATAAACTGAGATCTCATCAGGCAGAGTTAGAATCCGATCTTAACCTCAGATCATATTTGGGGAGAATGAAGTGGAGGGATGGAGAAAGAGAAGAAGGAAAGAAATTTAACATTTCAAAAATTACGGCCGTTAAAAAATTAAAAATTAAAAATTAAAAAATTAAAAAATCTAAAAAACAAAAACAAAGAAAAAAATCTAAAATCTAGAATCTGAAACAAACAGGGCAAATAAATAAATAAATAAGGTGGAAAGAGGAACAAATAATGATGAGGGGAGAGGTGGTGGGAAGGTAGGCACATAGAACAAAGGAGGAGAAAGAGAGGGCGTCTGTTGATTCAGATCGAGAGGGAAGGAGGGGGTAGACATGCACGAATCAAGTGTCAAAAAACAGTCGATCGATAACATCGACATGCCAGTGTCGCAGATTTTGTACATGTCTGTGTGAATAAAATTATCATATATATATATATATATATATATATATATATATATATATATATATATATATATATATATAGCAATAGATAAAGTGAAAGAATAGAATAAGGTGCGAATCAAATTTTATTACAGTTCAATGTTCAAGCAAAGTTCTTTAAAGTCCTTAATTATTGAGTTTTCAAAGAAAATCTTCTCCTTAGAGGACCATTACCGCAATGACATTACTGCAGGTAATAAAAATTAAACTTTGAAAATATATTAAAAAAATATATATATAAAAATACATAAAGGTATATAAAACATCAAATATATCGACCCAAAACATACATTTTTGTAAACATATACAGTTCATCCACGTCAACAAGTTTAAAATAGCTCCAGGCAAGACATCAAAGAGGTTGATTAAGAAATAATCCAAATGGTGAATGGTGGTCCAAAAATGCAAAAAGTTATCCAGGCGGGAAATTCGTTTGCTATCGATGCAGTAGATAGCAGTGAAAAGTGTATTTAAGGTGTATGCAAATTAATAAAACGATAAGAAAACGATAGGGAAAACAAATCATATGAAAAGTTAAGAAAACTCACCTGGTGTTGAATATACATACACATATATATATACACACACACACACACATATATATATATATATATATATATATATATATATATATATATATATATATATATATATATATACATATGTGTATATATATATATATATATATATATATATATATATATATATATATATATATATATGTGTGTGTGTATATAAAGATAGATGAAAAAAGAGGGATAAACATGTACGAATGACAAATTTATTTCAACTTCGATTGTTCAATGCAAAGTGTACTCGGTATAAACATGTTTATTATTCTTTCCTTAAGCCAAGGCTTTTCAAAGATTAAAATCTTATCAGCAGAGGAATTACAGAGGATAAGTTGGCAGTGTTTTTACCGAATACACTTTGCATTGAACAATCGAAGTTGAAATAAATTTGTCATTCGTACATGTTTATCCCTCTTCTTTCATCTATCTTTATAATTGCTCTATCTCGTATATTGAGTTTAAACCATTTCACTACAGGTTCTATCTACTAAAAGTATACTTTTAGTTTCATATTTTATTTTATTATCTGTATATATATATATATATATATATATATATATATATATATATATATATATATAGTCATCCACATACAGCCCGTTTCGCTGTTTCACAGCTCATCAGTGCGGCTAGACCAGTTAGTGTCTCAAGCCGGGATCGAAACGCAACCGTCGAGCTGACAGTCGGCGGTGCCATCATGCGACACTGACTGAATGTAAGTGATATTTCAATGTAACGAAATGTAAACATTGCAAATGACCGGAGATCGAAATTAGTTTTACCTAATGAGCATTGCCTATATATATATATATATATATATATATATATATATATATATATATATAGTACATGTATTATATTGTTTCTATAGATGTTCATCCAATGAAAATCCAGTGTTTATAAAAAATGCTAAATAACAAGTAAAGCTGTTTTTTATTATAAATGTTTATTGATACAAACATTTTTGGCTACATATGTGCATACATGGTTCAGTTGTTCCT
>OY744544.1:20687598-20715098 GCA_963556195.1 Sepiola atlantica
GCGCAAATCGTTCGTATTGGTCAAATTAAAAAAAAAATGATATCTACATTTTAAAGTAGATGAGGGTTCTCCGTGAAATTTTACTTTTTGGGGCGATTTTTGAATCGAAATCGGAATCGGTAATTGTATCGGAACCGGGAAAAATATTGGAATCGTCCCGTCACTAGTTGCTACATTACTTTACTTTATAATAATGAGTCACCTCTTACAAAGGCCAAAAGCCACTCGAGGATAAAGGTTCATGAGATTATCAGTTAGATGATGAATAATACTATGAGAGGATTGAAAACAAAGAATGGAATGGACAAATTGTATTTATTTAAGAGGACAGCGCGACAAATATTTGTTTACATTGGACTTGAGGGTAACATTGTTTAAGTCTGCAGGAAAGCAGTCCCATGACATGGTGCTCCAAATATCAAGGCCAAAAGCCACTCAATGATGAGGGGTAATAAGATAAATAGATTGTCAGAGTGAAAAGAGAAACCTAAAATCTACTCAAGAATAAGGGCTAATGGGTGGATGTAGTGTTGGTTGAACGATGAAGAATATTATGAAGGGATTGAAAATGATGAATAGAATAGACAAATGTGGTTACTTAAGAGGAACAGCGTGACAAGTATTTGTTTATATTGGATTTGAAGAGGACTATTTTGTAATCTGCAGTGAAGCAGTCCCGTGGCAATGTGTTCCACAGATAAGAAGTTATTGAAAAGAAGGTGGATTCATTGAAATTCTGTTTGTTTTCAGGTAGACAGGGGAAGAAAGAAAATGTCTTTGCAATGATGGTAGGAAGACGAGTTCTTGCTGTGAACGTTTTACAGAGACCAACTAAGGTATTAAAATGGTTGATATGGCGCATAGAAGACATACGAAACCAAACCAAACCAAACATAGAATCATTTATAATTTGTTTTATACTTTGACAGTAAATTAGACCTGAGAGATTGTTTATGTTTATTAATAGATCGCCATTTATCAAGGCTAAAAGCCACTCGAGGACAAGAGTTAATGAAATAGGTTGGTTGTCAGAGTGAAGAGGGCGAAAGCGTATCTTCTTATCGAAGCTAAAATCCACTCGAAGATAAGGGTTAAAAAGATGAATGTATTGTTAGTTCAATGATAAATAATATCATGAGAGGATTCAAAATGTTGAATAGAATGGACAAGATTTGATTAGTAAAGATAGCGGCTTGCCTAGTAATTGTTGAAAAGATTCAAAAACGACAATGATGTACTCTGTAGGGAAGCAGTCTTGTGGCAACGTGTTCCAGAGATATAAAGTTATTCGAAAGAAACTCTGTTCATGGAAACTCCGTTTGATTTTTGAAAAACAGAGGAAGAAAGGGTATTTCATTTCAGTGGTGTTAGCTAGACGAGTTCTTTCTGTGAATGTTTTACAGTGAGAAACGAGGACACAAAAGTCGTTGACATGGTACACAAAAGACAAACCAAGCCAATCAGTGGATCATGTACAGTTCATTTTGTGTTTTGACATTAAATAACAGTAAAATGTTTGTTTTTTCACTAATGAATCACCACTTGTCAAGGCCAAAAGCCACTCGAGGAAAAGGGTTAATTAAATGGGTAGATTGTGCTTATTCACTTGCCTCAACACGAGGGTAGAGCTAGACACAAAGTCGGATTTAAATGTGGAGAAAATTTAGTTCCCCAAAACGGGCCACTCTGAATTTGAACGAAAATTAAAATTGCCTCTATCGCGAAGGATTTATCTACTACTTAGCGAGAACAGAATAGATGAAAGTGTAGTATGAGAAGAGATACTGCATTTTTCTCCTAGCCAACATTGAAAATTATGAATAGAATGAAAAAAAGTTTAATTACTTATGGAGACGGTTTATGGTAATATTTGCTGACATTGGAATTGAAAACGACCATGTTGTATTATCGCAGGGAAGCAGTCCCGTAGTAATGTGTTCCACGGATGAGAATTTCTGTGAAAGAGACTCTGTTCAGGGAATTTCCGCCTGACTATGCCGCAAAACTGACAAACGAAGCTATCCATTCTGTATATTTGGTTTCTCTTTCTTCCTTATCATTTTATTCACTTTATTAATATGCCATACATGCCATCTGCAAAACGTATCTATTCATAATATAATTTGAAATCATAATGGAATACGAAATTTCCTGCCTCTTCTACTAAATTATATTTGACAGTTGTTCTGAGATTGCATCGTAAGCCTCTCGGCCAGTTGGAACATGATAACCGATAAGTGAAACGGAATTTAATGAGTAGAAGACTTGAAACTGAATAGTGTAGTTGCTCTTGTGTATAAATGCCATGCAATTAGCATTTATCGAAGATCAATAACGCAGTATTATAAGTTGATCAAGTGCAACGATATGAAGGGCAATGATGTAATCATGCACAAATCTCGCCGTGCATTAAGTTAGGTATATATATATATATATATATATATATATATATATATATATATATATATATATATATATATATATATAATGTTAGGTATATAACATATATAATGTTAGGTATAACATATATAATGTTAGGTATGAGTATATATATATATATATATATATATATATATATATATAAATATATATATATGTACTCATACCTAACATTATATATGTTATATACCTAACATTATATATATATATATATATATATATATATATATATATATATATATACATACACTCATACCTAACTTAATACATAAGCAGATATGCGCATGCTTACATCACTGAGCATCATTTTTTTCATAATAGGTTATAATTTAAAGATATACGTTATATCTTTATTTTGCTATTCTCTCTCTCTCTCTCTCTCTCTCTCTATATATATATATATATATATATATAAATATATATATATATATATATGTATATTTATATATATATATTTATATATATATATAAATATATATATATATAAATATATATATATATAAATATATATAAATATATATAAATATATATATATACATATATATATATAGATATATATATACATATGTATATATATAAATATATAGATAAATATATATATATATATATATATAAATATATATGTGTATATATATGTATATATATATGTATATATTTATGTATATATATATATATATTTATGTGTATATATAAATAAATATATATATAAATGTATATATATATATAAATATATAAATATATAAATATAAATATATATATATATAAATATATATATATACAAATTAATAGTAAATTATTTATACCTACATACGCAGTCGTTTCAAGCTTATGCTCTCATCAGTGCAAGAAGAGACAATTTCAGACGGTCATGGAGCGCGAACCCGGTAAACATAGTCAACTAAGACTCTGCACGCTTTCGCTCTATCCTCACGACCTAAAGAAATTATCACGTGATACAGGAGAAATTAAGTTCCATTTATGCCTAAATACGGCGTCCAGTAAACAGCATACAGTCCAGAGCCTTCGACGAACATTATCGGAACCTTGTGTATAGCTAAGTGACAGTCTGTGTTTAATATCTCCGAACAGTGCTCAACTTTAATTACTTAAAGGGGCTTTACAATAATAATATTTACAAATAAATATTAAATTATTTATACCTAAACACGTCGGCGTTTTCTCATCCTTTCAAGTAAAATTGAAAGCCGAGCACTGTCGGAAAGATTAAAACATTCACCTAAAAGCCTCAGTGCAATGCACCGACTCTGTCGTTGAGTACTATCAAATGTTTAGATATTTATGCTCGCCGCTTTCAGTTTAAATATCACTTAATTTCTCCGTTATTATGTGCCAATCCCTGGGACTGGGTGAACGCATACAGACTCAAGGTGTCTCTGTGAACCGAGTTCGTGCCCTATGACTGTCTGAGATTGTTACTTCCTGCGCTGAGTAGAGCCATAAGCTTGAAACGACGTCGTATGTAAATAAAATATTTTAAAAATAATGTAATATTATATATATATAAATGAAAAAAATGTTCATTTATCACTCCAATGTTTACATCAAAACTGCTTACTGTTATTTAAATCAATAATACATCTCTACTCTACCAGGAGGTTAGGCACAAGGCCAGTTTTATCTTACTCCCACAAGGTAAGATGTGACCCAAGGTCGGGTCGGGAAAGTGGGACTTGAAAAGCCAGCGCCCAAGAAGGTGAGCACTCTGGCCATTAAAAATTGCCTGGGCAGCCCCATCAGCTGTCCCAGGCAGCAAACATTAAACCTACTCCTCCCCAAAGAGGGGAGGCAAAGCCTGGGACCTCCTAGAACTGCACAGGACAGACCCACAGACCGGCGTAAATCAAGCCCCGAAGGCCAAGACGATACCAGTTTATGGGGTAGTATCTATCGGAACAAAGGCCGATCAATAATACAACATTTTATTTACCTCCCCAGGAGGTTAGGCACAAGACCAGTTTTATCTTACTCACACAAGGTAAGATGTGACCCAAAGTCGGGTCGGGAAAGTGGGACTTGAAAAGCCAGCGCTCGAGAAGGTGAGCACTCTGGCCATTAAAAAGTGCCTGGGCAGCCCCGTCGGCATTCCCCGGTAGGGGCGCCTCAAGCAGTAAGCAATAAACTTACTCCTCCCCAAAGAGGGGAGGTAAAGCCTGGGAGGGTGGACCTCCTAGAACTGCACAGGACAGACCCATAGACTGGTGTAAATCAAGCCCCGAAGGCCAAGACGATACCAGTTTATGGCGTGTATCAATCAATGATACGACATTTTATTTACCTCCCCAGGAGGTTAGGCACAAGGCCAGGTTCATCTTACTCCCACAAGGTAAGATGTGCCCCAATGTCGGGTCGGGAAAGTGGAACTTGAAAAGCCAGCGCCCGAGAAGGTGAGCACTCTGGCCATTAAAAATTGCCTGTGCAGCCCCGTCGGCATTCCCCGGTAGGGGCGCCTCAGGCAGTAAGCAATAAACTTACTCCTCCCCAAAGAGGGGAGGCAAAACCTGGGAGGGTAGACCTCCTAGAACTGCACAGGACAGACCCATAGACCGGCGTAAATCAAGCCCCGAAGGCCAAGACGATACCAGTTTATGGCGTGTATCAATCAATGATACGACATTTTATTTACCTCCCCAGGAGGTTAGGCACAAGGCCAGGTTTATCTTACTCCCACAAGTAAGATATGACCCAAGCTCGGGTCGGAAAGTGGGACTTGAAAAGCCAGCGCCCGAGAAGGTGAGCACTCTGGCAATTAAAAATTGCCTGGGCAGCCCCGTCGGCATTCCCCGGTAGGGGCGCCTCAGACAGTAAGCAATAAACTTACTCCTCCCCAAAGAAGGGAGGCGAAGCCTGGGAGGGTGGACCTCTTAGAACTGCACAGGACAGACCCATAGACCGGCGTAAATCAAGCCCCGAAGGCCAAGACGATACCAGTTTATGGCGTGTATCAATCAATGATACGACATTTTATTTACCTCCCCAGGAGGTTAGGCACAAGGCCAGGTTTATCTTACTCCCACAAGTAAGATATGACCCAAGCTCGGGTCGGAAAGTGGGACTTGAAAAGCCAGCGCCCGAGAAGGTGAGCACTCTGGCAATTAAAAATTGCCTGGGCAGCCCCGTCGGCATTCCCCGGTAGGGGCGCCTCAGGCAGTAAGCAATAAACTTACTCCTCCCCAAAGAAGGGAGGCGAAGCCTGGGAGGGTGGACCTCTTAGAACTGCACAGGACAGACCCATAGACCAGCGTAAATCAAGCCCCGAAGGCCAAGACGATACCAGTTTATGGCGTGTATCAATCAATGATACGACATAGAAATTTGAAATACTTTATATATAGTAGAGATGAACCATCGAAGTACAGTTATTAAATAGTCTAATTTGCATATCTATTTCTAAACACTTTATAATTAATTATTATTTGATGTAATTAATTTCTAATCTTATGAAACTATTTTATCTATCAATGTCCAATAATTTAGTCGATACTAACAATAATTGATTAAAATGTTTTAATAAAAAATTGATAAACTTAAGAAAAACTATTAAAATCGTTCACGAGAGTTCTTACCGACCGGAAAATAAAACGAGAAAGAGGGTGGCTCGCTAGCAAACGAGCTACTGATTGGCTGTCTATCTGTGTGCCCCATCTACCTCTCCCCTTCTCCTCTTCCGTTACGACGTTGTATTAATTTTCAATTAACGTCCGATCTCGCTTTAATGCTGAGAACAGATACTACACTTTTATCATAGGCAAATACTCCGAGGAACTATGAAAATAATGTTTTATGATTATGTATTTTAAAATGAATACAAAAAAAACTAATTTAATCTATCATTATATTCGGTTCTGTTGTCACAAGATTATCCTCCGAGGAATTACCTCCTCATTTTTTATATATATATATATATATATATATATATATATATATATATATATAAAGTGGTGTACTAAAAACGAACTTTTAGGAAAGGTAAAACCTATTGTGAAGAGTATACAGCTCAATATCCAGGATAGAGCAGGTAGATATGAAGAAGAATGGAAAGGAATTAGAGAAGCCAAAGCCAAATCAAAATTCAATTCAATTGCTCATAGCAAGGTATATTCCGCAAAAAGGCAATTTATTAAAGTTAAATTTTCCTTAAGCCAGGCTTTTCAAAGATCAAAATCTTATCATCGGAGGAAGTCGCTGGGATAGATAAGTTGGCAAAGGCCAAGATTTAAAATTTGAAAAAATAAAATAAAAGTTGTATGGAAAGAAACGCAGGGCAAAACTCTGCTCGAATGCAAGCAAATGTCCGATTGCTAAAAAGTCCGGTGTCGAAAAGTCCAGCGGAGCGAATGAGATGTAGAAAGGTAGGTCGTTAAAGGGATGAGATGTTATGAGAGAGGATTCAAAGTTAAATTCCAAGAAGCCACAACTTCAGGTGCGGCGAAAATAGAAAATCCAAAGGGTAAAAATCCAATAAGAGGTACGCTCGTGGATGCAGGCAGGCTCAGAGAAGAGTGAGGTGGAAAATATTCGCCATTAAAAATACTTCCTGGGCTGAGATATCAAGGAAAAGTGTTTTAAAATGGGAAAAAAGGCAGCGAAAATATTTTAAAGTTAGCCCTGTTGAGAAAGCCGGTTTGGAATGAAGAAAAGCAGAAACTCATATGCGACCAGTAGGCAGGGAAGGAACAAGTAAGGGGTGTGGAGGAGGAGAAAGGAACGGGTACGAAGGAGGAGAAAGGGAACGGTGCGGTGAATGAGTGCGGTTAAAACTAAGAGTGTGATTGTGGGGGGGGGGTGAGTCGCATAAAGTTGAAATTGGATGTTAGCGCAAATTAGGGTTCAACTAGAAAAGGGGAGGAATGGAGTGGGGGTGAGTCAACGAATGCTAGGAGGGAGAGTAAAATACCAGAATGTGTCTATGAACAGAGTTCGGGGTTTAGTTGTTTAATCAGATGACCTTACTTATAAACAATGAGGCAAAATATATTTGAAGGGTAGAGCTAGAAAAATGAATAGTAAGAATAAAAAATTAAAATTGAAAAATTAAAAAAGTAAAAATAAAAATAGAATTAAAAGTAGAAATAAGAAAATAAAAAATGAAAAAGAGATAATAAAATTAGTCTTAGGCTCGCAAGTATAATTATGGATTGACCGATAAAAAAATAATAAAATAATAAAATAATAATATAATAAAATAATAATAATAGAAAGGGAAAAGTCGATAAAATTGGAGCTCGAGAGTGAGTATTAGAAAAGAAAAAGTAAAAAGTAAAATAGACCTCGAAAGGATATCCGGAATGGGAATCCCCAAAGTGGTTAAAGATATAGGTTGAAATAAAATATGCTGTTACGGGACGCTAGTGCTTTATGGATACGGGAAAATTAAACTTTGGAACAACAAAAAAACTCAAAATAAAAATTAAAAATAAAAATAAAAAATTTTAAAAATAAAAAATAAAAAAATAAAAACTTTTCAAAAAAAGTTATATGGAGGTTGATTAAGAAAATTATTAAATAGGTTAATGATGGCAGAAAGAAGTAAGAGACATACAAGGTTAAAGTAGTGACAATAGATTAAACCAGAGTGAGAGTGGAGATCGCAGTTAAAAGTAAATATTATGGGGGTTAAAAGATGTAGAGCGAGGGCGGGTTAGGGGTTCAGCATGGTCTGAGGGAAGTGAGCGAAGGGCGAGGTAAACAAGGGGGGAATAATCGAGGCTATTAAAAGAGTGAGAAGAATTATTTAGAAGTAAAAACAGGAGGGTAAAAATAATTAGAGTGCACAGAGAAAACAGTAAGGAGTTCGATATCGAAGTGTGCAAAGGGGATTAGGAGTAGATAAGGCGAATCATCAAGTAAATAAAAGGGCTAGGGTATGATGTGAATATGGTGGGTTAGTTATCAGGTTGAGAGGGAAGGATAGAAGTTTGGAAGTGTTGAAAGGAAGCGGACGAGCGAATTAAAAGAAGTTAAAGGGGAAAGAAATGGAAGTCATATAAAAGTTATACGGTTAAGTAGAATGATTTAGGGGGTAGTGGGAGAAAGGTATTAAAGCTAAGGGAATTTTGAAGCTAACGGAGTTTATGGGTAATTTTTTAAGTTAAGAGAAGGCTAAAGGGATGAGGGAGATATATGCAAAGATTATAGAACAACAGGAATTAGAACTATCGGAAAGGAAATTCGAGATGTAGGGAGGGAAGATCCGAGATGATGGGAGGGTATTTAATCAAATGGAGGAGGGGTGTCTGGGGGATTACTATGATTGCTATACTTGAATTTACGTTTATGCCTGCAACTGGAGATAAGTTAATTCTTAGAATTAATAATATTTTTAGATTTAGTAGTGGTAGCTATCATAAAGGTTTCAAAAGTACAAAGTTGGCAATGGGATGCTCCTGGGGTATATGATTTGGACTTTTTAAGTATTGACCAGTGAAGTGAATAGGGAGTATTTTTAAGATTGAGGTTTCTAATTAGATTGGAAAGTGAAGTGCCTGTGCTATTATCGTTGCTATTTTTAAAGGAATAGATATGGTTAGAGATCCGGGTCTTAATGGGGAAAGAGGACGCCCCAATATATGTGTGTATCTTGAAGGGTGGTGCTATAGTTGCATTGAGATTGCTAGTGGTATTAGATGAGATTTCGGTTTGGAGATTCAAGTTATGCGAGGGAGGTTGTTTGAAGAAGTGGGGCGGAGCGGATATGGGGGAAATGTGAGTTAGCCCATGGGCACTATCTATTATTGGGGGTGCTTGGATAGAGGTATGGCTGTATAAGCGGGAGTCTTGAGTAGAAGCGGATTGAGGTTGTGGGGAGATGCGGAGTTCGGGTGGAGTATGGGAACTATGATTGCTCACAACATTGGTGGAGCGGTGGAATTGTTTCACAGTACAAGCGTATATTACGTCCTTCTGTACACAGTTGTTGTTTAAGGGACAATCTCTATGTTTACGGCAGTTACAAGTGGTGAGGGATGTGGTGGGTGGTTGTTGTTGGATATGTTTGATTTTCCTATTGTTAGAGGTTATGATAGTTTGTTCAATATTGGGCATAGTAGATTAAGATATTTTAATAGAATTTTTGTTAAGAATAGTGCTATATCTGTGGGGGTGCTTAAAAGATCTGTCTAAAATTTGGAAAAATTCTTTAGGTATATTGGTTTTAACATTACTGCTGAAAGGCGGATTGAACCAAATGTTATTCTTTCTTCTAAGTTTTTTTCTTTGTCTGTGCGCCTGTGGGTCTGCCTGATTATCAATATTGTTAGTTCCTATGGGTTTATTAGCGTGTGTTTTGATTATCTTAGGTGCAGATGAGTTAAACTTTTTACTTCTGTGTGTGGTCATGTTGTGCGTAATAATGTCTGAAGGTTTGTTAACTTGAGTAAGGGGGTTGCAGTTATATTAAATTTTGTGATTGTAGCCTGAGTTCTTCTTGGAATTTAACTTTGAATCCTCTCTCATAACATCTCATGCCTTTAACGACCTACCTTTCTACATCTCATTCGCTCCGCTGGACTTTTCGACACCGGACTTTTTAGCAATCGGACATTTGCTTGCATTCGGGAAGAGTTTTGCCCTGCGTTTCTTTCCCTACAACTTTTATTTTATTTTTTCAAATTTTAAATCTTGGCCTTTGCCAACTTATCTATCCCAGCGACTTCCTCCGATGATAAGATTTTGATCTTTGAAAAGCCTGGCTTAAGGAAAATTTAACTTTAATAAATTGCCTTTTTGCGGAATATACCTTGCTATGAGCAATTGAATTGAATTTTGATTTGGCTTTGGCTTCTCTAATTCCTTTCCATTCTTCTTCATGTATATATATATATATATATATATATATATATATATATATATATATATATATATATATATATATAAGCATATATATGGGGACAGTTGTATTTTTTCTGTTGTTCCCTCTTTATATTGGGGAAGATCCTTCTAGTGTTCTATTGTAGTCATACCATTCTCATTACGTCTTTATTAAAATCAAAATTATTACGAAAAAAAATAAGGTTAATACCTTTTATTAGTCTAAAGCTCTGTCGAGGCTTGTTATATCAAGCGAAATATTAGATTAAAAAAAGTCAAGATGAAAAAATTTTTTAAAAGAATGTTTTTTTTTTTTTTTTTTATTTTAATACAAAAATATCTGCATCTAACACATTTTGCCTCTTTCTTTATGTTTAAAATTCTAAAGATGCTTAAACAAAATGAACTTTCCCAAATTTATACCATGCGCGATTTAAGTTTAATTTAAAAGAGACATTTACACCGTTAGTCCACACAACATCGGACGTCATATCTAGAAGACCAGGAAGGATTGTTACGAAAAAAAAATAAGGTTAATACCTTTTATTTGTCTAAAGCTCTGTCGAGGCTTGTCATATCAAGCGAAATATTAGATAAAAAAGTCAAAATGAAAAAAAAAATGTTTTTATTTTTTATTTTGATTTTAATAAAAAATATCTGCATCTAACACATGGTTTTTTATGGCATTTTGACTCTTTCTTTAAGTTTAAAATTCTAAAGATGCTTAAACAAAATGAACTTTCACAAATTTATATATATATATATATATATATATATATATATATATATATATATATATATATATATATAGTATGTCAGGTTGTATATGAAAAGAAATCAGATAAAGTGCTCGATCATATAAGAGAGCTAATATAATTTATTTAGATACTGTATATTACATATTTCAGCAATGTACCGCGGTTTCATCCAAAAGGGCAGATTTACTAAAGATGTCTAAATATGCCCTTTTGGATAAAACCGCGATACATTGCTGAAATATGTAATATACAGTATCTAAATAAATTATATATATATATATATATATATATATATATGTGTGTGTGTGTGTGTGTGTATGTGTGTGTGCGTGTGTGTGCGCGTGTGTGTGTGTGTATGAGTGGAGAGAGAGAAAAAGAGACAGAATGATTGCTATATAGGTGGATACATAAATACAACATTGGATGTCACATTCCATAAAATATTGATTGAATGATAAAAGAGTAAAATGTGTCTAGAGCGACTCTGAAGAAGATATGAATGATATCGCTCCGCCGCTGCTGGGGACAATTTATTACAACGGAAGCGGTTGAAACCTTGCCGCGGGCAATTGTAATGCGTCTGGCCTTTCATGGTGTAATGAAAGGTGCACAAAAAAACTTTGATCTAGAATGCCGAACTATTTTTTTCATTTTTCTCTCTTTTTTTTGGTATTGTTGCAATTTTTAGAGGTTAAATTATTGCTGCTTCGCATCCTCATGTACGAATTATAATAAAAATAAAAAGATAGAAAAGACTACTTTGCAAAGCAACCCCCGGCGCAGAGGTCACGCGTGCATCGCTTAGAATGGTTAAAAACGCGAACTGCGGCACCGGGACATGTTCAAATCTCGGAGTAACATTGCGATGAGCTTGGTGATCGCGAAAAGCTAGATGGTGAATAGAAAGGATAGGTGGTAACGAGGTGGGGATCAGGGGGGCGTATGCGTTTGGAATGCGACTACGATTATTTTGATTATTGCAAGGTTTAAGCTAAAATTTAAATTGTAAACATCTGTTTTGTTTTCATTTGGGGGGGGGGGGGGATCGTTCCAGACAAAGCATGAAGCCACTTGATGTAACGAGCTAAAAAAGAAAAAAAAACTACTAAAGGTATATAAAAAAAACAACGATAATTGTTAATGGATAGATTCCGACCCAAAAAACAGCAATTCTTCCCCTTTTGTCAGAAACATCGCTCATGGAATGTGAAAACTAAAGAACAAAATAAGGGAGGCGAGAGTTACGAGGCTACCGAAAGTAACCCTAAGGTTCATTTTCTGCAGACCTACGTCACTGATTGTGAGAAGATCTGGGAGACAAACAAGAAGAGCAAACTTGATCGAAGAGAGTGGACGTGCCGACCCCCGAAACTCGAGCCCTAGCCTGAGGTTTGTAGGGTTGATTGCAACCATAGGCGGTCGGCATTCTACATGCAATAAATTGTAAACTAGATTTTTTTTTAAAGTTCTTGTTTATGAGTTCTTCATTTCTGCTACAGCACCTTTCGATTAGGGGACCAGCAAAAAAGGGGACTATGCAACAACATTTACGGTGTTTCATCGACCACAAGCAAAAGAAGCAAAGAAGGGGTGGGGTTAGGGTTAGGGTTAGGGTTAGGGTTGGGGTTAGGGTTGGGGTTAGGGTTAGGGTTAGGGTTCGGGTTAGGGTTAGGGTTAGGGTTCGGGTTCGGGTTCGGGTTAGGGTTAATGTTATGGTTAGGGTTAGGGTTAGGGTTAGCCATGTAGGAAGAATCGATATTTGCCTTCTTATTTTATTCGTCATTTAAAAATTTAAATAGCCCCGATTTTTGTGAAATTTTACCAAACGGCATTAGACATCAATTAATAAATATTCCCCAACTTTCAGTTTCTTTGAAGTATTTTTTAAATGGTTTTAGGGGCATAATATTGGCACAAACTCTCATTTGAAAATTCAAATATTTCAGATTTGCATTAAATTTGAATCATAGTCATTGCACAAAATTAAGCAAGATTCCCTGAATTTCAATTTCTTCTCAAGACTCTTTAATTTTAGAAAGTTTCTAGAATCAAATGATGTAATTGATTTTGATCAAAATTGGATGAAGGATTCTAGACATTTGGTTGAAACTGTTATCTTCGTGGAATTTATTTTATCCGTCCTGGGACGGGTATAATTCTAATTAGTTATAAACCGGAAGTGATTTAAATTCATTTGAATATCTGTATATGACAAAGATTTCGGCTTTTCGGTAGGACACCAGACTATCACCAACATTGGATGGTCCACTCAAATGAACGAATAAAATAAACGTGTACTATGACACGAGTGTTGTATGACACTGCCCATTCTGGTGACTTTAATCTTAAGAGGTCAACTTTCCGACCAGGGGTCATTAATGAACGCCCCTGTGACGTTTAGCAATGACGAAATTACATATTAAGCTCGACACTGTGTAACGCGAGAAAAGCATTAAGGCAATTAATATATATAGCAATTAGCAATATAAATAAAACATGTAATATTAAAAGAACTTCACACTAGAAAATTAAATTTAAATCATGTATATTCATACGTGGTCTGTCTAAAAGTATCCGACCTTAGGTCAGAAAAAATATTTTAAATACCTGACGGGGTTCGGACCCTAGTCCCCTTAAAAGTAGGCCCCTTGTACTTGCACACACTTAGCCCACCGATCAATCCACTGCCGGAAACACCTCTGTAAGTCTTCTTTTGGGATGGTGTTCCTCTCCACTGTCGTGTTCCACATTATGTCTTCTCTAGTCTCAAAACGGGAACCTTTCAGTGGCGTCTTCAATTTTCGAAATAACTAGAAGTCGCAGGGAACCATGTCTGGAGAGTATGGAGGTTGGCGAACGACTGGAATTTCATGTTAGGCTAAGAAATGAATCAATTGGGATGAATGTGCGGGGGCGTTGTCATGATGCAGCTGCCAGTTTTTCGCCGTCCACATGTCTAGTTTTTGTTGCGCCGACTTGCGTCACGGAGACGCCGGAGAACATCTTGATAGTACTCCTTTGTCAGTGTTTGTCCTTCTTGTGCATATTCGTGATGCACAATTCCACGGATATCAAAGAAAATAGTCAGCATCATCTTGATTTTGCTTCACACCTGTCGCGTTTTTTTTTTGGGGGGGGGACCTTGGAGACTCAGGATGCTTCCATTGCGACAACTGTCTTTTTGATTCTGGGTCGTACCCGTACACCCATCACTCATCTCCAGTTATCACGGTGTTCAGAAACCCAAGATCAGTGTTGGCGGTTTCCAGAAGGTCCTGTGCAACTTGAAAACGGAAGTCCTTTTGTTCCTGCGACAACAACTATGCATGTTCAAATCATCACGCAAAATTGCATGTGCGGAATCTTTACTCACTCCGATCTCTTGAGCGATATTCCGCACGGTTGAACGACGATCTTCCATCGCCAAATTTCGCACCCTCTCAACAATAGCTGCACTCCGAGCAGTTTGGGGCCTGCCAGAACGCTGGTCACTCTCCACTGATGTGCGGCCATTTTTGAATCGGTTGAACCACTCCTTAATTTGTGTTACATCCATCGCATCTTCTCCAAACACCTGTTGAATCTTACAAATTGTTTTGCTTTGAGAATCATTAAGCTTTTGACAAAATTTGATGCAGTACCTTTGCTCAACACGTTCAGTCTTCGTGACACGTTGTGTAGCACCTCACTCAGCTACCGACAGGCAGCGACTAACGCGCAGGAAGGCGGTGATAAAATTCACACATGCGCATGAAAGTGTATTCCTTCACTGTGTAGAGTGGCGCCGCCCTATTGTCTCTATTTCGCACGGAAAAATAACTGTCGGATACTTTTTAGACAGGCCTCGTATAATATAGAAATAATTATGCACAAGAAAATTATTTAAAAACCATGTATTACTGATTCTGTACATGGGCCATGGTTTCATTGACGCGGGAGGATTTTACTGTTTAAAAAAGACCTTTATAGTCCGTACCAACTCCTCAGCTTCTCACAAAAACGAAGGCAATCTGATAAAATTAGACGGACGGCGGGCATCACCGCCTATGAGCATCTGGTGTTTTATTACAAGCTGTCTCTTCATTTTTTTTGGGGGGGGGGGGGCGTGTTTATAGAGGTCGGCTTGTATTTATTATCTAGGGCTTTTAGTTATTTATACTTTTAAAATAGCTTAGTATTATTTAGTTAAAACTTAATATTTTTGATTACGGAGGTCATCTGTTTATCTGTTTATATTTTGTATTTGGATTAAGGGGTAATATTATGAATTATTATTTATTTATGCGATTGACCGACATGTGGTTTTAATCGCATTACATAAACTCGGACATTATATCTGTGTATGTGAGTGAATATTATTAAATTACAAATTAACGATGTATTAATATTATTAATGGATTCATATGTTTTTTTTTTCTTTGGGGTGGGCTTATGTTTCAGTATAAAGGGGTTCAATTATGAATTATTATTTATTTATACGATTGACCGGCATGTGGTTTTAATCCCATTACATAAACTCGGACATTATATCTGTGTATGTGGGTGAATATTATTAACTGACAAATTAACCATCTATTAATATTATTAAAAGATTCATATGTTTTGCTTTTTTTCTTCGGAGTTTTTATGTTTGAGTATAAAGAGGTTATTATATGTTTATTATATTTTTATATATTTTTTAATATTTTATTTTATATATACATCTTTTACCTAAAGGCCATAATAGAATTGTATTTTATAATTAAAATCCCTAAATAGTCAATATAAACATGGCTCTATAAACACGGTACTTCCCCCAGAAGGGATGGCTTTAAATAAAATACCGAAGGCTCATAGACGGTGACGCTGTCGTCCGTCCCATTTTTCTGAGACGCTGAGGTGTTGATACGGACTATAAGCGTTTTTTTCGAAACAGTAAAACCGTTCCTTGTCAATGAAACGATGGTCCATTTACAGAATCAGTAATGTATGGTTTTTAAATAAATAATTAGTATTTTAGCTCTCGCAAACCTTACAATCGATCACTTAATTGATTTCTTTTCAACATACCCTGACACACACTATATATATATATATATATATATATATATATATATATATATATATATATATATATATATATATAGCACTAGATAGAGTGAAAGAATAAAATAAAATGCGAATCAAATTTTATTACAATTCAAAGTTCAAGCAAAGTACTTTAAAGTCCTTAACTCATGAGTTTTCAAAGAAAATCTTCTCATCAGAGGACCATTACCGCAATGACATTATATGTTTTATATACTTTTATGTATTTTATATATTTTTTTATATATTTTCAAAGTATAATTTTATTACATGCAGTAATGTCATTGCGGTAATGGTACTCTGAAAAGAAGATTTTCTTTGAAAACTCATGAGTTAAGGACTTTAAATTACTTTGCTTGAACTTTGAATTGTAATAAAATTTGATTAGTATAGAGATGCAACACCGGGGCTGAACGCGTATCTGTTGAATTGTGGGTGTTGGAGTGAGTGCAGTTTGGAGATAACTTGAGCTGCTAACGTGTACTGGGTTTGTTGGAAGTAGGGACTTGATCAGTTGGGAGAGTAGCCAGCAGATTTTGTAGAGGAGTCCCTCTATGCTTGAGACTATGAGTCTGATTTGTGTTGTGAGTTTTTGTGTGTGTGTGTGTTTTATGCATCTGACTTCGTGCAGGACGGCAGAATTAAGTATTCGTACCCCTCTATGAAAGATAAGTAAAT
This sequence comes from Sepiola atlantica, assembly GCA_963556195.1. NCBI lineage: Eukaryota > Metazoa > Mollusca > Cephalopoda > Sepiida > Sepiolidae > Sepiola > Sepiola atlantica. The sequence continues at coordinate 20,704,368 of OY744544.1, forward strand.
TTTAAAAAACGTAATTAACAATATGCAAAAGCAATGAATAAAAAACTAGCTAATTTAAGAATTCTAATTTCTTCCTTCTTGTTCTTCACTGGGCAGGGGGGGGGGGGGGTAGCCCCGTATTTACAAGTATATCTTCTGTAAAAACGGTTCTAAAATCTATTTTCAATCGATATTTATTCGATAATTGCCGAATTTTCCTACTTGGCCAAAATTGCCGAGTTTTCCGTTGACGAATTTTTCATTGACGAATTTTCCGGGCATCATATGTTTATATATATATATATATATATATATATATATATATATATATATATATATATATATATATATATATATATATATATGTATATATATATATATATGTATATATATGTACATATATATATATATATGTACATATATGTACATATATATATATATATATATATATGTACATATATATATATATATATATATATATGTACATATATCCATATATATATATATGTACATATATATATATATATATATATATATATATATATATGTACATATATATATATATATATATATATATATGTACATATATATATATATGTACATATATATATATACATATATATATATATACATAAATATATATATATATATATATATATACATAAATATATATATATATATAAATATATATATATATATATACATAAATATATATATATATATAAATATATATATATATATATAAATATATATATATATATATACATAAATATATATATATATATATAAATATATATATATATATATAAATATATATATATATATATACATAAATATATATATATATATATAAATATATATATATATATATAAATATATATATATATATATATAAATATATATATATATATATAAATATATATATATATATATATATATATATATATATATATATATATATATATATAGAGAGAGAGAGAGAGAGAGAGAGAGAGAGAGAGAGAGAGAGAGAGTAAGAGGACGATTATTTTACAACGTTTGAGGACAAGTAGAGAAAAATTGAATTTATTGGACAAATGAGAATTGTAATGCCACGGACGTGTCACGCAGGTTCCGTTAGCAGTATTTAATAACTCGCTCCAGATATTGGCCAGGTCTCGGGCTCATTTTTCGAGAATGGAATATCACTATGAAATCGGCTAACCTTAAGCAGCCGCAGACGCTAATTCAAAATGGCTGTCTCGTTGCTAATATGGCGTCTCTTACCGCCATTTTCTGTGTCGCTTGTCGTTCACAAATAGAATTTATGAACGCGAAACGAACCTCCTGGAAATATTATATCAGTGGCATTGGACACTTTTATTAAATATTCTCACTTATTTTAAAATGTGGGATCTATAGTTTGACACTACATCGTGGCGTAACATTTTGCATTCGTACGTAAATATATCTATTACTACTTATTGCAAACCCCCAGTCTGTCAAAAAAACACTTTACTATTACAAACGTCAGTTTTTAGACTGCATACCCTCGTCTGACAGCGCAATGATGGTCCAAAGTCTGTTCTGGGCCCTACTTCTCCATATGTATGAAATATTCCAAAAGTTATACCCAACGTTATAAATTTTTTTTAAATATATTAATTTAATCAGGCTGAGTTTTTATATTGTGGTTATTGGTCCCCCGATTTATAAAATCGGGGGACTTATGTTTTGAGGCATGTCCGTCCGTCTGTCCGCAACCATCCATTGAATTTCTCTGAAATTTTGTATGAAGTTGTAACTTTGGTCAGGTTAGAAAGTGACATTCTCCGATTTTTGAAAAAATATCTGGTTAGACCCCCAGGGGGTCAAAAGGCCCCGAAATGGAAAAAAAATGACATTTTTTGCCTCATAACTTTTCATCCATCCATTCAATTTCTCTGAAACTTGGCCAAAATGTGGAGGCAATTGTTCCTAATAGAAAATAAGTATCGCTGACCTTGGAAAAATCTGGTTCGCGCCCCCAGGGGGTCAAAAGCCCCTAAAATGGCAAAAATGACCCTTTTCACCCATAACGTTTAATCCATCCATTCAATTTTTCTGAAACTTGGCCAAAATATAGAGGCAATTGTTCTGGATATAAAATGACCATCCTTGACCTCAGAAAAATTCTGGTTCGTGCCCCCAGGGGATCAAAGGGGGATCAAAAATGCCCCAAATTGCCCAAATTTATTGCATTTTACACTCGCCACATCGAGTCAAATACAAAGGGGGACCATGCACGCGCGGCTTGTTGTTATCAAAAAGCATCAGATCCATACATCAAATTCAGAAAAAATAGGAAGGTTAAATTCCGTAAAAAGGTCGCTCTTGACTGAACTTTTCAAGGTCAATCTTAAACTCATGTAAGATGTGGGACTTTAACGGCTAAAATACGGACTAAGTAGCCAAATCTCTACAATGAACAGAACCAAAGTTATCGCTAGAGGTGTGATTTTGACCTTTTCCGTGACCTTGACCTCAACATATGTCATAGGTATCCCAAAATTAAATCAATTCTTAAGTTAGACCATGAGCGATAGTTTGACCAAGTTTGGTGACAATTGGTCAAGCGACGTAGACGCTAGGCTGGACATAAAAAAGTGACGAACCATCTCGACCGAAAACATAACCTCCTTGGCGGAGGTAATGAGATTGTTAAGAAATATCCTTGCGAATCGACGAGACGAGCGTATCGATGTTTTAGTCATGCACCATGGAAAACGCGTTAAACCAGATGGACTAATTTATAATCAGGCAAAAAAAAACAGAACAATGTGTTAGTTTATTACGAGAGGTGCACGTGAGAATCTTACTATTTTTTTCTTCCAGCGTATGTAGACATAGGAACCACAATACTTGACTCTTGCCGTTTAACTTTTAAACGTGACCTTTGGCTAGGAGCGAAATGTAGTATCTGTTCTGATACTACACTTCATCTTTTCTGTCCTTGGTCAGTGAAGGAGAAATACTTCTAGACTGAGACATTTTTTAATTTTTTGCTTTAATTCATACTGCCCCTTATTGGCGAGATGGAATTTCCTCCACCCTAATACCGACCTTGTGTGTAACTCTGTCCTCGTAGGGGAGCAAGGAGATGGAAACTTTTAAACATGACCGAGTATAAGAATTTTTTTTAACCAATGGGTCACTACTTATCAAGTCTAAAGCCACTCAAGAATAAAGCTTAATGAAATAGATAGCTTGTCAGTTGATTGATGATGATGATGATGATGATGATGATGATGATGATGATGATGATGATGATGATGATGATGATGATGATGATGATGAATATTATGAGAGGATTGTAAATAATGGATGGAATTAATATAATTTAAAGACTTATGAGAACGTGTTTATTGACATTCCATTTGAGGATGACTACGTAGTAGTCCTCAGGGAAGAAATCTTGTTGTATAGAATCAATGTTGGCGTGCCTCACTGATCTATTACTGGGCCAATAGTGTTCCCGATCTGCAAAATCATATTTTGAGATATTGCTGACATCTACACAGACGACACAACTATCTATGGCAACACGGCGAAGAGCATTGATGATCAAGTTTTTGCTGATTCTCTTTCTTGTGATATCGAGCAAGTGGGGAAATTCGGCGAGAAGGAAGTAGCTTGTTACTGTGGCAGCACCTCGAAGAGATAATGTGATCAAGATCTCGCTGATTCTGTTTCTTCGGACCTGGATCATGTGGTGCACTGGGGATAAAGTGGCATGTTACTTTTAACAACTCTAAAACCAAGGTGTTCTCCTTTCACCACCAACGCTCGGATTCCTGTTTGGCTTCAGTCTAAATGAATGACTCTTCTTGAAAAATCTGCTTGTTTTGATAAGCTCTTTTGACTGACTTTCACTCCGAAATGTCACTCCAGTCTGTTGCATAGGTTGATGGTAAAAATGGTTGGATCATTCTACCGCTCTAGAAAGTGCCTGACTTCAGATACAATTTCTTACCTATATAAGAGTCAGATACGTCCAAAGATAGAATTCTGCTGCCGCATCCTGGGAGGTGCCGCACAGATCATTATTTGCTGCCTTGACAAAGTACAAAATCGACTACGAAATCTAAGGGAGGGTGATCTCTTCTTCCCCCCCCCCCCTACAGCCGCTTTTTGACAGAAAATACGTTGCTAGTCTCTCTCTACTTTATCGTTATTTCTATGGAAGGTGATCGACTGAGCTCCAGTCTTTAGATCATCCTTGCAAGACATTCACAGCAATAACTCTTCTTTCTGCCACAACGCAAAAAAGCATTTCTCCCTTCCCATATGTCTAGCATCAGGCGGAATTCTCATGGACAGCGCTTATTCGCAAAGGCTCCCCGTTTGGATTGGTCTGTCCTGTGCAGTTCTAGGAGGTCCACCCTCCCAGGCTTTACCTTCTCACCCTTTGAGAAGGGGGTAGTTTATTGCTAATCGCCTGAGGCGCCCCTACCGGGAAATGCCGACGTGGCTGCCCAGGCATTTTTTGTAGGCCAGAGTGCTCAAATTCTCGGGCGCTGGCTTTTCAAATCCCACTTTCTCGACCTTGTGTCACATCTTACAGCTGTGGGAGGTGGATAAATCAACCCCCGTTAGGGGAACACGTTACCGCGGAACTGTTTCCCTGTTGATTACTAGTTTGTCGTCTTCAAATACAATGTAAAAAAAATTCTTGTCATCAACCACTACATTAACAGCCAAACGCAGTTCATACCATTGACCAATGTCAGTACTCCCATAGTGTTCCTCATCTTTCGGCTTACATTCATTCCTGATCCTCGAGTTGCTCTTGGCCTTGATAAGTGGTGACGCTAATAGTAAAAACAGATATGATTTGAACTTGGTATCATCTGTTCCACAGACTGAAACGGGATCCAGTATGCTGATGATAACTCAGCTCCCATTGGGAAGTCATCTGAAACGGTACCAGTATGCTAATGATAACACAACCCGGTTGGGAAGTAATCATGGCCATCCCTATAACAGGCCGAGAGATCTAACATTTGGACTCCCTGAATGGAGGCATGTTTTACAATCAGTCAGCAGAATTTTCTTTAGCTCCTAACACTTTTTTTATTAGCGAGTCATCGCTTGTCAAGGCCCAAAGGCCACTCGAGGATAAGAGTTAATGTGTTTGTCAGATGGACGGTGAGACGACACGATGATGATTGGTATTGAAACTGAGCAAAATTTCATTATTAAAGAGGACGGATCAACAAAGAATTTGTTAACATTGGACTTGAAAACGACAATTTTGTAGTCGATTGGAAAGCATCCCCGTGGTGTTGTGTTCAAGAGACGGGTACTTCTAGGAAAAAAACTTTGCTCATGGAAGTTTTGTTTTGTTTTAGGTACACAGACGGGGGGATAGGGAAATTATTGACACAAGTTGTAGCTAGACGAGTTTTTGTTGTGAATGTTTTACAGGGGGGGGGCATAGATTTGAGTTCAGTTGAACACTTACCATGAAAATAACGATAACACAGAAAAAGACTAGCAACATCTCTTCTGTGGGAAAGACATGCCCACTAGATTTCGAAGTCGGTTTTGTACTCTGTCAAAGCATGAAAGGATGCTCAGAACGACACCTCCCCTGATGTGGCAACAGTACTCTATCTCAGGACTCGTTTATACAAGTAGAGCGATAGAATGATTCAACCGTTTTTTCAGCGACCGTATCAACGGATTTGATGTAAGTCTTCCATTTCAAGTCTGAAGTTACGGTCAGTCCCGGAAGTTGATCAAAGCAGGAGGCTTTCTCAGGGAGAGAGCCATTCATTTCAATTTGAGCAAATTGAGAATCCAAACGTTGGGGAGAAGCTTGGTTTTAGACGTATTAAAGTAACCAGCCACCCTTTTCCCCATTGTACCACGTGTCCCAAGGTCGGAAAAGAGAGAATCAGAAAGATTTTGATCAGTAATGCGCTTCGATATGTTGCCATAAATGGTTGTGTCATCTGCACAAATTAACTTCCTGACTCAAAATGCACCAAACATTGATGTTTTATTGTTTTTTCTTTGCAAAACTCAATTATGTTCTGCAAAATCCAAAATAAAAAACAACAATTTCCCTCTCCTCTTTCCCTCTACTCTCCTTCCCCTTTCTCTCATTCTCTCTCCTCTCTCTTCATCCCCCCTCACTTAACCAAACACCATGAATAAATCTTAAACCTATAAAGAACCTGAAGCATAAAAATCTTCACCAAAATGATCGGATTCGGCATTAAATAACCTGAAAAGGGTTGATATGCCTTTAAAATGCCAAATTTTACCAAAATTACTTGATTCGGCATTTAATACCTCAAAAAGTGTTGATATACCGTAATAAAAAAACAACCAAACTATCTGCACAAATGTCAACAAATAAACTTAGAATGTGATTTTGAAGATCATTGATGAAGATCAGGAGAGAGTTGAGCCTAGAATTGATCATTGAGGCACGCCGGCGTTGATACTGTGTGCTTCAGACCTCTGCTCATCAAAGACTACTTTCAGGGGTCTATCTGAGAAAAAGAATTTGGTGGTTGATATGGCATTTCCAGATATTCCATAGCTATTAAGCTTGTGTAGTAGACTTTTATGCCAAACCCTTTCAAAATGGTTGTCTCGTTACTAATATGGCGTCTCAAACTCTTTAGAGCTATTGCTTTAGAAAGAAAGATTCAATAGATTCACTGATTTGTGTGATATTACATCCAGCACATTAACTGTTGATCTTGCAGGACGAAATCCATATCACTTGCCATTGAGCAGGCTAGTTTTATTGAGGTGATTGACAACTTATTGATTTCATTGTGATTGCTTCTAGAAAATTTCATTCTGAAAAAGATTTTATATACAAAATAATAAGAACCACAATGAGATGATTTATAAATTTTACGATAATTGAAGAGACAGGTGACTTTGAATAAACAAAGACAGATTCATATTTCAATGAGTGATTTTTATTTCAATGTGAACTTTTTTAAAGATTTTTAAAACTTAATTATTGCCATTGTCTAAAACTGGGCATAATTAAGTTTTTTAAATCTTTACAAAATTCACATTGAAATAAAAATCACTCGTTGAAATATGAATCTGTCTTTCTTTATTCAAAGTCACCTGTCTCTTCAATTATCGTAAAATTTATAAATCATCTCATTGTGGTTCTTATTATTTTGTATATAAAACACATAAAACATCAAAATATTCTCACAGGAGAATGTCTGCTCTGTTTTTAACTAAATTATCTTAGAAAATTAACATTGCCTCCCGTATAAGACCCCAGTAGCACGTTCGCCTGGCCTCTTACAGGGATGGCCATAAAAGTGATATAAATAATGTACATGGAATTTAATTTAAACAAAACAAGAAAAGCTGTCACCTGTTTATAGCGATTGCGCTTTCATCGTTCAAGTTGTCTCCGAAGCGCGATCATTTCGTAGCTTTATAAATGACGACATTCATTCCAAGCGAAAAGCAAACGTTTTACGTGCGATGCGTTGAATCGATGATATTTGATGTCCTTCATGTTCGGCCATTTTGAGATGCTTTCAAGATCTTGTTGACAGATGTAAGTATTCAGCTGCTTCGTCGCTCGGCCGTCTGTATCTTCCGAGAGATGTCGCGTTTTTGTTCTGCTCGGTCGACGATGAAGGTTTGACACCGGGGGAAACAAGACGTTGAAACAACGGAGCGGGGGGTGGAGAATGGGAAGGAAGTGAAGGGTGATAGATAAAGTATAGGGTATAGGAAGGAAAGAAGATGAGATGATTAAGGAAAGAGAGAAAGATGGGGAAAGGATTAGATACACTTTACAAAAAACGTAAGTCGATTTGACGTAGAGAAAGAAGATCAGGGAAATCAGAAGTTTTAGTTTGAAATACGAGAAAAATGTGTTAAAGAGAAATAGGAGAGAAAGACGTAAGACGATGAGGAAGGAGAAGAAGAAGAAGAAGAAGAAGAAGAAGAAGAAGAAGAAGAAGAAGAAGAAGGGGGAGGAGAAGAAGGGGGAGGAGAAGAAGGAGAACAAGAAGAACAAGAAGAACAAGAACAAGAACAAGAAGAAGAAGAACAAGAAGAAGAAAGGGGAGTAGTTGTAGAGGGGGCATGAAGAGGAATAAGACGAAGAAGAAGGAAAAGAAGAAGAGGAATATGAGAAGACAACGAAGAAGAAATAAGGGGTAGAACAAAAGAGGAAAAATGGGTAAAAGGAAAGGAAGGAGAAGAAGAAGAAGAAGAAGAAGAAGAAGAAGAAATGAAGTAGAGGCAGAAGGGAAAGTACGTGAAGAAGAAGAAGAAAAAGAAGAAGAAGAAGAAGAAGAAGAAGAAGAAGGAGAAGAAGGAGAAGAAGAAGAAGAAGAAGAAGAAGAAGAAGAAGGACAAGAACAAGAAGAAGAACAAGAAGAACAAGAAGAAGAAGAACAAGAAGAAGAAGAACAAGAAGAAGAAAGGGGAGTAGTTGTAGAGGGGGCATGAAGAGGAATAAGACGAAGAAGAAGGAAAAGAAGAAGAGGAATATGAGAAGACAACGAAGAAGAAATAAGGGGTAGAACAAAAGAGGAAAAATGGGTAAAAGGAAAGGAAGGAGAAGAAGAAGAAGAAGAAGAAGAAGAAGAAGAAATGAAGTAGAGGCAGAAGGGAAAGTACGTGAAGAAGAAGAAGAAAAAGAAGAAGAAGAAGAAGAAGAAGAAGAAGAAGAAGATAAAGAAGTGGTAGTAGCTGAAGAAGCGAGGAAGAAGAAAAGGAGGTGAGTAGAAGAAGAAACAGGTAAATAAGAATAGGAGTAGTAGTAGAAGGAAGATAGAAGAAGAAGAAGAAGAAGAAGAAGAAGAAGAACGACAACAACAACAACAACAGGGGAAGTAGTAGAAGTAAAGAAGGAGAAAAGTAGTTAAAGAGAATTACTAGTAGTATACAATTAGTAGAAGAAAAAGAAGGAAAACAAAAAAGGGTGAGAAGTAGAAGTAGAAAAAAGAGTAGAATAATAATAAAGGAAGTAGATAAAGAAGAAGAAGAAGAAGAAGAAGAAGAAGAAGAAGAAGAAGAAAAAGAAGAAGAAGAAGAAGAAGAAGAAGAAGAAGAAGAAGAAGAAGAAGAAGAAGAAGAAAAAGAAGAAAAAGAAAAAGAAAAAGAAAAAGAAGAAGAAGAAGAAGAAGAAGAAGAAGAAGAAGAGGAAAAAGAAGAAGAAGAAGAAGAAGAAGAAGAAGAAGAAGAAGAAAAAGAAGAAAAAGAAGAAGAAGAAGAAAAAGAAGAAGAAGAAGAAGAAGAAGAAGAAAAAGAAGAAGAAGAAAAAGAAAAAGAAGAAGAAGAAAAAGAAGAAGAAGAAAAAGAAGAAGAAGAAGAAGAAGAAGAAGAAAAAGAAGAAGAAGAAAAAGAAGAAGAAAAAGAAGAAGAAGAAGAAGAAGAAGAATGTGAAAAGGGAGATAGTGAGAAGAAACTTAAAGAAGCCAAAATCTGTTAAAGATAATAAAAACAAATGACAAAAAAACGAGTAGAAAAGAAAATGACGGAGGACTGAAAGAAACATGAAAATATATTAAGAAATATAAAAGGATGAAATTAAATGAAGAAACCAGTAAAGAAAAGAACACTGCAAAGATAAAGAAAAGGAAAAAAAAGAAAGAAAAACAAATAATAATAAAATAATTAGAAAAAAAAAACGGAAAAGAAAAAGGAAAAGAAAGAACGGGAAAGAAAAGAAAAGAAAAGAAAAAAATATGAAATGCCGTCTGTGTTTTAAGGCCAGAAGAAATTAATGTTTTCCAGTTATCTCTTGCGGGCATAATGTTTTTTGTTTTTAATTAAAGCTAAAAGTTTTTAAATAGCCAATTTTATTGCACTTCCGGTTGTAATAACAACCGGAAGTGCAATCAAACGGAAATGAAAGAAAATGAGAGTAAATTAAATCAAGAACATTTGCTTTTCAGATTTTGTCTCGATTCGAATTCCATGTCTTCATCATGTGACTGGGGAGCGCTTGTGAATTTAATATTCCCTAGAAACTTCCTTTTTCGGTGGAAGTCAGCTCAACCCGTCCAAGGCGAATGTCGCAACAGGCAAGGCCAGGGTCTTTAATCATTCCGTTTCTATTTACGTCTTTGGTTTTTCTTGTTTCTTGTTATTGCTTCCCCCAAAGAGGAGGTAAAGTTTTCACCCCCCCGGTCTATGTGTTGGTTGGTTGGTTGGTTTTGAGCAAGATTGCATAAAATTTACTGATCGGATTTCCACAAAAGTTAATGTGAGTACTGTGGCTAAGAAATGAGTAGCGAACCGGAAGTGACAGAGAATAGTAAGACGTTATAAAGAGAAAGACGAGACACACTACTTTTGGTTCTGTCGACGAGTCGCGGCGGCAGTCATTTGTCGTGTCGTCCGTTGACCTTGACGGCCACATACCAGTCGAGGATCCGATTTCGACAATCAGTCCGACAGAGACTACGCCATTTCGGTGGCCTTTTATCTGTCAAGCTGAAATATTAGTCTTGGGGAGTGCTAGGAGGTCCACTCTCTTAAGTCTGTCCTCCCCTCTTTGAGTGGAGTTAGTTTATTGCCTGAGGCACCCCGACCGGATAATGTCGACGGGGCTTCCTAGGCTATCTTTTTACGAGGCCACAGTTCCCTTTCTTTAGGGGCGCTAGCTTGATTCTCCTCACCTTCCGGCCTTGTGCCACCTCTTCCTGTGGTGGGAAGGAAGTAAATAATATCTATCATCAGAACGAATAATAGACGAAACAAAAACCAAGTATAATTAAC
>OY744544.1:20720098-20750098 GCA_963556195.1 Sepiola atlantica
TCGTCTTCAGGAGTTGGTTTGTTTTGTTTGGGTTTTTTTTTCGCTATAAGAAAAGAAATATTAATAAGTGGTTCATGGCTTAGAACAAGAGTGCATATCCATCTCCATTGATTCCTGGGGAAATAGAAGTGTTGACATTGGATTTGAAGACGACTAAGTTGTAATCAGCAGGAAAGCAGTCCCGCGGTAATGTATTCTACACATTCTATTATATTTTACACAATGTTTAAATAGGATTTTTACAAAATGAATTCTTTCAGATCAACCTAAAAATAGAAAAGAAAAGAACGAACACAAATATTTTTCAAATTTATAATAATAAAAAATAAAGTATAATAATAAATAATAATAAAAATAAAGTATAATAATAAAAATAATGAAAAATGAAGTATAATAATAAATAATAATAAATAATAAAGTATAATAATAAAAAATAATGAAAAATGAAGTATAATAATAAAAAATAATGAAAAATGAAGTATAATAATAAATAATAATAAAAATAAAGTATAATAATAAATAATAATAAAAATAAATGATAATAATAAAAAATAATGAAAAATGAAGTATAATAATAAAAAATAATGAAAAATGAAGTATAATAATAAATAATAATAAAAATAAATGATAATAATAAAAAATAATGAAAAATGAAGTATAATAATAAATAATAATGAAAAATGAAGTATAATAATAAATAAATAATAATAAAGTATAATAATAAATAATAATAAAAAGTAAAGTATCATAATAAATAATAATAAAAATAAACTATAATAATAAATAATAATAAAAAATGAGGAAATAAATTAATTTAGTTTGATTATATTAAACATATTCTTAATTTATCGTATTTTTTTACAATGTTTAAATTAATTCACAAGCTAAAATAAATACAATTTATTTATAAAAAACAACAAATAACGAAAAAAATAATGTAGTTTTCTTATTATTTTTTAATATTCTTCATTTATATTTCCGATAATAAATTGTGTTAGTTATTTCACAAAATATTTTGTGTTCGCTAGAAATGAAAATGTCAAAAATAGAAAGAAAAAAATAATGAATTTTATAAAAATAAACAATAATATCTTAAAATTAAAATTAAAAAATACTATGAAATTAATCTAATTTTGTGTTGATAAATTTATAAAAACATTGTTTTTTCAGTCTCTATTTGCTTTTGCGTTTTTATTTTTTTAAAGCATAAGAATTTTATGATTTTACATTTAATTCATAATTTTTCTTTTTAAATTTTTTTTTATATGCCCTCCGGTTTGTAGCGACAAATGTCTCCAATCGACGAGGGGCTCGTATTTTAAACTGTGTTGATGTTCGAAGGAGAAAGAATCTCTGATTCGAGTCTAATTGTAGGATGACACGGGAAGGGTGTGACACGTCAGGTTGGGAACACTTGAACATTGCTTTCGGGGGGAATTCGACTGCAAAACCACGTGGGTATTAATCACATACAAAAAATAACCACGTGGGTATTAATCACATGCAAGAAAAAGGAAAACGAATTCATCTTGAAGGTTAGCAAGAGCGAAAAACGAAATGATTGCCTCTTACTAAACCACAGGAAGAAACCGGAGACATTTTTTTTAAATAATTGCAACAAAAAATTTAGAAGACAAAAAGACAGAAAAGCAAAAGACTATTTTAAAGAGAAGTAAAAAAAAAAAAAAAAAAAATTTTAAAAACTGGTGTGAACAAATGAAATGAATTTTTTCTTTATTTTTTAGCCTAATTGAGAGCTGATTTGTTCAGGGATTTGGTTTCTGTGAGGAAGAATGGGTTGTCTAAAACATGAAAAATTCTTCTTTTTTTTCGTTGACAGGGTGGGGACATTGAGGAATAATAATTTGAATTTTTGATAGAACCAATAAAATAGAAAACATTTGATTCCAATAACGACGACAACGACGACGACTATTATTATTATTATTATTATTATTATTATTATTATTATTATTATTATTATTACTATGATGATGATGATGATGATGACGATTATGTCGACTACTACTACTATTATTATTATTATTATGATTATGATTACTATTATTATTATTATTATGATGATGATGACTACTACTACTACTACTACAATTATTTTTATTATGATGATGATGATGATGATGATGATGACTACTACTACTACTACTATTATTTTTATTATTATTATGATTATGATGATGATGATTACTACTACTACTATTATTTTTATTATTATTACGATTATTAGTATGATGATGATGATGATGATGATGATGATGATGATGATGACGACTACCACTACTACTACTACTACTACGATGATGATGATGATGATGATGATGATGATGATGATGATGATGATGATGATGATGATGATGATGATGATGATGATGAAAACGAACGTAAAAAGTGGGTAAAGAAAGAAAAAACGAATGAAATAAAAGTAGGGAGGTAGAAAACAAAGAAACAAAAGAAAAAAGAGAGAAAGAATAATTGATGGATGAGATGAAAGAGAAATAGAAAGATAGAATTTATGAAAAAAGAAAAAAAATGAAGAGAAGAAATAAGGTCATTAAAAAAAGAAAAAAGGAAGAAGGATGGGTGGAAAGAAAGAAAAAACAAAAGAAAGAAGTAAGCCAGATGTAAAAAAGCAGTAAGAAAGAAAAAAACAGAAAGAAAAAACAGAAAGAAAGAAACAAGCAAAAAGTAGCAAAAGAAAAATGAAAGAAATAATAAAATTATGGAAGAACGAATAATGGCGGGAAACGAGACGAATAGAAAGAACGTAAGAAAGAAAAATAAAATGAAGGAAGGCATGAAGAAAGAAAGAAAGAAACGAAGAAGGAAAGAAAGAAAAAAGAAAGAGAGAATAAAAAAGGCAGGATGAAAAAGAAAAGAAGATATGATACACGGGTGGAAAGAAAGAATGAAAAAAGAAAGGAAAAAAGGCACTTAGAAAGAAAGAAGTATATAGAAAAAATACGATGGGAGGAAGATATGTTTAATGAAATATAGAAAGAAAGAAGGAAGAAATAAAAAGAAAATTGAATAGAAAAAAAGAAAAGGGGGAAAAAAGGAAGAAAAAAATAATAGATGGATAGTTTGAATGAAATAAAGAAAGACAGAAAAAGAGAAGGGGTTTATGAAAAAAAGCAAAAAGCAAACAAACAAAAATGAAGAGGGGAAAACAGAACATAAAAGAAAGTAAAAAGAAGAACGGATAGGTGGAAAGAAAGAAAGAAAGAAGAAAACAACAAATAGACGAGAAGAGATAATAAACGAAAGAAAGAAGGGACGAAAGGACATTGACGAAACGATAACGAAATGAAAGATATCAAGAAAAAAAGAATTAAAGAATGGCGGAGAAATTAGTGGATACATGGAAAGAAAGAATATAGTAAAGAAAGAAAATTAAGAAAAAAAAGAAAAAAGATGAAAATTAAGAAAGGGTGAATGGAAAGAAAGAAAGATAACAGAAAAGAAAGAAAAATTAAAGTAAGAAAAAAGAAAAGAAAAGCAGGATAAAATAAATAAATTAACACACGGATGAAGAAAAATAATAAAAGAGAAAAAAGAAAGACAGAAATAAAAATGAAAAGAAAGTAGGAAAGAAAGGGGGAAGAAAGAAAAGAACAAAGAAAGAAAGAGAAAAAACACGAAAAGAAGAAAAAAGAAATGTAAAAAAAAAAGAAAGAAAAAAGAAAGAAAGAGTCAATAAACAAAACACGGGTTTGAAAAAATCAGGAAAAAATATATGGAAGAAAAAAAGAAAGAAAAATTAATAAAAGAAAGGAAGAAAATAAAAGAAAAGGAAAGAAAGAGAAAAAAGAAAAGAAGAAAATAAGAAAGAAAGAACAAAGAAAAAAGACAGAAAGAAAAAGAAAAGAAAAAGAAAGAAAGAGTCAATAAACAAAACACGGGTTGGAAGAAATCAGGAACAAAAAAAAGATGGAAGAAAAAATAGGAGAAAGAAAAATGAAAAAAAGAAAGACAGATATAAAGAAAGAAAATAAAAGAAAATGAAAGAAAGAGAAAAAAGAAAAGAAGAAAATAAGAAAAAAAGAAAAAAGACAGAAAGAAAAGAAAAGAAAAGAAAAAAGAAAGAAAGAGTCAATGAACAAAACACGGGTTGGAAGAAATCAGGAACAAAAAAAAAACGTGCCGACAAAATAAGTGATTACCGGATGTTGCAAATCATCGCAATGAAAATGTCGTCACTTTCCTGAAATTCCCCGCGTTTTCACTGTGGAAAGGGCGAGGTCAAACGCCCGCAGGGGGTGTCCACCTGGGGTAATTAGAACCCAGGATAAAATTGCGTTCAAAAGAAGAATGCGTGCGGTACAGGACCATCTACTTCTCTTCGCCTCACCCCTTGACCACACAAGATGACAACATTAAAACATCACGTTTACCCCGACCCCTACCGAATTAGTACCATAGAAAGATAATATATATATATATATATATATATATATATATATATATATATATATATATATATATAAACTACACAAGCAATTGCGAGTAGACAATTGTAAAATTTAGTGCGTTACCCCAAAAAGGTAGCTTGATGGTTAAATCAAACTATCAGGAGGTGAATGCTTTTTTGGTCGACATCTTGATATTGTTTGACAATTTATTTCTGTTGGATAACACAACAATGGCGGGTTTGGCTGTTATGCACTTCCCAAGGCCGGGATCACAATGGTCTCCGTGTACCTCCCTCTCGGACAGGTAGCTGAAACATTAATGGAATAAGAAAACATATACTAGAAGACGCACTAATTAACGAAGACCCCTGCGTACTACTTCTCCAAGCGATGAAGCCTATATTACCATTTTAATTTGTAGAGGTGATGAGCTGCTTGTTGGAGATAGTCATTTTGTAGAAGCGTCGATTTGTCTGTATTCATCTGACTGGTCTCGCTTGAGATAAAAAGAAAAAGGGTCACAAGTTTTGAGTTTTTAACTGAAAACTTAGTGACCTTTTTTCTTTTTCAAACATCTACTCTACAATTTATATTAATTTTATTCAACAGTTTCATCAAAACAGAATAGGGTCCAGAAAGAGTTAGAAACGCCATAATATAAGACTTGTTGGTTTTGGCGGCTGATATGTGTAAGGAAAAAGAATTGACTCCCTAAGTTCTATCTCGTCCCACAACGCCATTGCGAGAGACGAGCAGCGCAATATAGGGTCTAGCTGCAGCGACATCTCTTGGTGAACTATTTCTTAAATGCGACAAACAGGCTTAGGCGGAAATAGCAGAAAGGCGCGCATGCGCAAAGTATTTTAATCGCCCGACGTATCTCTACGTAAGTTTGAACATGCCTGTCTTATACAACCAAACCACGTACCAATCACTACACGAGTGATTACATGTAAGTAGAAAAGAAAATAGATCTTACTAATGTAACTGCTATTAATTCTTAATTTTTAATTTCTATAATTTTCAAGTTGTAAATAAAATACAGTAACAGGTCTGTCAAAACTGACCGGAAGAGATATTATATTAAAAACAATGTCATTTGGCAGAGAGAGAATATGTTTTTATAAAAATAACATTTACTAGTTTATACCCGCTGTTTGAGCGGTGTTCGTACAGTACGCCAGTATGTCAGTTTCCATCTTTACCAACCTTCTGCCACTTTTTAGCTAACACGAAAAGATATTTGTGAAATGTTTAGAAAAAATACGCTACTTTGTATTTGCATGAGAAAGTAACTTTTCAGCTGTTTAAGGCTACAACACAGAAGGAAAAGCGAAATAGATATAAAACAGCGAGGCATAAACTGAATGAATAAGAAATAAAAAATGAATGAGTAAGAAAGAAAAAACGAATGAGTGAAAAAGAAAAAACGAATGAGTGAGAAAGAAAAAAACGAATGGGTGAGAAAGAAAAAATGAATGAAGGAGAAAGAAAAATGAATGAGTGAGAAAGAAAAAAAGAATGAGTGAGAAAGAAAACGAACGAAAAATATATAAAAATAAAGAAAGAAAAAAGAAAAAGAAAAATGATAAAAGTTGAAAAGATGAAATTGGAATAGAAAACAAAAACATCGAAAAAAGGTAGATAGAAAAAAGGAGAGAAAATTACTTTTTTCATGATAAAACGTGAAATAAAAACATGACAAAATGTTTTCTTGTCTTGAAGGGGAAAGAAAAAAACTGTTTTTATAGAGACGACATTCGTGACTACTTTTCTGTATTTTTAGATTTTTTACTATATATATGATATGTGTTTGTGTATTTATGTATATAAATATATATATAGTGTATATATATATTGTATATATATTGGATATATTTATATTGTACACACACACACACACACACACATATATATATATATATATATATATATATATATATATATATATATATATATATATATATATATATACATATATATTGTGCATGTATTGTATATATGTATTGTATATATATATATATATATAAATATATATATATATATGTATATATATCGTTATTTTAATTTTAGTTTTGTTATTAATAAAACACAATAAAATGTGTATATATATTGCATATATATAGTATATATATGTATTGTACATATATTATATATATATATATAGAGAGAGAGAAAGATTTTAGTTTTGTTATTGATAAAAAACAATGAAATGTGTACATATGCATATTGTGTGTATATATATATATTGTATATATTTATATTGTACATATATATATATATATATATATATATATATATAGTATATATATATATATATATATGGATATATACGGTACATATATATACGGTACATATATTGTATATATATATATATATATATATATATATATATATATATATATATATATATATATATATATATATATATATATACGGTACATATATATACGGTACATATATTGTATATATACATATATATATATATATATATACGGTACATATATATACGGTACATATATTGTATATATACATATATATATATATATACGGTACATATATATACGGTACATATATTGTATATATATATATATATATATATATATATATATATATATATATATATATATATATATATACGGTACATATATATACGGTACATATATTGTATATATATATATATATATATATATATATATATATATATATATATATATATATATATGTATATATATCGTTATTTTAATTTTAGTTTTGTTATTAATAAAACACAATAAAATGTGTATATATATTGCATATATATAGTATATATATGTATTGTACATATATTATATATATATAGAGAGAGAGAGAGATTTTAGTTTTGTTATTGATAAAAAGCAATGAAATGTGTACATATGCATATTGTGTGTATATATATATTGTATATATTTATATTGTACATATATATATATATATATATATATATATATATATATATACGGTACATATATAGTATATATATATATATATATATATATATATATATATACGGTACATATATAGTATATATATATATATATATATATATATATATATATACGGTACATATATAGTATATATATATATATATATATAAATATATATATATATATATATACGGTACATATATAGTATATATATATATATATATATATATATATATATATATATATATATATATATATATATATGGTACATATATATACGGTACATATATTGTATATATATATATATATATACGGTACATATATATACGGTACATATATTGTATATATATATATATATATATATATATATATACGGTACATATATTGTATATATATATATATATATATATATATATATATATATACGGTACATATATTGTATATATATATATATATATATATATATATATATATATATATATATATATATATATATATATATATATATATATATAAAGATTTAGATTTTTCACTTATAAAATAGATCATTCAGTGAAGACCGGGGTTGTTCCAATAAAAATAAGCTCGATGATACTCGATTACAGAGTACAGAGCATTTATATGCGATCATTGTGCCGCCCGACGTGAAAGTGTATTATCGCACATTGTTCCGGTTTTTGGTTTTTTTTTTAATGCATTTAGGACCGATTATTTGCTTGTTGGCTTGGTTGCAGAAATAATGCACGAGCTACTTTTCTAAGACATTTTCTAGGACTTCCTTTTTTCATCGTTGTTCTTTCTTTTTTTATTTTAACTTTTATTTTTATTTTTTCCTCTTCTCTTCTTAAGTGACCTCAACTATTGCAACGCCACATTGTGTATTGTCGGCAGTTGAAACCCTTATTTTTTCTCCCCTACCGGGAAAAGGCTGGAAGATGAGACTAATACTCTGTATTAATACTGTGTAATGCTATACTGTGTGTTAGAACTGCACTAAAAATAAGCGATAGTGTGTACTTTTATTTTACGAACGAACAAATATAACTTCTGCTAAGAAGAAAGTGATAGTGAGAGAGATGGCTGACTTTACAGTCGCTTCTACTACATATTGTGTTCTACTGCTACAATACACGACGCACTTGGCGCATCTTTTTTTGCGTGGCTAAGATTTGTCTGCTGTGTTACAGCAAGAAACAAGAATGAACAAAGGAAGTAGGTGTCCCGCGGTGAAGCATGCAAAACGTTAATTAAATTTACGTGTTTAACATTAAAATACAGCATACTATAAAATAAGTGGTTAAGGACGCGGACTAAGAACCTGGTTGTGCCGGGTTCGAATCAAGTTCGTTCCACAGAAACACTTTTAATAAAAACTACCACCTGACTTTGTGTCTAACCTCCTGGAGAGGAGGTAAATAAAATGCAATACAAGTTTTGATATGAACTTAAATACGTATATTTATGAGAATTACAAAATTAAATACGCCATTAAGAATATTTTATCAGTGAGACGCAATAAAATACGAAACACAATAAAATAAAAGTGTATTAATGAGAACTCCATAATTACATACGACGTAATGAAACATTCCTTAAATTAAGATAAATGCGGTTAATGTATCCAACGGTTGTTACCTCTGCCAATGGCAGAGATTATGTTTTCAGATCGCGTTTGTTTGGTTGTTCGTGTACCGCCTAACGTCCGCATCGCTTGACCAATCGTTACCAATCTTCGTCAGAATATCGGCCATAGTCTAATTTAGAACAAATTTAATTTTTTGAATATCCAAGCAAAAGATTATTGTCAGGGGAATAGTATAAGTCACACGTTTGACGATTTTATTCTGTCGTAGAGACTCGATTTTTTTTTATAACTCTGATGCATGGATCTGATGCTATTTGTAACAGGCATGCAAAATTTTAGCCTGATCAGATAAATAGTGTTTGAGTTATCAACGTTTCAATTGCATACATTCGGGAAAACTTCATACAATATGGAGAAGTAAGGTCCAAATAAGACTTTGTCCTATCCTTACATTGTCAGGCGCAGGTATACAGTCTCACGACTGACTTATGTTCTTGTTATTAGTTATCCCCAGAGACGTAACAACAAAAACTAACGGAACCAATCTCCCTTCAAAATTGCAAAGGAGCATGAAATGACCATCGTAAGACGAAATAATATATACGGACATTTTTACGTATTGAGCACTAAAAAATATCAGAGATACAGTAGACATGTACATGTTTACTATATATATATATATATATATATATATATATATATATATATATATATGTGTGTGTGTGTGTTATTGTTTATTACCTATGTACGTATATGTTTCGTCCTTTTTTAATCGGGACTCATCAGCATAGAGATATGACTATTCACTACCGGTCATGCGATTCGAAACCCCAGACCACAAGTATTGTTCAACTCAAATCCGAAGCCTTAACCACTCGCCCAATTTTAAATAGTGAATAAACGGTGATAATTTTAACACTTTATCGGCGGGCTTAACGTCCAGAGCGTTCTACTTCTTTTAAGGGAAGAAACGATGCATCATGAAGCTAGTGACGTCAATCTGTGTTAATACTACACTTACAGTGCTCTACTTTTTCGAGGAGCGACAAATAATATATATATATATATATATATATATATATATATATATATATATATAGTATACGTACATAGATAATAAACAACAACAAATATTTTATATTTGTCGCTCCTCGTAAAACAAGTAGAGCCCTCTTAATGGTAGTACAAACACAGCATGACGTCACTTGCTCTATATGCATCATTCCTTCTTTAATAGAAGTAGAGTGCTTCGACATCAAGCCGCTTTTATATGTGTTAAATTATCATTGTTTATCGGCTATTCAACTGGTGGGCGCGCGGTTTAAGGCGTTGGATGCAAGTTGAAAAATACTTGTTATCCAGGGTTTCGAATCGTACGACCGGTAGTGAATAGTCATATCTCTATGCTGATGAGTCCCGATTGAAAAGGGACGAAACGTATACGTACATAGATAATAAACAACAACAAATATTTTATATTTGTCGCTCCTCGTAAAACAAGTAGAGCCCTCTTAATGGTAGTACAAACACAGCATGACGTCACTTGCTCTATATGCATCACTCCTTCTTTAATAGAAGTAGAGTGCTTCGACATCAAGCCGCTTTTATATGTGTTAAATTATCATTGTTTATCGGCTATTCAACTGGTGGGCGCGCGGTTTAAGGCGTTGGATGCAAGTTGAAAAATACTTGTTATCCAGGGTTTCGAATCGTACGACCGGTAGTGAATAGTCATATCTCTATGCTGATGAGTCCCGATTGAAAAGGGACGAAACGTATACGTACATAGATAATAAACAACAACAAATATTTTATTTTTATATATATATATATATATATATATATAGTAGACATGTACATGTTTACTATATATATATGTTTTTGTCTTTTAAGGGAAGTGGGGTCTGATCAACTCTGCTGGGAAGCCATGCAATTAAATACTATCCTGTTTTTAAATTCCCGAAACAGTTTTTCATGGTAAACAACTGATGATCCCTTAAAATAGTGTTAGAAACAAACTAATATAATAACTGTAAAAAATAAATTGACTTACATGAACGATTTTCCACTGGAAGACTTGGGACTATAAGTTTTTATTTTTTATTTTTTATTTTTTTTAATATAGTTTTAATGGTTGAGAAACTTCCGAGACTATATATATATATATATATATATATATATATATATATATATATATATATATATATATATATATATATATATATATTTTTTTTTTTTTTTTTTTTGCATAAAATTAGGTAGATGTAGATGTTTATATATTTCTATGTATAATATATTCACTCCCAAACTAATTAATCGATTATTATGAGGATGTGGTGGTGGTTACGTGGATAACGACACCGATTGACGACCTGGTTGTTCCAAGTTCGAATCCAGTTGATTCCATAGAACTTCTTTCACTTTTGAATATTGGCTACTTCTATGTGAACTCTTCTGCATGATGCCAACAACAGAATCAAGCCGGTCAACAAAGTTGTACCATGTCGATTCACACGAATTTAATTTTTCTTTATTTTTGATATTGGAACGCAGCTGTTAGGCGTACGGGTAGACAACGTGGGCTATATTTTGTTTAATTTAGTTTCATGCAAAGGGGGTAAAAAAGGAGTTGAGATCCTTCAAGTACCTCCGATTTTTGTGAAATTTTAACAATAGGTATTAGACATCAATTAATAAATATTCTCTGACTTTCAGTTTATTTCGTGCATTTTAAAAGGTTTTAGGAGCCATATTATCGACAAATTTAAATTTAAATTTGAAATATTTGAAATTTGCGTTGAATTTGATGATCAATAATGGTTAGACATCAATTAAGCAAGATTGCAAGAATTTCGATTTCTTCTTAATACCCCTTAAATTTTAGACAGTTTCTAGCATCAAGATTATGAAAGGGATTGAATAAAAATTAGAATAAGGATTCTAGAAATAAGGTTTAGTCTCATCATATCTTGATTTTACTTTTAGTAAGGAGCATAAAAGTAATGCAAAACTGTTTTGTTCGGGAATTAATTTTATTTTATCAATCTTCATCTCAAAAAGTCAAAAACAAGGGAGAGTTTGTTCGTCGGTGGTGTTCAAATAGCACGCGCTATTGGTTCATTTTGTACAACAGAGAGAGTTCAACATCGACTGTCCATCCTAAAGGGGTATTGAACCTAGAATTTGTGGTTCCGTGAAGTGCGTGAGGTGGTGATGTTCGAATTGTACGTCGAAGTGATCATACCTGGGTTTCGGGGTTTTCTCCATCCAACAGTGGTTTGTAGAGAAAGATGCAGTGTATCTTGATGTACTTTTTGTAAATCAAATCTCAGAGCAATTAATGGGGTTATTTGTTGTTTGTTTTAATGGTTTTTCTTACTTCAGCCACCAAAAGAATAAAGAAGAAAAGTCCAACTTTTACAGCTTCCACATCACCACTAAGACTACCTTTACAACAAGAGGTCACTAACTACTTCAGCGAGACGAACATATGTCTCTTTCGATGAAAAAGATTCGTGGCGATCGAAGAATGCACCCCAGCAATGGTACACTTCTATCTTTCTTTCTTTCTTTCTTTCCAGTTTGAGTTCTTTCTTTTATTTTCTTCTTTTATTCTTTATTTTCTTCTTCTTTTTTTCTGGGTGAAATGAAGATTTAGTTCATGTTCTGCAAAATTTTTTTAGGGAAACGTCAGCAGACTCGGAAAGTCGGGGCCATAGTTGCGCAGTCACAGATTTGATTTCCTGTACTTTTGGTGAATATTTCGAGAAAATTAATAGATTTCATGGGAACACGAAAATAAAGAAACGAAAAGAAAGAAAATATAATGAAATGAAATATAAGCGAAAAAGAAAGAGACGAACCAGAAATAAGAGAGAGAGAGAGAGAGAGAGAGAGAGAGAAAGAAAGAAAAAAAGAAAGAAAGAAAGAAAAAGATAAAGAGGTAGAAATAAAACAGGAATAAACGGATAGAACGAAACAGAATAGAAGGAGAAGATAAAGAGAGAGAAAGAGAGATTGAGAGAGAGAGAGAGAGAGAGAGAGGGGGGGAGAGAAAGAGAATTAAGGAAGGAATTAAAAGATAGAACGAAAAAAAGAAAGAAAAGGTAAGGAGACATAAAAAAGGAATTTAAAAAATAGAATGAAAGAGAGAAACGATAGGAAAGGGACAACAAAAGTAAAACATGAAGTACTGTTGCCACATCTGGGGAGGTACTGTTGCCACATCTGGGGAGGCACTGTTGCCACATCTGGGGAGGCACTGTTGCCACATCTGGGGAGGTGCCGTTCAGATCATCCTTTCCTGCCTTGACAGAGTATAAAATCCATTTCAAAATCGTGCGAGATAAACTCTTCTCTTCCTCACAGAAGAGACGTTGCTAGTCTTTCTCTGCTCTATCGTTATTTCCGTGGTATGTGTTCTACTAAACTCCAATCTCTGCTTCCTTCACGGTAAAACATTCACAGCAAGAACTCGTCTCGCTACAACCACTGTAAATAATTTTAATTTATTCATTTGTGTACTTAAAACTAAACGAAAATTACATAAACAAAGTTTCTTTCTAAAAATTTCCGATCTGTAGAATACATTACCACAAAGCTGCTTCCCGGATGACTACGACAGTGTGTTTTTTCAAATCCAATGGTAACAAATTCTTCTCCAGTTGTCCGCCTAAATAATCAAAATATGCTAATTTCCCCGATCGTTTCCAATCATCTCGTGGTGTTGTTCATCGCCAACAGACAATCTCATTAACCTTTATCCTCGAGTGGTCTTTGGGCCTTGGTAAGCGGACATCCGTTAACAAATATATATGATCCCGCTATGGTCACTATTACTTGTATAATGTAAACAATTATTGATGATAAATTGTGTTGAGGGTTTTGGGAAACTAATGAGTATACGTTTAGGTATTTGAGATTCGCTGGACATTGTTATAGAAGCAAAGAAGAGGTTATCAGTGATCTGATTTTATGGACGCCAACACACGGAACAGTTAAGGTTGGTCGACCCTATAAGACGTACACAAAACAGTTGATCGAAGATACTGGTTCTTAACTCGAAGATCTTCACAGAGCCATGACGAGCAGGAAAGTATGGAGGAGTTGGGTCAATATGGTCCGGGAAACCAGCCCGATCTGATAGAAGTGCAATTTATGTAAATTTGGGGGTAAGGGCGTTTGTTAATCCTCCTAGGGTGAATACTAGGGCTTTCTTAGGGTCACCGGTACTTATTTCATGTATATAATCATGAATCTAAATTTGTTTGTGTATTTTGATGAAAATCTGAAAAGGCGATTTTAGTAATAGAATTCCCCCCCCCCCACCTCACCCCCCAAATGCCGTCGACGGTATCGTTAACAATAATTTAACAATTTAATAACAATTTAATAATAATTTAATAACAATTTAATAATAATCTTATAACGTATTTGTAAATTAAACAATTAAATAAATGAATTAAATAATTTAATAATTAAATAATAATAATAATAATAATAATAATAATAATAATAATTAAATAATAATAATGATTAATTAATTTTAATAATTATATAATTAATTAATAATTAATGAGTAATTATGATAATAAATTAATTAAAATAAATTAATAAATAATAAATGATAATAATAATAAAATAATAATTAAATAATAATAATTAAATAATTAAACAATTAAATAAATGAATTAAATAAATTAAACAATTTAACAATTTAATAATAATTTAATAATTTAATAATTTAATAATTTAATAATAATTTAATAATAATTTAATAATTTAATAATTTAATAATAATTTAATAACAATTTAATAATAATCTTATAACGTTAACAATTTCACAATCTAATTTAAAGAGTTATTAATTTTATTAACAATTGCATCGCTGCCATTTTTAGGGTTACCTTATATCTAAACCCGGCTTTATTAGAATTTTTTTCAAAATTCACTAAACGTTAAGATTCCTGCCTTGTCCGCCAAGTTTAAGTCGTAATGGTCCAACAGTCTTTGTTTAATAATCATTCAATTATAATCGCATCTGGATACGACGCGCCAAATTGTCAATACCTCTGATACGTTCCTTTCTTGGCACAACACTGATTCTTGCTGTGATGACCCTCCTCAGTTCAAGAATGGTCATTTTTTGAAAGGCATTATCTATGAGATAATCCTACAGATCAAACATCTGGGGTATGAATGATCCGGTGAGTGTGAAGCCACTCCAGGATCACACACCCTACTGATGAGACAATCATCAAAGTTTCCCTGCATATCATTTGAACGGCGATAAAATAAACACTGTTGGATATTCAAGACTGAAACTTCGTGGGCAAGCGAAACATGGACTAAAGTTTATTTGTACCAAATATGTTGGTCGCAGAAAGGATTGTAAAGTTTATTAACGATTCCATGTGCGGCATTTTGGCGTCATCCTTTATTTGTTAGATATTGAGCGGGTGGATTCACTAGTATATAATTTAGTTACTTGAGAATAACGGGAAATGGAAACCGCTGAGAGGTCAGCCGAAATCAACTTAATAATCCGAACTTTAAAATTGCCTAGTCTGTAGAATATAATATAAACGGATATCACGTTATATGGCTAAAAGAGAGAAGATGATAGAAAAGATAATTTGTTTGGAAACACGGATTGTCGTAGAACGTTGACTGACATGGGCTGATAAGATATAATTAATTCGTGATGTTGATCTCTCTTTCTGTCACCCTTCCCCACTTGTCAGTGATTTGGAATGAAGATCACGCTTGACCTTTTGACTAAGATCAAAGTGTAGTATCTGTTCCGATGGATACTGCACCCCATGGACTGGTATTGTCTTGGCCTTCGGGGCTTGATTTACGCCGATCTATGGGTTTGTCCTGTGCAGTTCTAGGAGGTTCGACCCTCCCAGGCTTCGCCTCCCCTCTTTGGAGAGGAGTAAGTTTATTGCTTACTGCCTGGGGCGCCCCTACCGGGGAATACCGATGGGGCTGCCCAGGCAATTTTTAAACCCCACTTTCCCGACCCGACCTTGGGTCACATCTTACTTGTGGGAGTAAGATAAAAACTGGCCTTGTGCCTAACTCCTGGAGAGGTGTAAATCAATATCCTCTATTAGGTTTGTATTGAGTTAATCTTTTTTACAACACATTCTCAGCATGAAATGAACACGCAGCGAAAACGCAGCCACATCGTTATTACGCTCCTTCACGCGTCGAAATTGTGTATTCTTCTTCAATGCGTCTTTGAAGGTGTTCAAGGTTTATCAGTTTATGGTAGTGAAATAACGTCGCCTTCAACATGCCCCTGAAACAGAGATCCAACGGTGTTAGGTCGGGGAGCGAGGCGTACAACTTTTCTTGGATCCGCTCGAGGTCACATGCTCTTCTTCGAATTATGCTTCTAAATACCGAATAAAACTAATTGATATGATTTTCTATACTTCAACGTGTTAGATATTGAGCGGGTAGCTCCCCTAGTATAAAATTTAGCTAGTTGTGAATAACAGGAAGTAGAAACCGCTGAGGGATTAACCGAGGTCAAGTTGATGACCGATGGTTGAAAATTGCTTAAGCTTCGGGAGTGTACTAGAAACGGATATGACGTCACATGGAATAAAGAGAAAGATTCATAGAAAAGGGAGTCCGTTTGGAAGCACATGAGGCGTCGGACGTGTAAGGGCATGGGTTAATAAGATATAATTAATTAGTGTTGCCAATCTCTCTTTCTTTCAATATCCCCCATTGTTCAGTCATTTTGAACGGAGATTGGATTGAATAAATAATCGCTGTCTTCTATCAGTTTTCGGTCGTGTTAGTCTTTTTGATTACTGGACTTCATTCCCTCAGTTTAGGAAGGACCAGCTACCACAGTTTGAATAACTATTGTGAATTTTAATATTTCTGTAATAATTACGGCAACTTAGTTGAGGACGCAAGATATTCGCAAAAAGATGTCATTTCTTGCTGTTTTGAGACATTTAATCTCTTGAAGTGTGAACCGGAGTTTTCTCCTAAAGTCTTGGTCAGCCGATCTTCTGCGTTCGTGGTTGTTATCATAGACAAATCGTGATAATATCAGAAGAATAATGGAATAGCGGAATAACAGAATAACGGAATAATAGACAATGACAAAAACAGAAATCCCTGGATCAGAAATCCCTGGATCAGAAATCCGTGGATCAAAGAATAATAAATGCTAAGAGAAAAAAAGAAAATTAAATGAAAAAAAAAGAAATAATGAAAGGAGAAAAAGAAAAGGGAAAACAGAAAAAAAGAAAGAATGAGAGGGAGAGAGAAAGAAAGAACGAAAATAAGAAAAAACAAAGTAGAGAAGAAAAGAAATAATGAAAGGAAAAAAGAAAAGGGAAAACAGAAAACATAGAGTCAAAAAGAAAAAAGAAAGAATGAGGGAGTGAAAGAACGAAAAGAAGAGGAAACAAAGTGGAGACAGAAAAGCAAGAATGAAAAAGAAAAGGAAATAAAAAAGATAACAAAAAATAATGATGAAAAGAAAACGAAATAATGAAAATAAATGAATAAATAAATCATAGAAAAAAATATCGAAATGAATAAAGAAATGAAACGAAAACAAAAGAGATAAAATTAAATAAGGAAAACAAAGAATGATAAAAGGAAACACGAAAATAGACTGAAAGAAAATAGGGAGAAAAGGAAACAAATAAGGAGAAGGTCAGGGTGAGTAGAAGGAAGAAGACGACGAAGGGGAAAGGAAAAAAAGAGGAAAACGATAAAGAATACAAAGAAATAGAAGAAGGAAGAAAGAAACAGAAAACGGTATGAGAAGATGAAGAAAAGAAATATTAGAAGAAGAAGAAGAAGAAGAAGAAGAAGAAGAAGAAAAAGAAGAAGAAGAAAAAAGAAGAGAAATAAGAAAAAGAGGAAAAAGTAAGACAAAAAAAGAAACGAAAAGAAAATAGTAAAATAGAAAAGAAAAAAACAGAATAATGAATAAAAAGAAAAAAAAGAAAGGGTATAGGTAAAATTTTAAACGGAACAAAGAAAACGAAACGAATCAATTAAAAATAAATAGCAAGACGGATAGAAACAAAGAGAACGAAATGAACAGAGAGAAATGAAAGACAGAAGACCGAACGGGAAATAAAAAGTCAAGAAGTAAAGGAAGGCAACGTCATAGGGAAATAAAGGATGAACGAAGGAAAGAAAGAAATATTGAAAGAAAAACAAAATGGTGGAAAAAAAAAAAAGACCAAAAAGAAGAAAAGTAAAAAAGGAAAGGCAAAAAAAAATTGAAAAAAAGAACAGAGGGAAAGAAATAGCGATAGAAATGGATAAAAAGAAGAAAAGGATGCACGAAAGAAAGAAAGATTGAAAGAAAAACAAAATGGTGGAAAAAATAAAAGTAACAGACAAAAAAGAAGAAAAGGAAAAAAGGAAAGGCAAAAAAAAGAATTGAAAAAAAAAGAACAGAGGGAAAGAAATAGCGATAGAAATGGATAAGAAGAAGAAAAGGATGCACGAAAGAAAGAAAGATTGAAAGAAAAACAAAATGGTGGAAAAAATAAAAAGGTAACAGACAAAAAAGAAAAAAGGAAAAAAGGAAAGGCAAAAAAGAGAATTGAAAAAAAGAAGAGAAGGAAAGAAATAGCGATAGAAATGGATAAGAAGAAGAAAAGGATGCACGAAAGAAAGAAAGATTGAAAGAAAAACAAAATGGTGGAAAAAATAAAAAAGTAACAGACAAAAAAGAAAAAAGGAAAAAAGGAAAGGCAAAAAAAGAATTGGAAAAAAAAGAAGAGAAAGAAAGAAATAGCGATAGAAATGGATAAAAAGAAGAAAAGGACAATGTCTCTTCATTCTTCTTTTCTATAAATGCTGGTGTTGGAATCTATTCTAGGCTCGACACTGTTTCTTCTCTATGTAAATGATCTTCTAGAGTATATTACATTTAATTTTCTGAATGTTGGTACACTCGGGGACACTTTTGACGGTGTCTCTTCTTTCTCTTTTCCTATCAATGCTGGTGTTTCTCAAGGCTCTATTCTAAACCCAACACTGTTTCTTATCTATATAAATGATCTTCCAGAGAATATTATTCAGAAAATTAACATCTATGTTGATGATACCACTCTCTATTCTGGTGTTGATTCTCGCCCATCTCCCTCAGATCAGTCGAAATATGCAGCTTATTTAGAAGTTGGCCTGGGTTCAGTTGTGGATTGGGGTTCGAAATGGCTTTTTTTCATTTAATCCTGTTACGACCCAGTTCATGTTTTTCAATTGTAGGCGTGTCAATTTCCTTCCTGAGATTCTCATGAATGGCTCTGCTCTTGAGAAATCGACTCTGGAACTTCTTGGTTTTCCTTTATAATCAAATCTTGTTTGGAATTCATATATTAGATCCATTGCTCTTTGTGCTTCTCATAAAGTATGTAATCTCTATCGCTCTAAACACTTTCTCACACCTGAGACTATTCTCTATCTCTACAAATCTACTTTACGACCATGTATGGAATACTGTTGTCATATTTGGGCTGGTGAATCTCTGTCCTATTTGAGGATTCTTGATAAGGTTCAGAAACGTATCTGTAATTTGATTGGCCACATCCGTTCTTCTTCTCGACACCCTCTCACTCTTACAAACGTGATGTTACTAGTCCTAATCTTTTCTATAAGTACGATTATTGCATGTGTATTTCAGAATTGTGTGATCTATTTCCTGCTTCTTTTGTTCCAGCACGTTTGACTCGTTGGTCTAGTGGTCTCCATCAATTCACTGTTTTTATACCTCATTGTAATACAGTTATCTATTCCAGTAGCTTCTTTCCAAGAACTGCAGGCTTGTGGAACTCTCTTCCTGCTGACTGTTTTCCTCATATCTCCTTTGTCTTTTCAAAACTAAGGCCAATAGGCATCTCCTGTCTTTGCGATGATCATATTTCGTTCTTGTTAGCTCCTTACATCAAGTTGCGTCATGCCTTGTCTGGGGCGATTTTTATAAAAAAAAGAGATGGGCAAAAAAAAAAAGAAGATGAGAAAGAAAGTGTAGGATGAAAGAAAGACAGAAAGAAAAAAAGAATAAAAGAAAGAAGTAAAGGAAAGAAGAAAGAGAAGGGACCAAAGGAAAAAACTATTGCATCGAAAGAAAGAAGAAAATAGAATGAAAATGAATGAAAGAATGTAAGAAAAAAGCAGACAGCAAAAATAAAGGTAAAGTAGAGTGAAAGAAAAGAAAGCGAAATAATGAATGAGAGAAAAAGGAAAGGGATAAAGAATCAAAGAAATTAAACAAAAAGAAAGTAAGAAAATAATAAGAGGAATGCTTGGGGAAAAAAAAGGCGCAAAGAAATTAATTGCAGTCAAAAATCTCGGAATAAATTACGAAGAATCCTGTGTGAAAATTAAGGACTGGCTCCAAGAATAAAACAAACACAACAACAAACGAAATAAGAAAAAAGGATTAAAATAAATAAAAAAAAATAAATAAATAAATAAATAAAAAAAAAATTTAAAAAATAATAATAACAACAACAACAATAATAATAATAGAAAATGTGTTTCGTGTTGTTCGTACACTGTTGATGCGTAGCCAAGGGCAAATCACTCAGTGATTAGAACGTCATTTGTGTTTGATCTAAACGAGAAAAAAACTACAAATAAGAACTGATATTCTGGAGATGCGTCCATTCAATCTGCGTTTTTTATCTCAAACTGGACCGTTACATACCCATCGACAGACAAAGCCTCTTACAGAGATGTGAGGACGCATCTTTAAAGCTACACATGAAAAAGACGTAAAGGAAATATATAATGAGGCTAAAATCGGAGAAATTCGGCGTAAAACCAGGAATCATCATGAAATCATCCAAGTCAGAAGAAGAGGGTTGCAAGGATTGGCCTAAGGTAGCGACGAGGAGGGGTGGGCGGGTTAGGGTGCGGAAATTGAAGGAAACAGAAGGCGGGTAAATTACAAATCAATGGCGGCGTACCATTTCGCAACGAGCGAGGTAAAATGGCGGCAAGCGATTCCATGTTGCATTTTTGGTGAGGTGTAATCTAGCGTATAGATCATGGAATCGACGTGGATTAAACAAAGAAATAACAATGATAGACAAACCACGCCATAAAAGAGCGGATAGAAACAAAAACAAAGAATTGTATTGGCTTCAAATCAGACGCAATGTTGCTTTCTTGTGTGTTAGTTAAATACCAAAAATTGATTGCGTTTTTTTTTTGTTGCTGTCTGATAGTTTTCATTGTTTTTCTTTTCATTTAATGGTTACTGCTTTTTGAACAAATCTTAAAAGAGTTCAGCCTTGCGAAAACTTCCGTGTAAATAGTTTTTTTTATTTTTCTTCTTTTCGTTATTTCCCATATTTCTGCTTGAATTCTGACGGAATATTGGCATCGTGGTGGGGTTAGAACTGAAGAAGCCAGTGGCTATGTTCCTCCCCCTGTGATCAAAGCTAACGCACCATCTCTGATATCATCGCTTTTAACCGCAAATCACCACGGCTATGTTGACTTAAAATAAAATACAAAAAAAAAAACTGGCACTTATTAAAGAAAAATCCTTCATCTTCAAAGGCAACTCAAGAATTATTTCTAGCGTAATGAAAAGCTTCTATAAAGAATTGAGAAGATCAAATCAAAGACAATATTCTTGAAATACAAACTATCAAAACAAATTATCGCCAGAAGACAATAAACATGGAGGGGGGGGGGGTTTAAAAGGATACTTTAATTGAGTACTTACGTTCTGCTTCATGAGAAAATAGCGATGTAAACCCAACCTTTAGACTTTTTTAATGAAAACACTTTTTTCTCAAGTACCATTGAATAATTTAAATATTATCCACCATTTTGAAAAAAACGCACTTTAAATCTTATAAAGGTACTTATATCGATCTTGACCCAGTTTTCGCGAGTTTCTAGTCGGAAGCGTTCGGCTATCCTACGCAAACGCCCGAGAGATGACGAGCCGATTTGTACCAGACGACAATTTTGATACGATGCTGCGTCCTATGATTTTAATGTTTTGCTTGTTTTTTGTTGTTGTTAGGGTTAGAGTTAGGGTTAGGGTTAGGGTTAGGGTTAGAGTTTAGGGTTAGGGTTAGGGTTAGGGGTTAGGGGTTAGGGTTAGGGTTAAGGTTAAGGTCAAAATATTTATTTGACAACAGTAATTTCGCTCTGTTCTGCTTGTTTTATTTGTTTTGTTGTTTAAAAAATTTCTTGCGAATATAACAAAAAAAAATTATTTTATAACAGTAACTTCGCTATGTTTTGCTTGTTTTGTTTTTGTTTTTTTGTTGTTTCTTTTAGAAAATTTCTTGAAAATATAACTTAAAATCATAGGACGCAGCACCGTATCAAAATTGTCGTCTGGTACAAATCGGCTCGTCATCTCTCGGGCGTTTGCGTAGCACAGCCGGACGCTTCCGACCAGAAACTCGCGAAAACTGGGTCAAGATCGATATAAGTACCCTTATAAATAATAGTTGATAAGCCGGTGAGGTTTACGGGGAAACTATCTGGGAGTGCAAGTGACTATATTTTTATAACTTACTAAGATGGGGAGGTACTGTTGCCACATCTGGGAGGTGCCACTCAGAGCACCATTTCCTGCCTTGACAGAGTACAAAACCGACTTCGAAATCTACTGGATGATGTCGTCTTCTTCTTACAGCCTCTTTCTCACAGATGAGACGTTGCTAGTCTTTCTCTACTCTATTGTTATTTACATGGCAGGTGCTCGACTTAGCTCTAATCTATGGTTCCCTCTCTAAAACATTAACAACAAAAACTCGTATAGCTACAACCACAGCCAATAAAGTCGAGTTATCCCTCTTTGTACCTAGAACTAAGCGGAACTGTTTGTCTGTGGAACATAATATACCGGGGCTGCTTCTCGGCTAACAATAGCATTGCCATTTTCAAGTCCAATGTAAACAAATTCTTGCTGAGCCGTCCTCTTAAATACTCAATTACTTCTTCTTTCGTGTGTATCAGATGATTCTGGTGTTGGCATTAGTTTTCCCGGTGTTTTTCTGGAAAGGCATCGGGTACTTACGGGAAGGACCACGAGAAGGTTGCCAACATCCCTAAGTGAAAGTGGTACTGTGGAACCGACTGGATTCGAACTTGGAACACTCAGGTATTCATTCCGTGTCGTTATCCACTTAACCACCGTCACCTTCCACTCAATTACTGACTAGTTACAACACTCGTTACAAATCCCCTTGATGTCTCACCGTCTGCACTGATAAGCGGTGACTTGTAGAAAAATAAAATTTAAAAAATAAATTAATTAAAAATAAATAAAATAAATAAATAAATATTAAAAAAAAAAGTACGATAGCTCCTTTTCAATTTCCCTTATCCTCGAGTGGAATTGGGCCTTGATAAGCAGTGACCTATTAGCACAAAAATCAAAATAAGTTCATACCATTGATTGTTTAATATAATAAATTTACAAACATATCTATACTTTTTTTTTGTTTTAGTAATAAATGAAATAAAAATAAATATTTAATGTAATAATGAAACGAACCGAAAAGTTAAACACTAAAGGAGTAAAAAAGAACACGGGAGTGAAATAATATCCGGCCGAGACAAAAAAAATTTATTCCAGGACAAGAAATATAATTTCAAACCAACAATAAATAAACAATCATGGCTGCCATTGTAAAGACAAACCAAAACAAGTCCAATTATTTATACAACAATAATGTGAGAGAAAGAGAAGCAAAGAGACAGATACAGACATAGATAGATAGAGAGGGGGGAGAGAAATAAAGAGAACCAAAGAGACAGATACAGACATAGGTAGAAAGAGAGGGGGGAGAGAAAGAATAAGAGAGTCAACAGATGACGATTAGAATGGAAGTGACGCCGCCGTTACTGACGTAGCGTTGCCACGAACGATAGCCAGGGAGATGCGTTGATTGTTCCTAATCTTCCGGTTAACAATCATTCTCTCTCATTAATCCTTATCCTCAAGTTGCTCTTGACCTTGATAAGTGGTAACCCAATAGTAAAAATATAGTATGGAGAGTATTGATTTACTTCTCTCCAGGAGTTAGGCACAAGGCCAGTTTTTATCTTACTCCCACAAGTAAGATGTGACCCAAGGTCGGGTCGGGGAAAGTGGGGTTTAAAAATTGCCTGGGCAGCCCCGTCGGCATTCCCCGGTAGAGGCGCCTCAGGCAGTAAGCAATAAACTTACTCCTCCCCAAAAAGGGGAGGCAAAGCCTGGGAGGGTCGAACCTCCTAGAACTGCACAGGACAGACCCATTGACCGGCGTAAATCAAGACCCGAAGGTCAAGACAACACCAGTATATGGTGCAGTATCCATCGGAACAGATACTACACTTTGATCTAGGCCAAAAGGCCTTTTAAAAACCAGTCAAGAAATCTCTATCTATCTATCTATCTATCTATCTATCTATATATATATATATATATATATATATATATATATATATATATATATATATATATATATATATATATAATCCGAGTATGGTATAGATCCACAGGGTATAAATCCAGGGGAGTTGAACCGGGTTTATGGGAGTGCTCAATAAAAAATATAGAGCAGAAATATAAATATAAATGATAATTTATTTCATTTTGACTACAAAATTGATTTTGTTTCACGAGAGCAGTTTGTGGGGCTCACGTTCTTCAGATCTTGAAATAACATCATGCCTGTTAAAATAAGTTCACAATCACACAAAGTTTTATGACAGAAAGTTAAAATAAAAATTGAAAACGAATAGAAATAAAACAAAACAAAACAAAAACAAAAACAAAAATATAATTAGAAAGAGAAAGAAAGAAAGAAAAAGAAAAGGAAATATTAAGAGCTACACTGGACATAAGAAGGAAATGAATAGAGGAAGAGAAAGCGTATATGACATGGTGGTGGAGGGGGGGTTGAAATATGAAAGCATATATCTATACGTGTCAAAAATTCTCTGTCTGGGTACAGCTTTCGCGCGCGCTGAGGACTGAACTGAACGATTTGGTAATTTGCCTGTCATAAAACTTTGTGTGATTGTGAACTTATTTTAACAGGCATGATGTTATTTCAAACTGCTCTCGTGAAACAAAATCAATTGTGTAGTCAAAATGAAATGAATTATCATTTATATTTATGCATACATATATATATATAAATCTACTTTTCACTTGACACCTTATCAACGGACATTTACCAACTGGACAGACCCCATATCTTTTTACACGCACACTCTCACTCTCCATTACTAAATATTGTTTACAATTTTGAATTTTGGCTTTTCCACTGCAAACTTATCTATCTATGGTATTCCTCTGATGATAAGATTTTAATCTTTGAAAAGCCTTGGCTTAAGGAAAGAATAATAAACATGGTATTGCCGAGTACACCTTGCATTGAACAATCGAAGTTAAAATAGATTTGTCATTCGTACATGTTTATCCCTCTTCTTTCATGTATCTTTATATATATATATATATATATATATATATATATATATATATATATATGTATGTGTGTGTGTGTGTGTGTGTGTGTGATCTATCAACGGAAAATCATAAGCGCACAAATAGGAGAAAATATTAAATAAACACTGAGAATAGATAAACAAATAAACGTGCGACTAACAATTTTGTGATGAGTTTATTGGACGATTTTAGACAGCAAGTAAATTCCAATTTTAGATTTTGTTTTGTTTGAGTATTGGGATAGTCCGTAGAAAATTTTCGGGAACAATTCCCTTCTTCAAGCCTTCTATGAAGTGTTGAAAAAAGTTCTTGAAAACGGCGAACTCTAATATATATATATATATATATATATATATATATATATATATATATATATATATATATATATATATATATAGAGAGAGAGAGAGAGAGAGAGAGACAGACAGACAGACAGACAGACAGACAGACAGAGACAGAGAGAGACTAAGAGAGAAAGAGACAGAGAGAGAGACAGAGAAAGCGAGAGAGCGCGCGCGCGAGAGAGAGAGAGTTGTGGGTTTTACTTAGATTTACTTAGCTGTTGTGTAAGGGTTCAGACAATGAGAGAAGAACACATCAGTCTATATAAGCGCCAGTAAGATTTTTTCTCCACGTTTTAGTTACCACTTAAAAAGCCCAAGAGCCACCCAGGGTTAGGGTTAGGGTTACGGTTACGGTTAGGGTTAGGGTTAGAAGGGTAAACGCTAATGGGATGGAATGATTGTCAGCCTAAATTAATCACTGCAATGAACTAAGTGTAATAATTTAGGTGATGGTTAACGACATGTACTTGTTGACATTGGATTTGAAGACAACAAGAAAGCAGCCACGCGGTAATGTGTTCCGCAGATTGGCGGCCATTGTAAAGAGAAATAGTCACATATTGAATGTAATTAAATGTATGTTGGGTGAGAAATTGAATTAAATATAAATATGTAAGTATCTATGATGAAATTAAGTGTTACATGTATGTATACGGATATGTATGGGTAAGGACATGCTTTTGTATGTATACATAGATGTATGAGTGTTTGGGTATGCTTGTGCAGTTATGTGTTTACGTATACGTACACGCAACTCATATAGTGTAATGATTACAGTGCTCGCTAATGGGGCGGGATACTGGGGTTCAATCCTCTATCGAGTCATACCAAAAGGCTAAAAAATGGTACTTAACCCCTCCCCCTTGGTAAAAACTTAAAGTAAAAATCAAGAGTCAGTAGAGTAATCCTAAAAAGGAGTGGTACCCTCCCTTATATCTCGCCGAAGTAGCCAATGAAAACGGAGCCTTCGGTTCGCCCTCGACTATACTTTAACACTTTATTTCTTTTTCTCATACGAACCCAAAGCTTTCCATATTCATTTCATTCTTTGCCACTACTGACTTCTCGCAGTCTGGACTCTCCTCCAGCGCTCACAGTAGCCACGGCTACTACTTTATCTTATCACCCCATCATGTCAACCCAAAATTTCGATGTACTTGCATGACATTTTCCTTCAAATTATAATCCTGAGGAAGTCTTAAAATAAAGACGAAACGTTGATGAATATATAAAAAAATATGTCTTTGTTTTTTCCCCCTTTTTCATTTTCCATTACGTCGAATTACTCTCATCCTGCCTTTCTGATATATATATATATATATATATATATGTATGTGTGTGTGTGTGTGTGTGTGTGTGTGTGTGTGTGCATCAATATGTGTGTGTGTGTACATCAGCATGTGTGAATGTGGGTTGCTATATATATGTATGCGTATTTTCGTGTGTGTAGTGGCGTGTGAGAGTAGATATGCATAGGGTGTTCTTAAACGTGGGTTCGGAACTGTATCCGGTTATATATATATATATATATATATATATATATATATATATATATATATATATATATATATATATATATATATATATATATATATATATAGTTAGGTTCATAATATATTCCAATAGCCATGTTTTTATTTTATTATTTTTATTCATATTTTTTCACATTTCCAAAAAACATAAAATTTAAATATCTTTCATCTTCTTAGTAAACATACATAAAATTCAAAATGGCGTATTAGTGTGAGTGTGAGTTTGCTCTTTTCTTTCTTTTTCGTTTGGTTTCACCCAAAAATGAACCACTGTATAGTGTAAGTTTTTTTCAAAACACTTTAATCCAATAACTTTTTACTCTTTGTTTATTTCTTTTCAAAAAATTGTTCTTTTGTTCGTTTTATTTTAACCTCGAATCCGTCTGTAGACCACCCGGGTTCAAAACCTGCGTCATGCTTAACAACATTAGGTAAATGCAGTTGAGAATTGCGCAACCTTGGCTTTATTATAAATTATTCATTGTCTCTAGAGACAGAAGGGGAGCAACACTAGTAAGAAGATGAAAGATATTTGAATTCGAGAAGTGACAAAATAGCCGAAAAGTCTTTGTGGAAAACTTATTTGTTCATTTCGTTCCGATAATGGATGGCGCCATGTATCTTACAGCCGGAAAACATTTGGGGAAGAAAGAAATCAAGATAAACAGAAAAGACTGATCAACTGGAAAAACAATACAAAATAGGAAATTGGTGGGGGGGAGGCGGTGTAGCAAAATTAAAAGGAAACCAAACACAAACTGAGTGAAAAAAGAGCGTGTCTTTCTTTAATAACCGAACCAAATAAAATAAACGATTTTTTTAAAGAAATCCTGTTTTCCCTTAAAAATTCTATTCCTTCCCAATTTTATCGATCTGCGTATTTTCTCAATTTCCCTTTTCTTTCGTCATCGCTTTCTCAGTCGATCGAGCAGTTTATATTTCCTCTTTTGAGAGTGGCCCCTTTTTTCTTTTATTATATACTAGTAGGGTTACTCGGCGTTGTCCGGGAAAAAGTTATTATCTATTTCCCATTGTGTTCCTATACCAATTCCGCATTCAAACGAAAAACTCAAATTAGAATGACATTAAATGTCGGAGGGTGGAGTATATACAATGATACGTAGTAATAAAAGTACTGATATATAGTTATAAGTAGTAAGACTACACATAGAAAAAACAAGAATAGGTTTAAAGCTTCCCAAATTCATGCTAAAACTGTCCGCAAGGACCGGTGACGCAGTTGATATAGTACTAAATTAAATTCAGTTCTAAGTGATAGTCATCTGAGGGTTGAAGGTTTAATCCTCGGTGCGGACGATACGAAGAATTGCGAGTTACTGACGACTTCTCACAGTCATGGCTGACGAAAGAAGAGCATTCTACCCCTTGGATTAAATATAAGGTTCTGTTCGAAATTCCGTCCATATTCTCGAGTTCGACAGAAATATTCCCGAGTTCGAAGAGATACACCTGAAGAATGCCGAAGGTTACAGTGACCGAAACGTTGTGATGATAACACTCAAGATGAAAACTGTAGTCAGAAAAACCAAAATTATACAAACCCTTTTCTCTTCTTATGTTGTTGTCAATTGTTTTCTGTCGTTCCTTTTTATTCTTCCTTCACAGATTTTTCCTCTAAATTCTTAAAACTTGCATCCCCATTTCCCCCTATCAACTCTACGTAGTTCCATTTTAACTGGCTTTGCAAACTGACGTTTTTTGATACCAGCCGGAGGAATGTTTGGTATAATTCTGGTAACCTGGGGACTGCCGTGTTTCTTGGCAGAACCTTCTATGTCGGAATGAGGTATGGTTCGATTTCGTCTGAGGTGATCATCTTTCTATCCATTACTTCCTCTTTGCTCGTTTGACTCGGGCTCTTTTATTGGGGATGTCCACGTTTATATTGAATTTTTTCAGAATGGCTCTTTTCGGGAGTGATGGCTTCCACTATATTAAACTTAACTTGTGTCACATTTGTCAATAAACAAAAGGTTATTTTTCGTATTTTCTTTTAGTGCCAACCAGGAAATCATTGGTACATTCTTATTCTAGGGTCTAGTTCGCTAGAGGGGCCGACCCATTTTTCTGAACGAGGTATGATTCGGTTCGGTCTCAGGTCTCCCAAGCATTACCTCGTCCATCCGTAAAGGTTTTTGTACCTTTCTTTTCTTTTCGCATTATTAAACAACAGTTGGTTTTTTTTACAAAGTATCATGTTTTAATTTTTTATTAAATTAAATTATCCCGATATTATCTAATCATTAAATTATTAATTGAACCAAATTAATTTAAAAACAATAACTAATTTTATTACTGCAATGTTTTTAATAGATGAGGAATTGCCGAACATTTAAAATGCTTCCAAGGGAAGCTACTCATCAGGAAAATAATCTGGGTTACCTCCCATTCATTATAATGAACGAAGGAATCTAATTGATTTATAACCAGCGATCTATTAATTAAAAGTTGCCTTATTTTTTTGGCTTAAGAATAACCAGTGTGTGATGAAAAAATATCCACTCTAAAAGTTTTCTTAGCCGTAATAAGTATTTTCAGGAACAAAAGTCACGCAAAATAACATATATTCGTGCAAATAACATAGTTGAACAAAAGAAAAAAGAAAATTAGGATAGTTCGAATCAAGTATCGATATTTAAGACTGATTACTATTGGAAAATGCAACAGAA
>OY744544.1:20760098-20800098 GCA_963556195.1 Sepiola atlantica
AAACAAAAACAAGAGATTTGACCGGTTTCGTTCCTGTTAGCGAACGTCTTCAGAAAAAGTGAAGATTTGGAAATAATTTCATTTTTGAAGGCACACACAAAATGATCCGGTTAGACCATATGAGAAGACTTTTAATTACATTGAAATATGATTTGACAAGTAGGAGACACATTCTTCTTTATTTCTTATTCTTTTTTTAAAATATTTTTATTCATTTTCTTTTTCTTTTTCACTTTCACACCTACTGAGCTAGTATAGGGGAAGCGGTATGCGGAGGCGGGTAAAGGCGATAAGAGGGAAGAAGACAGAGAGACTAGCCAGGATAAACACACAAAGAGTGGAAGATATATATATAAGCATGCATGCAAATATGTATAAAAATATATATAAGTATAAATAAACACAAACAAAACATCATTATACTTATATATATTTGCATACATATTTGCATGCATGCTTATATATATATTGCACTCTTTGTGTGTTTATCCTGGCGAGTTTCTCTGTCTTCTTCCCTCTTATTGCCTTTATCCCCTCCGCCTACCGCGTCCCCTTTACTAGCTCAGTAGGTGTAAAATTTTGCTATTTTTCACACATTTTGTATACCACGGCATTTCATTTTCATGACTTATCGTGTACCTTACCCCATATCTCTCTCTCTCTCTCTCTCTCTCTATATATATATATATATATATATATATATATATATATATATATATATATATATATATATATATATATATATATATATATATATGGCTAGGTTTCCTTCCTCTTATCTAATTACTTTTCTGGTACCAAAGGTACTTAAGCTTTATTTTTTATTTATTTTTTAATGCAACTTTGATTCCTATATAATTTTATTACTAGCTACCATATTGCAGAATGGTTCTTGGATATAGTGTTTAGATAGTATTATTATTATTTTTATTTTTTTATTATTGTTATAATTAATGTTATTTGATATGCAAATTACTATATCATACGGTAGTCTTAAGGGTAATATATTATTATTATTATCATTATTATTATTTTTTTATGTATATATTAGTGATATTTTTAGCTGAATTATTTCGACACTTGATTATTAGGGGAAATGGTCGTATAATCAGTACCATTGGAGAGCCATGAATATTAAAACTGTCCTGTTTTTAAATCTCCGAAACAGTTACATGGTAAACAGCTGATGATCCCCGTGTTAATATTAGACGCTTAAGGTTTCCTGTTTTTGTTTCACTCTTAGATAATTAACCCCCCTTTTTTATTTTTATTTTTTATTTTTTTATTTTACTTATATTTTTTCATTTATTAATTTTCCAACGAATGTTAAGTCTGCAATATCTTGGATTTAGTTAGTTTGTCTGGGAATTTAAACTGCATTTTACTTTTTTAAATTTTTTTTTTTTTTTAATGACTCAAAGCTTCTTTAGACTATATATATATATATATATATATATCATTTGTTTTGTTTATTTTACCTGTGATACTTTTGAACGGAAAGCACTTTACCTAAATGCTAATTAGAAATAATTTTCCCTCACCAATGTGTGATGCCCCGAGATGGTGACCGACAAATATACTGTTAT
This sequence comes from Sepiola atlantica, assembly GCA_963556195.1. Lineage (NCBI taxonomy): Eukaryota > Metazoa > Mollusca > Cephalopoda > Sepiida > Sepiolidae > Sepiola > Sepiola atlantica. Next base: position 20,761,685 of record OY744544.1, read on the forward strand.
TAATATAACTATCTACGGATGGACCGGCGTTTCGTCGTTATACGACTCATATATATATATATATATATATATATATATATATATATATATATATATATATATATATATATATATATATATATATATATATATATATATAATGCTGTGTGGATCTTGGTTGAAGCATAAAACGATATTAAAAAGACGTATGGTGTTTATATGTGTGCATACGGTTTGTTGCATTTGTAGTTACCGTGTTGTAGGGTGTTCTGTGTGGATGAACCGGTGAGTATTGCTGCCAAATTGGGTGGTTGCCTAATTGCATTGATTGGAGGTAGGTTGATGATGGACTTAATGGTAGGATGTCGTTGTAGGCTGTCAAAATTAAGGTGAGGTTGGTTGTGAATTTTTGCAGGTGTTGCCATCCAGCGTTTCTGAATTTACAATCGTCAACGACTTGCTGGAACACTACGGAAAACGTTCGATGTGCGTTTCTCCACCGTCTTTTAAAAATTCTCTTCTTTTTCCAGCTTGTTTCTCATTTGCTTTTGACACCTGAAGATGATTCGATGAAGAATCGAAAACGTTCGTGAAACTTATGGAACTTTTTTTATTTTTTATTTTAATACAAACAAGACCATCAGAAAAATTGAAAAAATAAATAAGGTATAATTAAACAGACGAATTCTGTTATTTTTAACAATGTTTGCATAAAGTAGAAAATTCTGCCTAAATACACAATATATATATATATATATATATATATATATATATATATATATATATATTAAATATTAAAATGTTTTTCACTTACAGACGATATCGTTTCGGACTTTTGCCCTCATCAGTGCAGGAGTGGTGGTTGTAGGCAGTCGCATGGGATCGAACGCAGTTCGTAGATTCAGGCTAGAATTATGAGACAAATGCTCAGGACCACACAGCCTCCGGCACAGATCAAATTAAGATACCCTTACCCGGGAGGTAGGGGGAAGCGTTATTTTGTCCATATATATATATTTATAGATAAAATAGTTATCCGCTGACACGTGTTTCGTCGTACCGTGACTCTTCAGAACAAACCTACTATGACAGGTCTCGAAATCCGACCACGGAAACCGTAGTCGAGTGCTCTAGAATTAAGCGATAAGACCTGTGTGAAATACGTGATTACTTTTTATCGTTTTATAAGTATGATTTAATATTTGTTGTTATTAAAGTTCCTGGGTATCTTTTATAATTGTAAGTACAGTCGAGGACGGGGTCCAAATAACGAACGAGAACGGGGTTATAAAAATAAATATGCAACAAGTGACTTGAAGCTACATCGAGAATAGATAATTTCCTACCTACCTGTGAAATTTGTTTGTGTTTTTACGTACTATAAATGGGTTTGTAATAGATGTAAAAAATAAATTCTTGTTCATTTTTTGCATGTATTTTTACCAGACAAAATGGCCGCCGATCCAGCCTCGCTTTCTCAGAAAGACGGTCGCCATTTTCTTCGTGGCTAATGATTCTATGACGAAAATATTGATTCCTAATAAATAGCAATTGACACGGGTTATAAATACAAACACATATCACAGGTCAGTTTTAAATTAACTTTTATCGACTACAGTTACTTTTATTTGTTGTATATTTGTTTTTTTGAGCATTTTCAGCGTACTGATTATTGTAAAAGATACCCAAGTTTCTATATTTGGGCAGCATTCTTTCATTGAAACAAATTTGATTAAACAGAAGTAAAGTTTATGTTTATTTCTTTTTTTTTGATCCAATCTTCTAACCTCCACGTGGTCTTTCATATGAGTACCTGATTCAAAAAGTTAAACCAGGAAACAAATACCAAAAATAAATTCAATCAGGTTAAATAAAATTAACATGATGATAGATATAAAAAGAAGATCAAAAAAGGTAACGTATGAATGTCATTGTCATTTTGTTGTTTAGGGACAATGTGTGCGTGAGTGGGTAAAGATATACTAGAGCAAAATTGAATTTTGATCTGCTCTACCCGATTTTTGGCTAAGATCAAAGTGTAGTATCTGTTCCGATGAATACTGCACCCCATGGACTGGTATTGTATTGGCCTTCGGGGCTTGATTTACGCCTGTCCATGGGTCTGTCCTGTGCAGTTCTAGGAGGTCCACCCTCCCAGGCTTCGCCTCCCCTCTTTGGGGAGGAGTAAGTTTATTGCTTACTGCCTGAGGCGCTCCTACCGGGGAATGCCGACGGGGCTGCCCAGACAATTTTTAAACCCCACTTTCCCGACCCGACCTTGGGGCACATCTTACTTGTGGGAGTAAGATAAAAACTGGCCTTGTGCCTAACTCCTGGAGAGGAGTAAATCAATACCCAATCGCAATTTTTGTCACATTTTCTACTTTCTTGTGATTTGTAGGGCAACGAAAGCCTTTGTTTCACCTAAAGAGTTTGATTTTAAATCAAGCTACAATATGGGAGCTGGGTGTTTTTTTAATTATTACACCTTAGTATTCGTTGACGGGTGATTATGTTCATCAAATACAGTAAATTTATTCCCGTGACATTTTTAATTTGCCGACGTAAATTTTTTTTCCGAAAATTATTTCTTGATAAATTGATTATCTAAATAAATGATAGTGTCTCGTTGTCGATTTAACCCGAACGTAACCTTTCAAATTGTAAACACAATTCGAATGAGTATTTTCTCTGCTTAGATATGAAAATACAATCTCTTAAATTTACGATTTGACCATGATTTTTTTCAATTTTCGTTATTTATCACCAAAACAGTTGTTCTTGGGTTGTCTGACACCCTAATATGAAATATATGACTTTTTAAAATTAAATCATCCGTTTAATAAAATTTAGCGATATTTTAATTTGATTGATCTTAATGGTTAGATGCCAGAACGTCACTATCCGTGAAAAGAAACTATCTTTGTAGATTGACTGATAGAAATCAATGTTGTTCTAGTGTCTCTCAGGAGGGGGGGGGAGCTATTTCGAAGCCAACTTAAGTTAGTAAATATTATCATTTGTCTGGAATGGGTTTAAGATAAAAAAGGAGTTGAATATTTTGGTCGAACGAAAATAGAGTTTGCCGCAGAATATTCAGATAAAAACGAAGAAGAAACGTCAGAATGTCAGACAAACAGGGCAGATCGATTGTATCATGTGGAGTGATTAAATTATTCATAAATATTTATGCAAATGAGATATCCGAGCAGAAACTGATGACAGGGTTAGAAGGGAAAGTGAAAACCAAGATGGAGTCTGTAATGGGAGATACGCATGCGCATTGGCGGAGACAAACATGGCGATGAAAAATTGTGGCAAAATCTGAAGTCGCAATAGAAATATCATTTATTGTCTGCATGACAAGAATATGACAAAAACCATAGAATGAAGGAAGATATGGAGGTAGAAAGAGATATAAGATGTATGTATCTGGTTTAAAAATAGAAAAAGGAGATATTTGAAGAGGGGTGTAGTAGAGGGGGGATATAGAAGGAGAAATGATGGAACGAATATGGAAAGATAAAAAGGAAAAGAAAGTGTAAATATAAAGTAAAAGAAAAGACATGAAATAAATTCTTTAGAAGTGATGAGATAGATTAATATATAAGCAATGAGTTACAAAGAGAATATTTTAAAATATCAAGAAGAGTAAAAAGGAGGAAAAGTCATGACATGATGATTAAATGTAAAACTTTTACTAAAAACTGATACATACGAATGATTAAACGAAAAGGATGAATCAACGAACGAATTAAAGAAAGAAAGAAATGAAATTAATGAATAGATGAAAGCGGTAAAGAAAGGAATAAAGGAAAGTAAGAATTGAATAAAAGAAAGAAAAGACGAAATAAAGAAAATAAAACAGAATGTAGCGAGGAAAGAAAAAATGAAGGAAACCATGAAGCATTGTGCCGGAATGAAGATAAAAAAAAAGAAAGATTTAATAAATAAAAGAAAAAAAGAAAAGGATAAAAAATAAACAAATAAAAGAAAGTAAAAAAAAGAATAAAAGAAATGGAAGAAAAAAAATCAAGAATGTAAAAATGGAAAGAAAGAATGAAGGAAACGTTGAGGCATTGTAGAAAGAGGAGAAGAGAATAAGGAAAAAACATTGAATAGAAAGAGGACATTAGATAGAGAACGTGCAAAGTAACAGAGAGAATGAAATAAATTCCTGAAGAAAGAAAGAAAGAAAGAAAGAAAGAAAGAAAGGTTGAATGAAGATGAGTAAAAACACAAAAGAAAAAAATGGATAAAGATAGGAAACATAAATAAATAAAAAATAAATTAATAATTATCCCACCTATAACAGTCTATGTGAAAATTTGAATCGGTATTAAATAACACACTAATTGTTGATATGCCGTAAAAAAAAACAAACTTTCTATCTATATCTGCGTTCAGCGAGCATTTTCCCCTTTATTTATTTAGCTCCTCTTTACCAGTCTCTCTTTATCTGGATAGGAGATATCCAACTCCTACCCACAATAGGAATATGTGACACAAGGTCGGAAAGTGTGATTTGAAAAGCCAGCGCCCGAGAAGGTGAGCACTCTGGCCATTAAAAATTGCCTGGGCAGTCCGGTCGGTATTCCCCGGTAGGGGCGCCTCAGGCAGTAAGCAATAAACCTACTCCTCCCCAAAAGGGGGAGGCAAAGCCTGGGAGGGTGGACCTCCTAGAACTGCACAGGACAGACCCATAGACCGGCGTAAATCAAGCCCCGAAGGCCAAGACAATACCAGTCTATGGGGTGTAGTATCTATCGCAACAGATACTACACTTTGATATTGTCCAAAAGGCCAAGACAAAGCGCAGCTAAATAAAGAAAGGCTCGTTAAACGCAGATATGGAGTGAAAGAAAGAAAGAAAGAAAGAAAGAAAGAGGGGAGTGACGAAAAAAAAAAAGAAAGATTGGTTTGGGTTGCATTTTTTTTTAACGACATATCAACAATCAGTTGATAATTTAATGCCGAATTAAATTGCCGGATAGACACTTATAGGTGGGATAATTATTCATTTTTATTTATTTATTTATTTCTATTTTTTAAGATAGCTTGAAATTTGTTTTATTTGGTTGTTTTGTTTTACGGCATATCAAACCCTTTTCGAGTTATTTAATGCCGAATACGGTCATTTTGGTAAAAATTGTTATGCTTCAAGTTCTATATATCTTCAGATATTTATTCATGGGTTGGTTGTTTTGTCGAAGAAAATTGTTGTTCTTGTTTTGGGCTTTGCAGAACATGATTGAGTTTTGCAAAGGGAAAGGGAAAAAAACAATAACATAAATGTTTGGTGCATTTTTGGTTAGGAAGCCAGTATTTTCAGACAGCCTGATCTGGTAGCACCAGGGCTTGAAATTAAATTTTATTGAAGAGTCAAATTTCTTTAATAAAGTTAAGATGTTGCTCGCGTTAGTTTTTTTTTTTTTAAGGTCGTTTGGGTTATTTTAATCGTTTTTTTTTCTTCGGCGTTGTTGCTTTGTATTGTTTTACGCCATATCAACCATCAATGAGTTATTTAATGGCAAATCCATTTTTTTTTTAATTTTCTTCACCCCAAACTGGGACGTAAGGGCTACTACTGTGAACTAGGGGCCAGATTAGTGCAGCACGATATTTGTTCATATTACATTTAAATTTCTGCATGTTGGCATAGTCGTGGAAGCAGGGAGCAGGGAGGGAATTCCAAAGGCAAGCGGTTCGAGGAAAGAAGCAGTTAGAGTAGAAATTTTTCAGGGTACCTATACAGGGAAGCGGTGAGACTTTCCTGCTTGTCGAGATTGTTGAGGTTATTTACGTTGAGGGGGTACTTGTCGGATAGAATCCTAGAAGTAGGACAATTATTTATTTATTTATTTATTTATTTATTTTAAAAAAGGAAAGGAAAAAGAAAACATAAAAGGACAAAAATAGTGATAAGGAGGAAAGGAAAGGAAAGAAAGAAAGAAAGAAAGAACGAATCTAAGAAACAAAAAAGGAAGAAAAATCCGTATTTTAACGGACACATTGAACTTCATTCATTAATTTGGTATGAATTAAATGATTCTATTGTTGACATTGGTTTCCCCGATATATCTCTAGTTAAAATTATTTCTAGAAAGACATCGGGTACTTGCAAGAGGGACCACGTGAAGGTTGCCAACATCCTAAGTGAAAATTGTTTCTGTGGAACTAACAGGAATCGAACTTTACACACCCATGTTGTTAGTCCGTGTCGTTAACCACCGTCACCTTCCACGTTGAACTTGAAAGATATATTATATAATGAAATATATCTTGAAGAATTTAATGCCCAAAACGTAAGTCGTTATGTTTGACGTGACAAACAGAAGAAAGAAAAAAAGAAACAAGAAGAGAAGAAAGAAAAACTAATTATAGTCAAATTGTGTAAAAACGGCACGAGACACAAGCAAGTAAAGAACGCGGAATCCGAAAGGAAAAGAGGAATTGGAAAACGACGCCATCCATGGAATATTCTCACCTTTGCTGACTGAATTAGGTTTCCGAAAAGAAATGATCTATGGTCGCATATAACTCCCCTGCCTTTACAGATGCGTCCTCGGATCGCTGTGAGAGACTTTGTCTGTCTGTCTTTCATTCGGTCGGTCTGTCACGTTGTCACTTTGAATGAGGGCGGATTATTTTATATGTACCTAAGCAGCACTATGCAAGGCTTTGTCCGTCGTTGGCTTACCCACGCTCCGTTTTGAAGTAAAATATCCATCGCTAAACGCGCAGATTGGACGGACGCATCTTATTTTAGATGCGTCTAAGAATCTATATAACAAACTGCCCATCCGTTTGTCTGTCACGCTGAAGTTAAAAATACTATTCTCATCGTTCTGCCACGGTTCAATCCGAAACAACATGTTCATCGGCCTGTCACTTTTAAAAAAATAGTTTAACGTTAGTCTGTCACGTTTAAGTTTGAAATAGCTTTTCGTTGGTCTGTCACGTTTAAGTTTGAAATAGCTTTTCGTTGGTCTGTCACGTTTAAGTTTGAAATAGCTTTTCGTTGGTCTGTCACGTTTAATTTGAAATAACTTTTCTGTGGTCTGTCACGTGTAAGTTTAAAATAGCGTTTCGTTGGTCTGTCACGTTTAAGTTTGAAATAACTTTTCTGTGGTCTGTCACGTGTAAGTTTAAAATAGCTTTTCGTTGGTCTGTCATGTTTAAGTTTTAAATAGCTTTTCGTTGGTCTGTCACGTTTAAGTTTGAAATAACTTTTTGTTGGTCTGTCGCGTTTAAGTTTGAAATAGCTTTTCGTTGGTCTGTCACGTTTAAGTTAAAATAGCTTTCGTGTGTCTGTCACGTTTAATTTGAAATAGCTTTTGTTGGTCTGTACCATCTAAGTTTAAAATAGCGTTTCGTTGGTCTGTCACGTTTAAGTTTGAAATAGCTTTCGTTGGTCTGTCACGTTTAATTTGAAATAACTTTTCTGTGGTTTGTCACGTGTAAGTTTGAAATAGCTTTGTGTTGGTCTGTCGCGTTTAATTTGAAATAGCTTTCGTTGGTCTGTCACGTTTAATTTGAAATAACTTTTCTATTTTCTGTCACATTAAAGTTTGAAATAGTTTTTTGTTGGTCTGTCACGTTTAAGTTTGAAATAGCTTTTCGTTGGTCTGTCACGTTTAAGTTTGAAATAGCTTTACGTTGGTCTTTCGCGCTTTAGTTTGAAATATATTTTCGTTGGTCTGTCACGTTTGTTAAGTTTGAAATAATTAGCGATAAACGCGTAGTTTAAATAAACGCATGTCAAGAATATCATATCTTGTGTTTTTTGTTGTTGTTGTTGTTTTTTTAAAGATATTCGTGTCATGCAACGAATAAGATGTTTTTGATGAATATCTTTCCTCGCCATTCTTTTTTATTTTCTTGTATGTATGTGTTTTTGCAGAAGGAAAATACAACCCCCCTTCCCTCGAAAAATCCGCATCATTCAAAAACATCGATCAAAAAAAAAGGCCACATTAGCGAATTCTTATAACCATCGCATCATTTTCTCAATGAATATTGAATAATAAACTTTGTTATGTACATTCTTTTTTCACACCATCGTAGTTTTGTTTGTTTTTTGTTTTTGTTGTTTTTCACAACATCGTGCGCAGTCGGGTTTGACGCTATTTCTGAATAATTTATATTTTTATCTCTACAAAGTTAGGTATGTTTATATGTTTATATCGGTGTATGTACATGATTCATTCCTAAACTAATTAATCGATCATTATGAATTTTGAAACACGGCTGTTAGGCGTAAGGACGCGTAATGTGGGCTATATTTTGTTTAATTTAAGGCAAAAATTCCGATACCTCCAATTTTTTGTGAAATTTTAACAATAGGTACGTATCAGACATCCATTAATTAATGTTTCCCAAATTTCAGTTTCTGTTGTGTATTTTAAAGGGTTTTCAGGGGACATAATATAGGCACAACCTTTTATATAAGAGTAACTTATTGGCCTTTTGGCCAAGATCAAAGTGTAGTATCTGTTCCGATGGATACTACACCCTATAGACCGGTATTGTCTTGGCCTTCGGGTCTTGATTTGCGCCGATCTCTGGGTTTGTCCTGTGCAGTTCTAGGAGGTCCACCCTCCCAGACTTTTCCTCCCCTCTTTGGGGAGGAGTAAGTTTATTGCTTACTGCCTGAGGCGCCCCTACCGAGGAATGCCGACGGCCAGGCAATTTTTAATGGCCAGAGTGCTCACCTTCTCGGGTGCTGGCTTTTCAAATCCCACTTTCCCGACCTTGTGTAACATCTTACCTTGTAGGAGGAAGAGAAATAAATATATAAGATTTGCATTATATTTCCTGCGTGATCATTAGGCATCAATTAAGAAAGATTCCCTGAATTTCAATTTCTTCTTAAGACCCCTTAAGCTAAAGCCTTAAATTTTAGAAATTTTCAAGAATTATGTAATAGGTTTTTTTCCCAGGATCAAGTACTGGATATTGATCAAACTTAGAATAAGGATCGTAGACATAAGATTTGGCTGCATTATATCTCGATTTTTATCTTCGTCAGGGGACATAAAAGTGGTGCAACATTATTCTGTTCCGTATACTTCTCGTTATTTATATGTTTAGGGATGGTTTTCTTCGCCTTGTTTGCTGCTATTTTCACAGCGTTACGCCCGTTGTATTCTCCGACCTTCTTCCCGTGTCTTTTGTTGTAATCAATACGACTCTGGAAAGATTATTGCGTTAGATTTCTCTAATTTTGCATCCCATAACAGTTGAAGCATAAAGAATATAATGAAAAGATTGAAAATGATAAACTCTGAATCTTCTTGGTCCTCCTCATCAAATCGATCTTGGAGTTCATACATCAGATCCATTGCTCTTTCTGCTTCTCGTAAAGTCGGTTCTCTCTATCGCCCCAAACACTTTCTCACACCTGAGGCTATTCTCTATCTCTACAAATCTACTATACGACCATGCATAAAGTAGTGTTGTCATATTTGGGCTGGTGAATCTCTGCCCCATTTGAGGGTTCTTGATAAGGTGCAGAAACGTATCTGTAATTTGATTGGCCCCCGACCTTTCTTCTTCTCTGCACCCTCTCTCTCACAGACGTGATGTTGCTTGTCTCAGTCTTTTCTATAAGTACTATTATCGCATGTATTCTTCGGAATTATGTAATCTATTCCCTGCTTCTTTTGTTCCAGCTCGTTTGACTCATTGGTCTAGTGGTCTCCATCAATTCGCTGTTTTGATACCTCATTGTAATACAGCTTCCTATTCCAGTAGCTTTTTTCCAAGAACCGCAGGCTTGTGGAATTCTCTTCATGCTGACTGTTTTGCTCCTACCTATAGCTTTTGTCTTTTCAAGACTATGGCTAATAGGCATCGCCTGTCTTTGCGATAATTATATTTCGTTCTTGTTAGCTCCTTACATCAAGTGGTTTCATGCCTTGTCGGGAGCGATTTTCTATTTTATTTAAAATGTGCTTACTGTAGCGGTAAAAGTATCCAACCATTTTTACAGCAACCTTAACAAGAGATTCGATATAAATCTTCTATTTTCGATCTGGAGTGAAAGTCAATCCCAGGAGCTTAGCAAAACAAGCAGCTGTAGCGAACAGAAGCGGTAATTCCCCTACTTAAGAAAGAGTGTTCATTTCGACTGCGGCAAAATAAGGATCCGAGCGTTGGTGGTAAAAGAAGAGAGAGGCTTGGCGTCAGAGCTGTTTAAAGTAACAAGCCACTTTCTCCCCCATTACATCACGTGCGTATTAGTTGTTTTTTTTGTTTTTTGTTGTTTTTTTTCAATTAATAATTTATTACAGAGACGCCGCATTCATCTTCAAGATTTATATCACTCTGTTTTTCTCTTATTGTTGCTTGCGTTCCTATCTCTCCGCTTTCCCTGCTCACTTTCGAACAGCAATACACATAAAGCTGTCAAATTACAAATAGTAAAATTATATCGTGATAAATATATGGCTGCCTTCGCCGACTTTCCCGCCTCGTTTTCATTTTAAAGACTCCATCTTGATTTCTGTGTAAATATATCCTCTTGTCATCTCCGAGCGTCTTAATACGTATTTAAACATGACATCAAATTCGAAATCTTGAATTACTATCATTTCGCCTTAAATCATAATGTTGTACGTCATTCAGCATAAACTATTTCTCAAAGATATTTATTTATATTATATTAAAAAAACAAAAAAACGTAAGTAGATAATATTCCTAACGTCATACATTCGGCTTCCTTTATCTTTCATATGTCTTTGCTTATCAGTAAGTAATTACGAAGACAATGTTTTCCTCGGGTTTTTAGATGCGCACAACAATCTCGATAAGAGGTTCTGTCCGTCGGTTTGAAATAACATGTTCGTCGGTCTGTCACACTTAAGTTTAAAATAACAAATTAAGATACGTCCACGAATCTATATAAATGGTTATGTCGGTCAATCGGTCTGTCCGTCACACTTAAGTATGAAATAGGATTTTCGTCAGTCTGTTCGGCGTAAATTTGAAATTTAATGTTGAGATGCGTCCACACATCTATATGAATGGTTATAATATGTCTCTCGGTTGGGGTGTCAAACTTAAGTTCGAAATAGAATTTCATTTTGTCTGTCACGCTTAAGTTTGGAATAGGATTTTATTTTGTCTGTCACACTTTAGTTTGTAATAGAATATTATTTTGATTGTCACGTTTAAGTTGTAAATAGGATTTTATTTTGTCTGTCACACTAAAGTTTGAAATATGATAATATTTTGTTTGTCACACTTAAGTTTGAAATTTATCTTTATTTTGTCTGTCACACTTAAGTTTAAAATAGAATGTTATTATGTCTGCCACGTTTAACTTTGAAATACGATTTTATTTTGTCTGTCACACTTATGTTTGAAATAAGATTTTATTATGTCTGTCACACTTAAAAATAGAATTTTATTATGTCTGTAACACACTTAAGTTATAAATCGGATTTTATTTTGTCTGTCACACTTAACTTAAAAATAGAATTTTATTATGTCTGTAACACACTTAAGTTATAAATCGGATTTTATTTTCTCTGTCACACTTAACTTAAAAATAGAATTTTATTATGTCTGTAACACACTTAAGTTATAAATCGGATTTTATTTTCTCTGTCACACTTAACTTAAAAATAGAATTTTATTATGTCTGTAACACACTTAAGTTATAAATCGGATTTTATTTTCTCTGTCACACTTAACTTAAAAATAGAATTTTATTATGTCTGTAACACACTTAAGTTATAAATCGGATTTTATTTTTTCTGTCACACTTAACTTAAAAATAGAATTTTATTATGTCTGTAACACACTTAAGTTATGAATCGGATTTTATTTTCTCTGTCACACTTAACTTAAAAATAGAATTTTATTATGTCTGTAACACACTTAAGTTATGAATCGGATTTTATTTTCTCTGTCACAGTTAACTTAAAAATAGAATTTTATTATGTCTGTAACACACTTAAGTTATAAATCGGATTTTATTTTCTCTGTCGCACTTAACTTAAAAATAGAATTTTATTATGTCTGTAACACACTTAAGTTATGAATCGGATTTTATTTTCTCTGTCACAGTTAACTTAAAAATAGAATGTTATTATGTCTGTAACACACTTAAGTTATGAATCGGATTCTAAATAAGAGTCTATCGCCCAAGAAAGAGATCATGCAACGAGGCTTATTTTTTTATAAATCATAAGATTATTTACTCTCGAAAGGGTTAAACGTAATTATACATAGACATATATATATATATATATATATATATATATATATATATATATATATATATATATACATATATATATACAGAAAATAAAATATGAAAATAAAAGTTGTACAAATACAATATTTATTAAATCACCATATATTCTTTTCTTTTTTTTTTAACCGTCAATTTTTTAACAGAATATTCATTTTCATTTCGCTCTAACTTTTGAACTGGTAACATAAATTATTTGTAATTATTACCATCGGAACTCTTGATTTTTTTTACCAAATTTGAACTTCATTACCTTGCCTGGAAGCTGAAATTCGGCAATGACTAATGTATTACAACTCTGGTGTTGACCTACTATTCTTTTCATTTGGATCTTCGGGATTGGATATTACTTTTGCCTTTTCGCATTTTCTACGGATTTTAAGCATACGGTCTACACAATCTCCTCTGAATATTGTGGAACACTCAACCTTTTATGAACAACATTTTGAGAATTTTGAGTATTCCGTTTTTTTTTAATTTCTATTTGAGTTGGTTACCCGAGTTTTCGAATCATTTTGGCCAAGAAACTTTCATCTTATATATGTATTATATGTATTCATTTTCAAAGTTAAATGTTTACCGGCAATATTTAAATTACCGATTTAATCCTCTGATGAGAAGATATTTTTCTTTGAAAATCCATGGGTTAAGGATAATGAGATCCCTCCTTGCATTTGAACTTATGATGATTTAATAAATATTGTGTTTGTACAGCTTTTATTTTCATCTTTAATTTTCTGAATTTATTGCTATATCCAATATATTGAGCTTTCTATTAACACGATAGATTATTATTTAAAGATACATCATTTATCTTTAAATTTTTATTCAATGTCATATATATATATATATATATATATATGCGTGTGTGTGTGTGTGTGTGTGTGTGTATTTAGGCAGCATTTTCTCTGTAATAAAAATGTTGTTGAATATGACAGACAACTTATGTTTGGATATCCTTGTGTGGATCCTTTCCATTTGCCGAATTAGGATCTTTGTTTCGGTGGGGAATTGGCTGATGAATCTGCCATAACTGTAGGTGTCCCAACTACTTTCAAGGCCATCTGGGTCCAATTAATTAATTAATTAATTATGCCAATTGCCCCACCGAAATAAAGACCCTGATTCGGCAAAGGGAAATGATCCACATAAGTATATCCAGAGATAAGTTGTCTGTCATAGTCACCAACATATATATATATATATATATATATATATATATATATATATATATATAGAGAGAGAGAGAGAGAGAGAGAGAGAGAGAGAGAGAGAGAGAGAGGGATGAAAGAAGAGTGATAAACATGTACGAATGTCCAGATTTATTTCAAACTTCGATTGTTCAATGCGAGGTATATTCTGTAATAAAAGTATGTTTATTATTCTTTCCTTCAGCCAAGGCTTTTCAAAGATCGAAATCTTATCATCAGAGGAATTATATAGATAGATAATCAGATGGGCTGACCTTTTACATTTAAAAAAAATATATACACAGTGGAATCGTCAGCGTACTGAAAGAGGTCAGACCACGATGAGAAATGGCGTTATATCGATAAAAAAAACGTCTTTCCGAGTGGATGTCAATAAAGGTTTTGTAGAGAACAACACGCACATTCGAAGCAAAATAGCAATTTTCAACTGCTGAGCTGATTTGCTTGGCGAATTTCTCACTTACACTGCCTAACCAAGGTAAACGAATGTAAATCGAACATTAAGTCACCGTATTTGGTTTTATTTCGGAAAAATTATTTATTTTCCTTTTGTTTTCATGACTGACCTAATCACATCAAGTGGATAGCCATTATTCGTTATAGTTTTTATTTCTTCGTCCAATTTTGATGTTGAACAAATCATAAGGGCTCTGTGTGTTGGATCCAAATTAAGTTTACCTTTCGTTTGTTAGAACAAAATGAATTCCAGCGGATGTATAGTCATGCATATCGTAGCCAGTTATCGTCTCCTTCCATTCCTGAAAGCATATCCGTGCAGTTGATGAAACTTTCCACTACATCCGTTGAATTCAGTTTTAACAATGTAATGTATAGGCAAATAGACGGTGTATCCATGGGCTCAGTCCTGGGACCGACAATGGCGAATATTATTGTGGGTTTCCATGAGAAGGAATTATTATCTAGAACCACTAAACCGTTAGTCTACTTTGGATATGTAGACAATACATTTTTGCCTTTTTAATAATAAAACAGGGGCAAATAAATTCTTGTCCTTACTCAATAGCATGCATCCCGCATTAAAATATACCTAAAAAGGAGAGCGCAATTCCACTTTAGCTTTCTTCGGTGTATTGTAACCTACGTTTACAGGACTATACACCCGCTGAGAATGGCATTGAAGATGAGAATAGTAGTCCAAAAATCCAAATAATACAAAGCGAAATTAAATCAACAAGAATTCAAAATGGCGGAATGAATATTACAATTGAGGGGTGAAAGCCCTAATTTTTTTCTTCTGCCGCCCTGTCCTAATCTGATAAAAAGAAAATGTAAAAAGCTTTCCGAGTGGGTAATTGAGTTCATTGAATTCTCATTGGTTCTTTCTTGCCAAATGAATGCGGGCCAGTGGATCCTTTAGCAATGGAAATGGCGGCACTAATTTTGGAGCCGCCATTATGATTCGTTCTGGCCTAAAGATGTAAGGAAAATGAATATTGAATCGAAAGTGAAAACAAAAATATAAAATCTCAGTAAATAGTTTAATAAAGAGCGGGGGAGGGGAATAGAATAATTAAAGTGTTTAAAAGAAAAGTGAGACAGGGGGTATAGTTAATCAAGGAAGGCACGGGTGTGAAATAAGGGGTAGGTTGAAATGGCGTAAAGAAGAAATAAAAAGATGTAAAAAGAAGGGGATATAGAAGAAGAAGAAGAAGAAGAAGAAGAAGAAGAAGAAGAAGAAGAAGAAGAAGAAGAAGAAGAAGAAGAAGAAGAAGAAGAAGGGTGAGAGGAAGACGAAGAGAAATGAGAGGAAGAAAGATGAAAAGAAGAAGACGAAAATGAAGGGAAAAATATGCAGTGGAAAAATTGAGAAGAAAAAGTAGAAGACAAAGAAGAAGAAAAAATTAAAAGGAGATTGATAAAAAGAAAAAGAATAATAAAAAGAAGAAAAAGAAAAGAAGAAGAAGAAGAAATAGAAGAAGAAGAAGAAGAAATAGAAGAAGGGTGAGAGGAAGAAGAAGAAAAATGAGAGGAAGAAAGATGAAAAGAAGAAGAAAAAGAAGGGAAAGATATCCAGAGAAAAACAATGTAGAAGAAAATGAAGAAGACAAAGAAGAAAAAATAAAAGGAGAATGACAAAAAGAAAAAGAATAATAAAAAGAAGAAAAAGGAAAGAAGAACAAGAAAAAGAATGAAGAGGAAAATGAAGAAGACAAAGAAAAAATAAAAGGAGAATGATAAAAAGAAAAAGAATAATAAAAAGAAGAAAAAGGAAAGAAGAACAAGAAAAAGAATGAAGAGGAAAATAGCCGTAGAAAAAGAAGGAAATAAAGAAGTAGCAGAGTAAAAAGAAGAAAAAGAAGAAAAGGAAAACAAAAAGAAGAGAAAAATAAAAAGATATACCGAGGAAAACAGGCTGTAGAAGAAGAAGAAGAAGAAGAAGAAGAAGAAGAAGAAGAAGAAGAAGAAGAAGAAGAAGAAGAAGAAGAAGAGTAGGGGGGGAGAAGAAAGATATACAGAGGAAAACAGCCGAAGGGGAAGAAAATCCTGAGAAAGGTACGGAAAGATTGAAAGTAGAAGTTGGAATTAAAAACAAAATAAACAAAAAAAGAGAAGAGCATCGATGAAAGTAAGAAATGATATTCGGAAGACGAACCCATTCCTGACAACTGAAGTTTGCCAAATTTTATGAATCAAATTTTTTATTTAAGGTTCGCGATGAGAACGCTATTTCAAAGACCGACGAAAATTCACTCAAAACTTTAGTTTGAATAGTCGACGAAATTGCTTATATCAGGCTTCAACGTGACAGACCGACTGACAGAGGCTCGTATAGAGATGATTGGACGTATCTATAAACGCTGTTTCCAACTTACGCCCGGCAGACAGATGCTATTTTAATCTCAAGCGTAATAGACGAGAAAAATGCTATTTCAAAATTGAGCATGACACACTGACAGACGAATAGTCTCTTTTTTAGATGCTTGTGTGCATCTAAGATACGATTTCAAACTTAAGATTGAAAGAGCGAAGAGAGAACTATTTTTAATTTATGCTGGCCAGACCAACCAAAATTATATTTCAAACTGAAAAGTGATAGACGGACCAACGGAAATGATGTTATGTAATCGACTGAGCTTCAATCTCTGTCCTCCCTGTAAAACATTCACAGCAAAGACTCGTCTTCCTACAACCACTGAAAAATATTTCCTTTCTACTTCTGTGTATCTAAAACTAAACGGAATTTCACAAACAAAAATTCTTTCCAAGAACTTCCCATATGTGGAACGCAATACCAATGAACTCCTTCCCTGCTGACTACAACATGGTTGCTTTCAAGTCCAACGTTAAGAAATTCTTGTCAAGCTGTCCTCTTATATAAGGGCCGGGCAACCTTTTGAGAGTGAGGGCCAGATGAGACTTTTGGAAGGAGATCACGGGCCGGAGTGAACAACGAAATCTCAGAATTACTATATTTTGTTTAGATGAATAAATTGTACAAAAATTGCATTGAACACTCTACAAATCAATGAGACTGCTGGTGCTGTTTGCCATGAAAAAGTATTTCCATGTCTGGCTCGATGGTTGAGGTAGACAACAGAGGAATGTCATTGAGGTGGCGGTCCGAGAGTTGGGAGCGAAGATGAGACTTTGTGTACTTCATTTTCAAAATGATATGAGTTTTACTGGGAGGTCCGCGGGCCGGATTGCAATAATAAAGCCTAGCAGGGCGGCGGGTCGGACGCTAAGCCTTCGCGGGCCGGATGTGGCCCGAGGGCCGGAGGTTGCCCGCCCCTGTCTTAGGTAATCAAATTCTGCCCATTTCAGCCGTCGTTTTCAATCGTCTCAAGGTGTTGTTCATCGTCCTACTGAGAATCTCATTAACCCTTATCCTCGAGTGGCCTTTCGGCCTTCCTTGATAAGCGGTGACACATTAGCATAACATAAATTCTCATAGATGCGGGAACGGTTAAAAAAAAGAAAGAAAGAAAAGTTCTTTCTGATTGAATTGAATCAATAATCTTCCCGCCTTTTCTCGTCTCCAAAAATCAAGAGCGATTATGTTCACAAAGGCAAAACAAGCAATTCGACAAAATGGCGTCTTAAATATTTAATTGGACGGACACACCAAAACCTCTTCACCGCCGTTGCATTCAGTTGTTAATGCTTTATGGTCACGCCGCCCTATTTCTGACCTTTTTGTCGTCGTTTTGCTGCGAAAACCATTCAGAATTCTCATAATTTAACACGGTTTAGAAAAAGCGTGGTGTCTATTGAAGTCTCAAGCCACCGATTTTCCCGCCGCGTCACCAGTCAAAGATAAAACGGGTGAATTACCCTCTTCTATGAAAGGATATCTTCACGGATATAGAATTATTTAATTTCTTCTTATTCGACTCTATCGAAATTGTGTTCTTATTTTTCTCCATTAATAAGTAAGTAAAGTGATTGACCATAGTCGAGGGCAATCCGAAAGCCCCCCTTTTTATTTGGCTACTACACCAGATTACTCCACTTACCCTTTGTTGTGACCTTGAAGTTGCGACAATAAATAAGACAACGTGGTGGTATATTTACAAGAGTGTCTTTACAGAAGTACAGAATATTATAAGGTTTGCCTGAGACTGCTTATATTTACTTCCTTCCAACCGCAGGAAGATGTGACACAAGGTTGGAAAGTGAGGAGAGTCAAGCCAGCGCCCCTAAAGAAGGGGCACTCTGACCTTTAAAAACATTGCCTGCAGCATTCCCCGGTCGGGGCGCCTTAGGCAGTAAGCAATAAATTTACTCCAGCCCGACAGATAAAAGGCCACTGAAAGGCCCCACTTCTCGCCGGACTGATTGTCAAGAACAAATCTTCGACTGGTATTACCAGTTCGAAGTCTCTAAGAAACTGAAGTTGCGAAGAGCTATATAATTCCGTCCCATCGTAGGAATATTAGACACAAGGTCGGAAGGTAGGGGATAGTCAAGCCAGCGCCTCTAAAGAAGGAGCTCTCTGACCTAGCAAAAATAGCCTGAGCAGCCCCGTCGGCATTCCCCGTTCAGGGCGCCTCAGGCAGCAAGCGATAAACTTACTCTAACCCAAAGAGGGGAGGCAAAGCCTGGGGGTGGACCACCCAGGACCGCAAGATAAAAGGCCACCGAAATGACCCAGTTCTCGTCGTTGAGAACGAATCCTCGACTGGTATTTACCAGTCCGACGTCTCTGAGCAACTGAAGTCGCGGAGAGACGGCTTCGAGACTTCGTCGTAAGCTCCTGTATAGATGGTGTGCAGAGGAGTCCACACCATTACGAAATAGGGGAGATCACACTCGCACCATAACACACTTGTTTTTTACATAATGACGCTGAGCGTTTATTAAGGGGACAGCAAGTATTTATTAAGGGGACAGCAAGTATTTATTAAGGGGACAGCAAGTATCATTTTTTAAGTATTTAGTATGACTCAACCGATTGAACCCTGATCTCCTTGCCCATTATGTCGAATGGTTAGGTTATTTATTAGTCACTATTTATCGAGGTTAAATGCCATTCGAGGATAAGATTCAATTAGATGTGTGTACTGTTAGTTGAATAAAAGAAGAATGTTATGAGAGGAATGAAAATGATGAACGAAATGAACAAAATGTGATTACATATGACAAGTAGTTGTTGACTTTCGATTTGAAGACGGCCTTGCTGTAGTCTGTAGTGAAGCAGTCCTGTGGTAAAGTATTCCACAGATGGGAAGTTCTTGGAAATAAACTCTGTTTATGGAAATTTGCGTTTCATGTGAAGCTCATGTACTAAGAAACGAAATTCTTTGCAGTTGAGGCAGTAAGATGAGTTCTTATTCTGAATTACTTACAGGGATTGAAACCCAGTCGGGTACCTTCTATTAAAAAAAAGCGATAGAGTAGAGAAAGACTAGCAACGTCTATTCTGTGAAAAATGCATTTTAGAAACGAGATAAGACCGTCCCCTACTCTTGCAATTCACATGTATCAGGTTTGCCCTGAATTTGATCCATGGTTATTAGACACTAAGTAAGCAAGATTCCCTGAATTTCAATATCTTCATAAACCATAAAAGGCTTCATAGACCTTAAAAGGCTCAAGCCTTACATTTTAGACATTTCTTAGAATCAAAATTTGAATAATGGTTCCAGTTATACGGTTTAGTAGCATTATATCGTGATTTTAATCTGGCTGAATAGAAGTATGGACAAATAGACAAGTTTCTCTCTCTCTCTCTCTCTCTATATATATATATATATATATATATATATATATATATATATATATATATATATATATATATTACTGTATTATCATTATTATTTATGTATATATTAGTGAAATTTTAAGCTGAATTATTTCGACACTTGATTATTGGGGAAATGGTAGTTTGATCAGTACCATCGGGGAGCCATGAATATTATAACTGTCCTGTTTTTAAATCTCCGAAACAGTTACATGGTATGCTGATGACTCCCGTGTTAATATTAGACGCTTAAGTTAAAGTCTCCTGTTTTTGTTTCACTGTTAGATACTTAACCCCCCTTTTTATTTTATTTACTTATTTTTTAATTTTATTTATGAATTTTCCAACGAATGTTAAGTCTGCAATGTCTTGGATTTAGTTAGTTTCTCTGGGAATTTAAACTGCATTTTCCTTTTTTATTTATTTTTTTTATTTTTTATTTTTTAAATTTAAATTTTTTCTTCTTTTGTTTAAAATGACTCAAAGCTTCTTTAGACTATATATATATATATATATATATATATATATGAGAAAGAAAGGATGAAAGTAATCCGACGTAAAGGGAAATGAAAAAGGAAAACCAAAAAGGATGATTTTTATGTATTCATCAACGTTTCGTCTTTATTTGTAAGACTTCTTCGGGATGATAATATTAAGAAAATGTCATGGAAGTACGTGAACATACATATATATATATATATATATATATATATATATATATATATATATATATATATATATAGACAGAGAGAGGGAGGGGGAGAGAGAGAGACAGACAGACAAGGAGGGAGGGAAGGGGGTCAGTTTAGCGCTTGCAAAAGTGATGGCAACATGGTACAACCAAGTCTTCTCTCCCTTTTCTTTCCTTCACATCACACATGTACGATTCTTCTGCACTTGAAGGAAACAGTCCATTCTGGTCTTATCACCATTTTCCATCCTACTACGACATTTTAATGAGACTGATTACAGCAATCCTCTCTTTGGTAAACGAACCTCAAAATCCGCCCCCGGACTAAAACAAATCGTGCCGACTTCTCAAGTTCAACCTCTTTGGTTCCCGAGGGTGATGCTGGTCGGTGCGGGTGAGCTATTTTTATCAGGTCCCATCTGTCCAGCTTGTGTCTCTCTGACCCTCCTAGTCACTCACAACCCCGTTTCCTTTCTACTGCCCGCCCAAACCCCGCTTCAAAATGAAAAGCACCATCTTGAATTTGAACGGAACAAGATAAAGATGTACGGAACTCGCAAAGGATAATTTGATTTTCTAAATCCAGTTATGACATTTATAGTTCTACAATTTATCTGTATGTTCCAAACATAGTCGTTTGCACAGTTTCTTGTCGATTGTCTTTCCAACCCAGTCATGCCTGTTTATATATTGTTTTTGAGACAGCTTGTTGCATTAATTTATAATGTGTTTCATTGTTTCGTCTCGTGATCAATAGAATCAACATTTGCTATTTTTTATGTTTGTATACTAACTAGTCACCTCTTATTAAGGCGCAAAGGCCACTCGACAATAAAGGTTAATGAGTGTGTCAGTTCGACCAGGAAAAACACTCTGAAAGAACCGGAAAATAATGTGTGAGAAGGGGCAGAATTTGATTATTTAATAAAATAGCGCAGTAATGTGTTAACATTAGAATTGAAAACGACCATGGTGTAGTCGGCCGGGAAGCAGCCCCGCGGCATTGTGCTCTACACACGGAATGTTCTTAGAAAAATTTCGTTTAGTTCCATGTCCACGGAGGGAGAAAAGAAAAATTATTTACAGTTTTTATAACCTCGTAATTTAGGTTATAATAAGTAATAACTCGTAAAGAAAATGGATGAACTATCAAGGGAAACGTTTAACAGATTTATTAAAACTGAACACAGAATGAATTATTGAATTAATTCGCCGCTGGACGCGATTTTGATATTAACAGTCTGAAACCGTGATCTGTGTTTACTTTCTCTCCGGGCATCCTCCATTTCCAAGGGCGATAACTCTTAACTCCCGGAATGGTTCAAAGGGGGATAACTCGTTTTCGTTAGTTGTCCTAACAGCAGTTACTCTAGGTAGACGAGTTTTTGTTGGGAAGGTTTTACGGGGGGGGGGACTAGAAATTGGAGCCCAGTCGAACACCTAGCATTAGAATAACGATAACGTACAGAAAGGGTGCCTCTTTTAAGAAACAGACTGTAAGGAACAGAAGAGATCATCTACCACTAGATTTCGAAGTCGTTTTGTCTATCTGTTAATGGAATTTGTTTTGGTCCAAGTCTAAAATTACAGTCAAGGGAGGTAATCCAACTTTCAATTATAAGGTTCACTCTAGACTTAATTATTTCTGAATTTTTGCGCCGAAAGTTGGATTATCTCCCTTTACTATGATCATTACGGCGCCGATATATCAACATTATTCGTTTATCGATAAAATTTGATTTTCTTTTATAAAATAAAAACTACTTGATTAATTTACGTGATTTTTGGTATACGATATATTCATTCCGTCACAGGTATGTAAATCATACTGATATTTCTCAGTTAGTCTTATTATTATTTTTCCCCATGTCTCAGTAATTCTGGATATGCACCAAATATGTAGACGTTTCCACAAAAAATAACAAACAAAAATTAATGTGTGTAATTTTATAATTTTGTTACTTTAATTTAAAATAAAATAAAAAAAGATTTTTATTTTTATTTATTGATTATTTATTTTATTCATTTTTTTTTCTTTTTATATATCCTCTTTTATCCTCTTTTCTTTATATTTACTACTACTTATATTTATTTATCTACTCATTTATTTATTTTATTTATTAATTTATTTATTGATTTATTTATTCTTTTTATTTATTGATTTATCTATTCTTTTTATTTATTGATTATTTATTTTATTAATTTATTTTTTTCTTTTTATTTATTGATTATTTTTTTTATTATTTTTATTTATTTGTTATTTATTTTATTAATTTATTTGTCGATTATTTATTTTATTAATTTTTTTCTTTTTATTTATTGATTATTTATTTTATTCATTTTCTTTTCTTTTTATTTATTTTTTATTTATTTTATTAATTTATTTGTCGATTATTTATTTTATTAATTTTTTTCTTTTTATTTATTGATTATTTATTTTATTCATTTTATTTTATTTTTATTTATTTTTTATTTATTTCATTCATTTATTTGTCGATTATTTATTTTATTAATTTTTGGTATACGATATATTCATTCCGTCACGGGTATGTAAATCATACTGATATTCATCAGTTTGTCTTATTTTTTTCCTCCGTGTCTCTGTAATTCTAGACGAGCACCTTTGTTTTGATCACGTTGTTTTGCTTTGTTTTCGCGGGTGTCAGTAACGGTTCCGTTTCTCTATTCAAGTGTCCTTTACGTAGTCATGTCACTGTTTATCTCATGCAACTTCTTTGGTCCCACTTAAAAATAGGCCATATAGTTACTTTTCTTTTCATGTTTTGCCCCGTTTTACTGTTCGCTGTATTGTTCAGCTTTGGTGTTCTTTATGGCGACGGTAAACGTCATCTCTATAATTTGGGTCATCTATTTTTCTCGTTCCTTAAATCTACACAATCTTCGTTGCTTACTACAACTCTTCTATTGTCTAACTCCTGGAGAGGAGTAAATAAATACTAGAACTCTTCTTTTCTTTCTGTTATTTTATAGATGGAATCGGTCTAGATCAGTGCTCTTCAAACTTTTTTTGTCGCGACCCCTTTTTGGAAAAAATTTTTTTTCGTGACCCACCAAAATTTTTTATAAATAAAAAATAAGTTTGAATATTATTTTAAAAATTCCATAGTTATAATTTTGGCGACCCCCTTTCTATGGTTATGCGACTCCCCTGGGGGTCGCGACCCCCACTTTGAAGACCCCTGGTCTAGATCATCACCTTTAGTGGCTAACATTTGGTTCCTTTGCGAGTCTAATCTATATCTGAGAGCTCTTTTAAGGATAAACGTTGTACATTTTAGGACTGATATCTGTACTTCTAAAACAGCTTTTTCTTCTTGAGTCGAGATATTGTTTTACTTTTTTGTTTCATTAGACCAGTCTCCCTTACCACAACCGATAT
The DNA here is from genome assembly GCA_963556195.1 of Sepiola atlantica. Lineage (NCBI taxonomy): Eukaryota > Metazoa > Mollusca > Cephalopoda > Sepiida > Sepiolidae > Sepiola > Sepiola atlantica. The sequence goes on from OY744544.1 coordinate 20,785,433, forward strand.
AATATTCATTCGCAAATCGTTCCTGGTGCATAGTCATTGGTTTGCTGGTTTCTGAATTCTTTTATTTCTATTTTATAAAGGAGACTGTGGAGCTTAATAGAAGTTAGGTTCACCTGTTTATTTTTTTATGGAAATCGGTCCAGACAAGACATGAAACCACTTAATGTAAGGAACTAACAGCGAAAGATGATTATCGGAGAGACAGTAGATGCCTATTGGCGTTAGACTTGAAAAGACCAAGGTAGGAGGAAAACAGTCAGCAGTAAGAGAGTTCCACAAGCCTGCAGTTCTTGGAAAATAGCTACTGGAATAGGAATCTGTATTGCAATTGATGGAGAGACCACTTAACCAACGAGTCAAACTAGCTAGAACAAAGGAAGCATGGAATAGATCACACAATTATTCATTTTTTATGTTTCAGATTCACGAGATAGACGAAGAAATGCAGATGACAGAAAGAAGCTTAATATTAACAGATTACTCAAAACGGTATTCGAAAAAAAAAGATATAAATGTATTTTTGAAATGTTTTCCGGCTACCAGACTCCAGCTATGTAAAGGAATCATGCAAGAAATATCAAGAGGACGTCCACGCAGCCGACCAGATAAGGGTTGAGCCGGCATGCCGTTCCTGACAGCTGAAAGACTCGTTCAAGACCGTGATAAATGACTGAATTTTGTTTTAAAGCATGCGGTGAAGCTCTCTGGAATATGCAAATAAGTCAACAAAGTGAAGTCATGTCATTCAATTTTAAAGACCTTTCCGGTTTTTCTGATGTATTCCGCTTCATTGTGGCCTAGAATGTCCAGGTATTTATAATTAACGCGTTCGTATAGTACTTCTATACCTTCCGTTGTTTCGAGTTTTCCCTTCTTCACCACAAGTAGTGCACACTTTAAAAAAAATCCCAAATGCCATTCCTATATCCGGACTAAATATTATAATTGCGCTTTTTAGTGCCTCTAGCTCCTTTTTTGTTCGTTTTTTGACAAGGAATAAAATTATAAATAAGATTATTTTATGGTTTGCTTCGTTTCGCCGGATCCTGTGTGTAATTTTTTGGCCATCTTATTTTTTCTCTGTGTACACTGGATAACGCTATCGTTTTGTGACGTCATCCATTAAAACAGAGGTAGAAATTAAACGTGCGCAGTCGATGACGTCGCTAAAAATGACGTCATATATTAAAAACAAAGAAGTGTAGGTAACAACGCACAGTGGATGACATCACAAAATTATGACTCTTCCATCACGTTTATCTAGACGAAGGATCACGGGTCGCCTATTAGACGCACCGTATTGACCCCTAAAGTCTAACACACACACACACACACACACATATATATATATATATATATATATCATGATTTTGGGGGGAATACAAAACTTTATTATTACAAGCATGAAAGGAAGACGAATTCTATCGTTCATGATTAAAAGTTAATGGAGAGGTGAAAAACAAAAAAGTAAAAAATAAAAATAATGCCAGCCGACCGGTTTCGCCCTCTCTTAACAAAGGCTGTATCGAGGGATTAAAAAAACACAAGGGGTTTAAAAAAAAAACGGGGTGAAAAGAGAAAGTACAGAAAATAAAATAGCGTTATGTTATATGTACAATGGATCAACGTTCGTCTCAAACGTCCCTCCCTTTGCAAGCAAAGGGAATGTCTATTGGGACTAGATGTGATCAGTCTCTAAGTTTCATCCTCCATTGTACATATAACATAACGCTATTTTATTTTATGTAGTTTCTCTATTCACCCCGTTTTTGTTTTAAATCACTTGTTTGTTTTTTTTAATCCCTCGATACAGCCTTTGTTAAGAGAGGGCGAAACCGGTCGGCTGGCATTATTTTTATTTTTTTATTTTTTCCTTTTTTTTCTCTCTTCATTAACTTTTAATCATGAACGATAGAATTCGTCTTCCCTTCATGCTTGCAATATAAATATATATATTAGTTATAAATATTATTTATAAATAATTATTCAAAACTCTCGCTATATTGAGCATTTTAAGTAAGTTAACAAACCGTTATTTATAGCGTAATGCGATACTTTAGACAACGCCTATTGAGTTCTCTTGGCGATTTACCGCCACATAAATAACTAAACCATTGATCAACATTAGTACTACAATAGTGTTCCTCATCTTTCGGCTGACAATCATTTCCGTCTCATGAACTCTTGAGTGGCTGTAAGTGGTGACCCAATAGTAAATAAAAAGTTGTGTTTTTATTTTCTTTACTTTTAGTTTGTGTTTGTTTGTATTTTTAAACTACCTGAACGGTGTTACGTTCGTAGTTTATTAATAAGTAGTTATTAAATGAACTTTTGTCTGCATAGCCTCTTTCATTTTTAATACTTATAATATAACGAGCAGGTTCTCAGTCTGTCTTTCTGTCTGTCTATCCGTCGGCGAGAATTTTTGTAAACGTAAGAAAGGAGGGGCGGGGCGCGAATAATTACTATTTACTTAATTTTTCAAGTCAGCGTTAATAATCTTGTATACGTTAGAATTACGTTGGGAAACTATTAATTACTTAATTTAGATTAAATAACATTAAATAACATTAAACAACATTAAATAACATATAAATAAAGTAGAAAGAATCTTCAAGACGAGACTGCGATTCGAACACACAACGTGTTAAGACTCTTACTTAATATAATACTCTTTCAACTTCTTTATATACTGTTACCAAAAAGTCGGTCAGACACCAGACGGGTTTTGCAATTTACATAATTCATTTATTTTAAACTTCTAATCAATTCATATTTACAAATATACACTTATAACTGCTATTCTCAAATTTACATGTTTTCTTTCTATCACTCAAGTGTATATCGCTCTGTTTTTTTTCTTCTGATGGCGGCTTAGAATATTACTGTCTGATAGTAGCAGACGTGTTAAGGGACGGGTAGGGGTCAGAAGAGGTTGCACCAAGCGGAAATTGCGCAAACACCGTTATTTCCGGGCGAAGCACGCTTTCTCTTTTGCCTTCCGTTTCTTCATCCTTAGTTGGCAAGATTTCAACGAGATTAGACATGTTTTGGGGCGCGCTGCCCCGAAATTGTTGACAGTCCACGACAACGAGCAATGTAGTTAAAACTGATTATAAGCATCTCCCTCACACATGGAAGTCGTGGGTTTGCTTTTAATAACTTGTTTTTCTGTCGGCGTGTTGTATATCTAACTTTAATTCCAACGAGAATTCATTCCTAAGCCGATCGTAGACTGACTACTGAAGTCACAGTTAATTGCTGCAGTTGAGCGTGGGAGACACAAGGTACGTGTTTGAACGTTCACGTATTTTATTTTAGAGCCCGCGTGAGACATTTATACCTCCCCTCTGAGGGGTGGTTATGTAACATTACGCTTGTTAGTCATTTTACGTTTAAGGGGCGCTCTCATTTGTTTCATATGTACAGGTAGGTTTTTTAAGGGTTTTATTTCATACTAATGTGTCACCACTTACCGAAGCCAAAAGTCAATCGAGGTTAATGAGATTGTCACCTGGACGACGAACAATACCATGAGAAGATTGAAAATGATGGACGGAATGGACAAGCTTTGACTACTTAAAAGGACGACTCGACCAGTATTTGCAAACGTGAGAGTTAAAGATGAACATTTTGTAATTGGTAGGGAAGCTGTCCCTTAGTAATGTGTTCCATAGATGGGAAATCATTGGAAAGTGTGTATTGCATTTTAATAATTGAAACAAGTTATTTGCGCAACTGTAGCTAAGTATTAATGTGTTCATTTCCTTAGAAAATGACCTCCAGGCTGTAGTGGATTGGGGTCATAAATGGTTGGTAACTTTTAATGTCACAAAGACAAAGCTCCTTTCCTTCAATAATTACAAGAAACCTCTCCAACCACCGATTGTCATGGCAAATAACACCCTACCTGAGAGTTCATCATTCAAACTCCTCGACCTAACCTTCACAGGTAACATGAATTGGAACAAATACATTGAAGACATTGCTAAGGCTGCCGCAAAAAAGATTGGCTCCCTCAATCGTGCTAGTAAACTCCTCACACCTGACATTATCCTGTATCTTTACAAAGCCACCATCCGCCCATGCATGGAGTATTGTTGCCACATCTGGGCTGGTGCATCATCTACTAGTCTCTCACTCCTTGACCAGGTCCAAAAAAGAGTTGCCAACCTAATAGGTCCCTCACTGTCAACCAAGCTCCAGTCCCTGTCCCATCGCCGCAATGTAGCATCCTTGTGCTTGTTTTACAAATACTTCAATGGATTATGCTCCGATGAATTGGCTACTCTGGTGCCCCCTCGACGTAAATTCACTAGACCAACTCGACAATCAACCAAATCCCATTCATTCACTGTGGAGGTTCCCAGATGCCGGAGAGCCTTCTACTCAAATAGCTTCTTTCCTCGTGCTGCTGGACTCTGGAACACCCTCCCTGCTCCCTGTTTCCCCAACAGTACTGACATGCAGAAATGTAAAACTAATGTAAACAGACATCTTGCTGCGCAGATCCCAATTTAGGCTGACCCCCACCCCCAATCTTCTCCCCTTTTCTTTTTTCTCAGTAGCCCCTTACGTCTACAGTGGCGGCCTGCCTTGTTTGGGGTGAACTATGTTAAAAAAAAAAGCTATTTTCTGTAGTTTGTTCGTTATTGTAGAGTGTATGTTCATAAGCCTGGGAATTATGTCTCCTACATTTGTCTGTATATTTTTTTTGTATGGTTGGTCAGACCTTATTATGTGTCTATTATTACGTAAACGTTTTTGTTCTGCTGGAATTGTATGTTAATTTTTCGATGAACCCGTTGTTTGTGGATGTTTCGCAATCTCTTGTAGCTTTCTTGAAAATAGTTTCATTCGATGAGTTATCAGATAACCTGCGGCTGATCGATTGTGTTAGTGGTTTGAGGAAGTACGTATGTATAGTGGATGGTCGTTTTGTTTTCTTAAAAGCTGTGGTTATTCCTTTGTCTGTGCTGAATATTACGTCTTAGAAATCGTTTTTGTTAGGTTTGTTTTTTAATATTCATATCTAATCCCATTTGTTTGAAGATCTTCCTAATTTATATTCAAATAGTTTTATCTGTTGTGGTTCCGTTATGATTTCTGAGTATCATAAGCCCATCGTCTCTGTATGGTCCTATATCGTTCTTATTTATGGTTTCTTCGGCGACGTTTCAAAGAATATCTCTATTTATATAAAGTTAGGTATGTGTATATATTTATATATTTGTTTATATAGGATTCACTCCGAAACTAAAAAAACAAACATTGTTATTTATTTTGGAACATAGCGTCTAAGCGTAAGGAGTCGTAATGTAGGCTATATTTAATTTAATTTATGATCACGCAAAAGGAGTGAAAGTGAAAATACCTCTGATTTTTGTGAAATCTTAACAATTAAAATATTCTCCAAATTTCAGTTTGTTTTCAGTATGTTAAAGGATTTCAAGGGCCGTAATATTGATACAACTTTCGATTTGAAAATTCAAATATTTCATGTTTGCATTGAATTTTATCCATAATCATTAGACATTAAAGATGCCGGAGAGCCTTCTACTCCAATAGCTTCTTTCCTCGTGCTGCTGGCCTCTGGAACTCCCTCCCTGCCCCCCGTTTGTCCGACAGTACTGACATGCAGAAATTTAAAACTAATGTAAACAGACATCTCGCTGCGCAGATCCCAATTTAGGTTGACCCCCCCCTCCAACCTTCTCCCTTTTCTTTTTTCTCAGTAGCCTCTTACGTCTACAGTGGCGGCCTGCCTTGTTTGGGGTGAACTATGTTAACAAAAAAATGTTTTTTTAAATTAAGCAAGATTCTAATTTCTTCGTAAGACCCCTTAAGCGTAAGTCTTAAATTTTAGACACGTTCTAGAATCAAAATCATGTAATGGATTTTTATCAAAATTGGAATAAGGATTCTAGACATGAAGTTTAGTTTCATTATATCTTTATTTTGATAGTCGTAAGTTGTAGAAAAACTGTTATGTTCGGGTAATAATCGGGTATTCTTCTAGATTGATTATATAACAAATACTGACCCAACGGGTCACGGTGGTCTGGTTTTAATAATACGAAAATAATGAAACGGTCGTTTACATTTTCTTTTTCTCATTTGACCGACGAATTCGAACAAATGATCGGTAAATGCTTGTAAAATCGGAGGTTGCCGCGTGGCTTGAAGGCAAACACTTCTTATTCGTCGTTCGATTTCAATTCAGCGGTGTAAATGAGCGTGAGTGGTCTCTTCACAGATTGTCTCGATGGGAAGAGGCCGTAAGGTTGAGAGATAATCGGGTCAGTTGGCTGACCGGACACAGCGTCCATTTGAAGAGGGGCCCCGTGGACGAATGTCTACGGGAGGTGGCCAAAGTCTCGAATCTATTTTTCGCTTCGTTGTGCCGCGTTTACCGCGGACAATTCCGTTTGACCCTCGGGAGGACGGCCAGATGGCGGGAAGATACACAGGGGGGAGGGGGGAGGTGGCGACGACGCGAAAAGGAACCGCGGAACAATTGGGGAATCGTTTCGTTGCTCTCGTGTGACTAACAATGGCCGCAAGGTAGAAAAACTGACAACGGTGTTTGTGCAGCAGAGTCGGAAGAAGGGCGGTGTAGGTGGTTGGCGGTCGGTGAGCGTGGGGGTGGAAAAAGGGCAGAGGAATACATTGGAAAGGGAAGCGGATATGATAAACAGAGTGAAAAGATTAAGAGGTAAAATGAAAAGGAACAAGAAAGAAAGAGAAACTGTAAGAAAGAACCAAAGAAAGCGAGAAAGAAAAAAGAGGGAAACAAAGAAGGGTTGAAAGTGGGGGTGGGGGATAAATAAGGAGAGAAAGAAAGAAAGAAAGAAAGAAAGTAAGAAAGAAGGAAAGAAAGATGGAAAGAAAAAAAGGAATGAAAAAAAAAGCAGTTAAATAAAGAAACGTTATAAATGGCTAAGAAAAAGATACTTATGGCAAATGAGTTACACGTAAACGTTTTTGGTTCATCTCCGAAACCCCAAAATACATTTAGCCTTACGAATGAATTCGTTGAATGAAGCACAATCGTTTCTGCGTAGCTCACTTGCCATAAGTATATTTCTCTCTCTCTCTCTCTCTCTCTCTCTCTCTCTCTATATATATATATATATATATATATATATATATATATATATATATATATATATACTAAGCTTTGATCGTGTACTGAGAGCACTGTTAAGGAAAATACTTTTTTAAACATAGATATATACAATATATTATATTTTAATATAAGTGTGTATATATATGAAACAGTAATATAAGATAGATAGATAGATAGATAGATAGATAGATAGATAGATAGATAGATAGATAGATAGATAGAAACAAAAATATATAAATATAGATAGAAAGGGAGAAAAGAAGGAAGGGATAAAAGAGATGAAGGAAGGAAAAAAGGAAGAAAAAACAAGAGAGCAGCAAAGAGAAAAGAATTAAACCAAATAAAGAAAGATAGATAGATAGGTAGATAGATAGAAAGAAAGAAAGAAAACAAGAAAGAAAGGAAGAAAGAAAGAAAGAAAGAAAGAAAGGAAGGAAGGATAGATAGATAGATAGATAGATAGATAGATAGATAGAGTGGTTTGATAGATAGATAGATAGATAGATAGATAGATAGATAGATAGATAGATAGATAGATAGATAGATAGAGTGGTTTGATAGATAGATAGATAGATAGATAGATAGATAGATAGATAGATAGATAGATAGATAGATAGATAGATACCTAGATAGATAGATAGATAGATAGATAGATAGATAGATAGATAGATAGAGTGGTTTGATAGATAGATAGATAGATAGATAGATAGATAGATAGATAGATAGATAGATAGATAGATATCATGCATAGAGATAGATAGATAGATAGATAGATAGATAGATAGATATCATGCATAGAGATAGATAGATAGATAGATAGATAGATAGATAGATAGATATGCATAGAGATAGATAGATAGATAGATAGATAGATAGATAGATAGATAGATAGATAGATAGATAGATAGATAGATATGCATAGAGATAGATAGATAGATAGATAGATAGATAGATAGATAGATAGATAGATAGATAGATAGATAGATAGATAAGAACTAAACGGAGGATGAAGATGAAGAATTAGACTAAGGAAAACATAGGAGTAAAGATCATATGTTAAAAAAAAGGGTAAAAGGTCAATTGCGAAAGGCGATAGAAAACAAAGAACAAGTTCAAGATGAAACGAAAAAATATTAAAAGAAAATCAACAATGAATGAATAAAAAGACACGTGGTTCAAGAAGAAGAAAAACAGACAGACAGATGAAGGACATAATAAACATCAACAAAAAAGAAATAAAAACAAAGAAAGGCGAATGCTAAACTAAAAGAAATTAGGGAGAGAAAAAAAAAGACATAAGAATTCAAAGGAATCGGTACAGAAACCGAAGACTTGAAAAATGTATTTCTTTAAACAATCGAGAGATGAATGTCAACGACAATATTATGAGGGTCTGGCATTTAACCAGCAGTGGTCGGCGTTCAAACCCTGATGAGATCATAATATTTTGAATACTTAGATCACCGTGTTATACGCAGTGGCTCTTCTTGCTTGACGAGACGGAATCAGACAAGCCCTCAAGACACAGTTGGCCTTATGCCTAAATAACATAAATATATACATACATACATACATACATACACACACACACACGTATATAATATATATTTATTATTGTTTATTATATATATATATATATATATATATATATTAATATCAAAATAAGTTCCTCGTTAAAAAGTAGAGCACTGTAAATGGTAGTACTAACACAGCGTGACGTCACTTGCTTTATATGCATCATTCCTTCACTTATAGAAGTTGAATGCCTGTATGTCTCGCCGCCTTTAAATGTGTTAAAATTATCATTGTTTATAAGCTGTTCAGAATTGGCCTATCGGTTAGCGATGTTGGATTGGGGTTGAAAAATACTTCTAATCCAGGGTTTCGAATCGTGTGACCGGTAGTGAATAGTCGTACTTCTATGCTGATGAGTCTTGATTGAAAAGAGACGAAACGTATACGTCCATAGATAAATAAACAATAACAAATATTTATATATATATATATATATATATATATAAAATGAAACTAGAGAGAATATATATATATATATATATATATTCTTTCTGGTTTCATTTTACTACAGTCGAAGTTCTCAGAATCAAGGGGCCCCTTCCTGGGGCTAACAGTTGATCTCTATATAAGATACATATATATTCGAATATTCTATTAAAATTCTCCTTTATTTCTCAAACGTTGAGTTCGTAAAGAAGTACAGAACATAAATTTTCCTCTTCCCAATTGACCCGTTAACTATGTTATAGTATATATTTCTTGTGGTCTCTTGGTTTAACCGAATTCCAGGACAAGAATTCATCTAGTCAGGTGGAGTATCCAGCTTGGTGGTGTTACTTGAGGTAACATCACTGGGAGAAGGTGCACCATTCCTTGTATGAGCCAGTGTATAGCCGTGCTGAGCGGATCTTATTTGTGCTGCGAATACTATGTTATTTGGAATATTTGGTCAGGGTTTTCTTGTAGAGGTAAGTATCCTCATGTCAGGTTGTCCTGATAAACCTTTGTACAGAGAGACCGAAGACACTCGAGGATTGTGTCTAAACTCCCCATAGGTATATATATATATATATATATATATATATATATATATATATATATATATATATATATATATATATATATATATATATATATATGGAAGATAAAAAACAGAAATACAATTTTTTATACAACTTATCTCCTTTAATCAGCAAACTAATACTAATTGGCCGGGACTTGAATATAGATCGAGGTTAGCTATTTTATAGCACATTCCAAACAAAACTTGTAAACATAACATCGATATTAAAAAAATTGTTCTACTTATTTCGAATTCTAACGTCTATTTTTCGTTCGAAAAAAAAAGACATATCCTATATCTATATAAAGCCACCATCCGCTCATGCATGTTGTATTGTTGTCACATCTGGGCTGGTGTACCAACCACTCGTCTCTCTCTCTCTCTCTCTCTCTCTCTCTCTCTCTCTTAGACAAGGTTAAAAAAGAGTCGCTAATCTAATAGGTCCCTCACTAGCCACCAAGCTCCAGCCTCTGTCCCATCGCCGAAATGTTGCAACCTTGTGCTTGTTTTCAAGTACCTCAATAAAATGTGCTCCGATGAACTTTCTACTCTAGTGCTCCCTCAACATAAATACACTAGACCAACCCGATAATTAGCTAAGTCCCATTCATTCTCTGTGGAGGTCCCCAGATGCCAGAAAGCCTTCTACTCCAATAGTTTTTTTCCTCGTGCTGCTGGTCTATGGAACTCCCTCACTGCTCCCTGCTCCTTGCTTCCTTGACTGTACAGACATGCAGAAATTTAAAACTAATGTGAACACGCATCTCGTTGCACAGCTTCCAATTTAAGATGACCTCCCTCCCATAGTTTCACCCTAATTCTCAGTAGCCCCTTACGTCTACAATAGCAGCATGTCATAGACGCATCACATATTTTGAATTCTAACGTCTATGCTTCGTTCGACAACACAACCAAAACATTTTTCGCATCATAGATGCACGACGTATTTTCAAATATTGACTTCTATGTTTTCCTTAAAATAAGCCATCTTGAGAAAGTCTTGATAATATAGTGTCGGCTTCAAGTAGATATAAAAAGAGAGCGATCAAAACTAATAATATAGTTTCGGCTTCAAGTAGATATAAAAAGAGAGCGATCAAAACTAATACTATAGTTTCGGCTTCAAGTAGATATAAAAAGAGAGCGATCAAAACTAATACTATAGTTTCGGCTTCAAGTAGATATAAAAAGAGAGCGATCAAAACTAATACTATAGTTTCGGCTTCAAGTAGATATAAAAAGAGAGCGATCAAAACTAATACTATAGTTTCGGCTTCAAGTAGATATAAAAAGAGAGCGATCAAAACTAATACTATAGTTTCGGCTTCAAGTAGATATAAAAAGAGAGCGATCAAAACTAATACTATAGTTTCGGCTTCAAGTAGATATAAAAAGAGAGCGATCAAAACTAATACTATAGTTTCGGCTTCAAGTAGATATAAAAAGAGAGCGATCAAAACTAATACTATAGTTTCGGCTTCAAGTAGATATAAAAAGAGAGCGATCAAAACTAATACTATAGTTTCGGCTTCAAGTAGATATAAAAAGAGAGCGATCAAAACTAATACTATAGTTTCGGCTTCAGACAGATACATAATCTCCATTATTATAGGGATGATTTTATAGTAAAGATTTGGCAGTCAAAATCATAAATAATTACTGTAGATGTGTACTATCAACTTACTATAAGTGTGTACTATAAACTGTATAAGCTAAAATGTTTACAATAAGTGTCGCTCACCAGCTCAACCGAGCTTCGAGTTTTATATTTTTCTTTCGAAGCTGAAATGTAATAAAATACATATTTTTTTATATATAAAGTATGCGTGTCTTCTTCCTCATTACAACCTTCAATTCCAGATGATGGACCCTGCAAGATAATTAATTATCGGAAGAGAATTAATGACACCTAAATGTTGGATAATGGCCCTATGGGAATGGACGTATCTGTTGGAAATCGTTGGTTTGACTTGCGCGGATTTGTGCGGGTGGACCCGTGCAGTCGAGTGCAAAATAGGGCCTGTTCTCACAGTTGGAGCTCACAGACGTGACAGGGTCACCGCGTGACGAGACTTCAGATCAATGGTCAATGTGCACCTGCGATAGAGGCTCTGTGACGAACGAGTTTTAGTCAGTCTGGGTTTTGGAGGCGAACCTATCAGACGTGATTTTTACCATGTAGTCTGCAATTTACATAGAGGAATTATTTCCCTAAGAAAATACAGGCGAAAGATCTCTTATCCCCTCTCCACGAATGGTACAGATTTAATTGATAAGTAATTACGAAAGCAGTAATTTGCTCTCTCTCTCTCTCTCTCTCTCTCTCTCTCTCTCTCTCTTTCTCTCTCTCTCACTCTCTCTCTCGACGTTGGTGGATATCTCCAAGTCGATGGATAACTAACGCTTCAAATAAAACAGAAATTAAATTTAAAAGAGTGTTTGTCTTCGGAGTCGGTCATGAAGTTTTTGTTGTAGCGGCGATGTTTCGGTAGAAAGAAAGAAGAAAGAATTCAACCACTGGACGACACGCACCCTCTACGCGGCGAGGGAGAAATTTAAAGGTATCCAAACTATATGATTTTTGATGTTTTAAAAATGACGAGTATTAAACGAGAACTGTCACGGCCCGTTCCGGGACGAGTATACAAAATGAGAACTGCCGCGGCCCAAGCAAGGGACTATGCAACATAATGACGCCTATTAATAATGCCGCCAAAGACCCGTCAAGACAGACGACAGATCAAATTTTTCGTTTAAGAGGAATGTAACGGTCGTTAAGTCCGGGGAGCTGATGTAGTGTCGTGCCAAATACGTAACAGCCCTTCCAGAGACGTTTCCATGGCGCATACACACACACCAAGTTACCCCCTCCCGCACCCCGGCAAACGATCGGGTCACAACTTTCAACATCTTTGCAATCTCCTTTGCTCCTACTTTGTCCTTTTGTCTACACATTCCATGGGCGATGTTTCTTACAAGGGGGAAAGAGTTGCTGTATTTTAGCCTTGATATGTGATGACTCATTAGTAACTTAGGAAAGTTGTGACGTAATTTCAGTTGAAGACAGACAGACACACACACTATGATGGGGGTGGAGAAGTTAGATACAATTAAAATGCGACAGTTTTAGACTTCGGTTCGCGCCTAGGAAGATCCTGTGCAGGGTTTTAATAAAACAAATACTGAACTTCTAATTCTTGTTGTCTCGTGTTTGTGACTATTCTGGGTTGAGGCCACGCGAGACACAATTAAAGATGACGAGGCCAGAGGCGATGCAACATTTAGCATAGAATATGCTAATTCAAACTGAAACGGGAGACATCAACTGATCGAAGTATCTGTTCTGATATTACATTTCATTTTTTGTTCTGATATTACATTTCATTTTTTGTTCTGATATTACATTTCATTTTTTGTTCTGATATTACATTTCATTTTTTGTTCTGATATTACATTTCATTTTATGTTCTGATATTACATTTCATTTTTGTAGTGATATTACATTTCATTTTTTGTTCTGATATTACATTTCATTTTTTGTTCTGATATTACATTTCATTTTTTGTTCTCATATTACATTTCATTTTTGTAGTGATATTACATTTCATTTTTGTAGTGATATTACATTTCATTTTTTGTTCTGATATTACATTTCATTTTTTGTTCTGATATTACATTTCATTTTTGTGGTGGTATTACATTTCATTTTTTGTTCTGATATTACATTTCATTTTATGTTCTGATATTACATTTCATTTTTTGTTCTGATATTACATTTCATTTTTTGTTCTGATATTACATTTCATTTTTTGTTCTGATATTACATTTCATTTTTTGTTCTGATATTACATTTCATTTTATGTTCTGATATTACATTTCATTTTTGTAGTGATATTACATTTCATTTTTTGTTCTGATATTACATTTCATTTTTGTGGTGATATTACATTTCATTTTTTGTTCTGATATTACATTTCATTTTATGTTCTGATATTACATTTCATTTTTGTAGTGATATTACATTTCATTTTTTGTTCTGATATTACATTTCATTTTTGTTCTGATATTACATTTCAATTTTTGTTCTGATATTACATTTCATTTTCTGTTTTGATATTACATTTCAATTTTTGTTCTGATATTACATTTCATTTTCTGTTTTGATATTACATTTCATTTTTTGTTTGTCCTCGGTAAGTGACGGAGAAATACTTCTAGACTACCACATTATTTAATTGTGTCTCAATCCAAAGTTCCCCTTTTAAGGGAGCTCCATTTTCTCAACATTATCAACCGACCTTGTGTCTAACTCTGTCGTCGTGGTGAGACAAGTAAATAGGGACTCTTTGGTCTTCTGGCTAGAAGCAAAGTGTAGTATCTGTTCTGATAGTGCACTTCATCTTTTTGTCCTCGGTCAGTGAGGAAGACAGCCTTCTAAACTGCGGCCATTTTTATTTTTGGTACCAATCTAGGGTTTCTATTTTTTGGGAGAGGGGGGCAGTTTCATTTTCTCCACATTAACAACTGACCTTGTGTCTAACTCTGCCGATTTGCTTTGATACTACACATGAGCTTTTATGTCCTCGGTCAGTGATGGAGAAATCCTTCTAGACTGCGGCATTTTATTTCCTAATCTAGAGCTCCCCTTTTTGGGAAACTGTATTTTCTCCACATTAAAAACAGACGTTGTCTCTTACTCTGTCCCCGTGGGGAGGCAAGTTGATAGGGACTGACAAAGTCTCTATAAATATTTACTTCAGATTTTGTAAATATAAATATACATATATATATGCTCCCACATCTATTTCTAATGATATTTTTTTATATACTGATAATCACCGCTTATCTAGGCCCAAAGACCACTCGAGGATAACGGTTAACTATATTGTCAGTTGAACGACGAACAACAGTTTGAGAAGATTGGAAACAATGGTTGAAGTAAGCAGAATATTAGAGGAA
>OY744544.1:20805098-20810098 GCA_963556195.1 Sepiola atlantica
ATTAAATGGATCACTGAGACCTGAGACCATACAAAAGACGGCAATGATCAAAACAGCTGCAATCTTTAGGAAAATCATCGAATGCGGAAACCAACCCGCATAAGCTATGAATGGTAACTAGTAACACGGAATTAACAACAGAAAGAAAACAAAACCACAGGAAGAACATCACGTCACGAACCAAAGAAACAGAAACTGCAAGAAACATCATAAGCTGCCCCCACCGGCCTCGGCTGACATTACACAAAATAGTCGTGAAGGTCAAGGAAGATGGGAAGACCGAGGAGGGACAGCACTAACCAGACCTCTACTGAAAGAGTGCGGAGAATGCTGGGACGTTGGGGAATCTTATTGCCACCCAAATTCCAGAGGAGACCAATGGTTGTTGCCAGCGAGAAATCAATGGCAGGCGGCTATTGCGATACCGTAATGTCATTTGCGGCTGTAATCGAAAAGAGGTAGAGAATACTGGAAATCTGGGGAGGCTTCTTGTCACTCAGACTCCAGGGAACACCACTGGTTTTTATCAGTGAGCAATCACTGACCATAACCTGTGTGAAAACTCCTTGTGAGTACAAATAATAATGTGAAACCGAAGGAGACCAAAAAACAAAGAAAAATACATGGACCTTGCCCGAGAGCCGAGGAGAGGGGGGGGGGGATAAGAAACATGAATAACACTGCAGTAATACCTATAATTATAGGAGCACAAGAACAAAACTGGGAAAAAGACGATGAGGAATTGAAATCAACGAGAGGACTAATATTATATAAACCAGCAACTGATAAAAACAAACGAAATATTATAACAAAAATCCTAGAGTGCGGAAACAACATAATCAGGTGACATATAATAGCACTTAGTAAAAACAACTAGAAATATAGAATGCACATATTAAAATGAACCCAGGGGAACTGAAACTACTTCTGTATACAAAACAAGAAATCAAATGATGTGAACCCCCTTTCCTATCCCCCCCCCCGGATCCGCCTCCCCCCCCGCCCCCCCCCCCAAAAATGTAAAATGCACCAACATTGGTTAGTACCACAGAAATAGGCGCAGGGTGCCTGAGAGGATGGAACGATTGAGGACGGATAATAGCACCATCCAGACCTTGACTTGAAGGGCACCGAGATTACTGGAATCCTGAGGATGCTTATTATCGCTTAAAGTCCAAAGAAAGACATTGGCGGTTAATAGCAAGAACCCGATGGTAAACGGATGTTGCGAGAAAATCAAATGAGATGCAATGGTGATGGAAAGAAGCAGAAAGTACTGGAAATATGGGAAGACTTATTGTCACTCAGACCCTAGGGAACCAGCTGCTCTTACCAGTGCGAAATCACTGGTTATGACTAGTGTGATAATTCCTAGTGAATAATAATAATAATAATAATAATAATAATAATAATAATAATAATAATAATAATAATAATAATAATAATAATAATAATTATTATTATTATTATTATTATCATTATCATTATTATTATTATTATTATTATTATTATTATTATTATTATTATTATTATTATTATTAGGGTCGAGGAGGATGAGAAGACCGAGGAGGGACAGCACAAACCAGACCTCTACTGGAAAAGCTCAGAGAATGCTGGGACCTTGGGGAGGCTTATTGCCACCTAAATCCCAGAGAAGACCAATTGTCCTTACCAGCGAGAAATCAATGGTAAGAGGTCATACGTTGAGTCCAGATAAAATCACGCAGACGACACCGCAAAAGTATCAAACAGTATTGAAAACTTTGGTTGTCTATCAATCGATCGATTATGTTAGAAATATGAGAATTGAATGGACGCATCTTGTTTTAAATGCATTCAATAATTTCTAGAGGAGGCAATGTGAGTCGGTCACGCTTAAGTTTATTAGGGTACTAAAAGAAAGAATACCCAAAACAGTACAGTGTTGCACCACTTTTATGTACTTTCTTAGGAAGATTCAAATCAGGATATGATGATCCTAAACCTCATGTCTAGAATCCTCATTCTAGTTTTGCTCAAAATCGATTACTTGATTTTGATTCGAGAAAATGTTTAACTTTAAAGGCTTAAGGGTCTTAAGAAGAAATAGAAATTAAGGGAATATGGCTTAATTGGTGGAAAATGACCATGGATCAAATTTAATACAAATCTGAAATATTTGAATTCAACAAATGGGAGGTTGTGCCCATATTACACCCCCCCCCCCAAAAAAAAAACATAAAAATATTCCAAAGAAACTGATTTTGTAGAATATTTATTAATCGATGTTTTATACATATTGTTAAAATTTCACAAATATCGGAGGTATCACAATTTTCACGAAGGGCTTTCACCATCTCTTTACAATATTTCTATAAAACTAATTTCAACTAAATATAGTCAGCATTAGCCAACATTACACCTAGTAGCTGCGTTCCAAAATTTATAATGATCGGTTAATTAGTTTACGATTGAATCCTATACATAGAAATATATAAATATATGCGCATATGTAACGTTACATAGACATGTAAGTGTATAGTGAGTTATTATTGCATGCGTAACACGTCAGCGGTCGGTGTCTAATTCGAATATTATTAATCTCTAACTAATTTGGTAGACATTTTTCTGGTGGTCATATCTCCTGGCAGATGTTTTCAGCGATGATTACCGTCCATGAAATGGCTGTTGAGTCATGAATAACAAAAAAAAAAAAGATAAAAAGTGTAAAATAAGAAAAGGTTATTTCAACACGGATGGGTAGGTTCTCTTTTTATTTATGTCCGCGCAGGTCGGCTGGTCAATTCGACAGGGTAGCGAAGGTTGGCGTCACGGGTGGGCGGAACAAGAGAGGAGTTGAAATAATTAAGAGGTTTCGTCGGTGAATTAGCACTTATCAGACGCCATCTTTGTCACGTGACTGCAATGACGATATCCATCGCCGTGACTTCGTTTGTCTTGAATTTTTATTGCCTGTCGCATTTCTTTTATTGAAATACTTTTCAGTGATTAGATTCTACCACCACCACCCCTCCCGCACTCGGTCGGTCGGTTTGTCGCGCTTCGGTTTAAAGCGAGATTTCCATCCCTATACGCGCAAATTGAATGAATGCATATTATTAGTATATACTCACTATGAGTTTTCACACAAGTCAGTTTCGTTTAGGTATGGACAAAATGCATGGCTGATCCACAAAATTTAAGAGCATTTTGCACTCTCCCTTCTCTAGATAAAAATTCACCAAAACTCAGAAAATAAACTAATTTTAATAACATTTTCAGTATTTATTAATTAACTGTCACGGAATATAAGAAACCCATTATTTTATGAAAAAAAAAATATTATTAAAAATGTATTATTTCGTGTAAACAAAAAAACATCTTTACGAAAGTTATATCTCAGGGCACTAAAAAAACAATTTTTTTAAATGAAAATAAAACACCGTAGATGTTAACAATACTTTTTTCAAATATAGTTCTTACACGTCACGAAAAAATACCCTAAATATTGTGTAAATAAAATCAATGAATTTAATTCAACAAGACGTGGTAGGGTCGGTGGCAACGTGATAGTGTATTATCTATTCTGTTATTATGATACCATACTACCAGGCATTACCTCCTTCATTTGGGGGAGGGGGAAAGGTAGTGTAGTATCTGTTCTGTGGTCATGATACTATCCTCCCAGGAAATACCTTCTCCTTTTTGTTTTGGGAGGGTAATGGTGTAATATCAGTTATATTGTCATGAGTCTATCCTCCCAAGCATTACCTACTTTTTGAAGGGGTAGTGTAGTATATGTTCTGTTCGTCATGATAGTATCCTTCCAGGCATTACCTTCTCTTTTGTGGGGAAGTTTAGTGTATGTTCGTTCGTCTTATATACATGCAAAAATATGCGACCGGAAGGAGCGTGGTATTGCTAGTAATAATAAGTATTAAATAGTAGGGTAGACTTGGCTCTCAAGTCTTCGATATGTAACACGTCTATGAGAAGAAAAACTCCGAAGTGGCACCAGTCTTTTTCTGCTTACTCTGGCATTGTTTCCAGTCGTCTTGGACTTCCCCTGTACATTGGAAACAAGTAATTCGGATCAAGAAATAGAGCGGTTACCGATTGCGCAACACTTACTTCACTATAAACTTCCTTCGCAGGTAACCTTACAGGACGTATCCATTGTCTCTCGAGGCAGAAAGGGGGCCTAGATATCAATAAGAACCACATCGAACGTCCCAACGCTCAAAATTTGTTTTTTAATTAAAAGTAGGGGTGGGACGTAATGGGTGAAAATTTCAGATTCATGCGAGTAGTATTTTTTTGTGTTCATTTATACATAAATAACACTAAACAATCAAACATTTTGAAAATCTTGAAAAATTCAGAAGGTGCAGGCCAAAAATAGCCGTTAGGGCTTCATTGGACTCAAAATCCATCATTTTTCGGTGAAAAAGTGGTTTTATGCGACATTGCAGGTCCTAAAACATCCTCAAAAGCTATGAATGGATATAGATGGTTAAATCTGATATAGTACTTTAATTTAGGACCATTTTCAGGCTGTGAAAGGGTTTTGATGAATGTAAAATAGCCAAAAGCTAGTGGCCTGCACCCTCTGAATTTTGCAAAATTTTCAAAATGTTTGATTGTTTAGTGTTATTTATGTATAAATGAACACAAAAAAATACTACTCGCACGAATCTGAAATTTTCACCCATTACGTCCCACCCCTTCTGAATTTTTCAAAATTTTCAAAATGTTTGATTGTTTAGTGTTATTTATGTATAAATGAACACAAAAAAATACTACTCGCACGAATCTGAAATGTTCACCCATTACTTCCCACCCCTATTAAAAGACGTTCTTTTTAGCGATTACTGCTTCCCCGAACTCCGTCAGGGAATGACATGCAGGTCGGGGTTCACGGAACTGTAACTGATAAGCTAATAGTATTTCTATTATCGGTCGACGCTCGCGAAAATAAATCTTTCAGAAAACGGAGAGGGAAAAAAATCACATTCTACAAG
>OY744544.1:20815098-20840098 GCA_963556195.1 Sepiola atlantica
AAGGATTGCCCGTGAGACTTCAACCAAACATTTTAACATTCCAGCGACTCTTTTCAGGGGAGGCGGCGGCGGGGCGGGGCGGGGCGGGGCGGGGCGGGGCGGGGCGGAGCGGAGAGGATCTACCTTGATTATTTTTATCGTGTGTTTGACTTGACTTTTTATAGCTATTACAAAGGCAGTTTTTATAGCCGCTACAAAGGTCGCCTTTATTTATTCGATAGACGCGTAGAAAAGGGTTTATGCTCTAAATGAAAAGCCGTAACATTCGATTTGGAGATTAAACACAAGCAAAGGTAGCAGCTAATATCTAATGTTGCCTAGGAAACCGATGAGGGTAGAAACGGAGGCATGAGAATAACTTTGTATCTTTCAATTAAGCCAAGAATTATTAGGCGTGTGTATACGTTTACATCAACATTTCTTGACATGCATCCTTGCATATCTATGGGAAGGCTTTGTCTGTCAGTCTGTCTGTCACGCTTAAGTTTTATTGTTTCCGTTTGTCGACCATACTTACGTTTAATATAGTGTTTCCGTTGGTCTGTCACGCTTCAGTTTTAAATAGCATTTTCGTTGGTCTGTCACGCTTAAGTTTTAGTGTTTTCGTTCGTCGACCATACTTAAGTTTAATATAGTGTTTCCGTTGGTCTGTCACGCTTCAGTTTTAAATAGCATTTTCGTTGGTCTGTCACGCTTAAGTTTTAGTGTTTTCGTTCGTCTGCCATATTTAAGTTTTATATAGGGTTTCCGTTGGTCTGTGGTGCTTAAGTTTGAAATAGCATTTTCGTTGGTCTGTCACGCTTAAGTTTGAGAGCGTTCGTTGGTCTGCCATACTTAAGTTTTATGTAGTGTTTCCGTTGGTCTGCGGTGCTTAAGTTTGAAATAGCATTTTCGTTGGTCTGTCACGCTTAAGTTTGAGAGCGTTCGTTGGTCTGCCATACTTAAGTTTTATGTAGTGTTTCCGTTGGTCTGCAGTGCTTAAGTTTGAAATAGCATTTTCGTTGGTCTGTCACGCTTAAGTTTGAGAGCGTTCGTTGGTCTGCCATACTTAAGTTTTATGTAGTGTTTCCGTTGGTCTGCAGTGCTTAAGTTTGAAATAGCATTTTCGTTGGTCTGTCACGCTTAAGTTTGAGAGCGTTCGTTGGTCTGCCATACTTAAGTTTTATGTAGTGTTTCCGTTGGTCTGCAGTGCTTAAGTTTGAAATAGCATTTTCGTTGGTCTGTCACGCTTAAGTTTGAGAGCGTTCGTTGGTCTGCCATACTTAAGTTTTATGTAGTGTTTCCGTTGGTCTGCAGTGCTTAAGTTTGAAATAACATCTTCGTTGGTCTGTCACGCTTAAGTTTTAGAGTTGGCATTGGTCTGCCATATTTAACTTTTAATAGCATTTTCGTTGGTTTGTGACACGTAAGTTTAAACAAGCATTATTCTTTATCTGTCACGTTTAATTCTGAAGTATCACGATTGTCAGTCTGTCAGTCTGTCAGGCTTAAATGGTATTTCCATTGGCCTGTCAAACGTAAGTTTTAAATGACTTTTTCGCTTGTTTGTCACTCTTATTTTTAAAATAGAATGTTCGTTCATCTGTCATCCTTACGTCAAAAAAGGTCTTTTCGTCGGTCTGTCACGCTTAAATTTAAAATGGCCTTTTCGATAAATGCGCAGATTGAAAGGACGCATCTCAAGTATTTTTGTTTTTGTTTGAATTAAAATGTGTTAAAAGATATCAACAAGTGCGCGCATAGTTTCTTTTAATCTGTGTGACCTTTAAACTCCGGTTGCTTTCGACATCCATCTTGATTAAGGTTTCAGCGACAGCACATCGTCAAAGAAACCATCAAAGTACAAATCAACAGCAAAAATATTCTTCTTCTTCTTCTTCTTCTTATTATTATTATTATTATTATTATTATTATTATTATTATTATTATTATTATTATTTACTCACTAGGAATTCTCACACAGGTCATCACAGATTGCTCACCGACAACCGGTGGTATTCCCTGGAGTCTGAGTGACAACAAGTCTCCCCAGATTTCCAGTATTCGCGACCACTTTTCGATAGCCACCGCAAATGAATTTGCAGTATCACAACAGCCGTTTCCCATTGCTTTCACGCTGGTAAGGACCATTTGTCTTCTCTGGGATGTGGGTGACAATAAGCCTCCCCATGTCCCAGCAGTCTCTGTGTTGCATAACTACTAAAAATTAAACGTCACGAGAACCACAGAGGGGGGGGGGGAGAGCTTATTTATTACTACAGGCAGAAATCCTGCCGACTGAGGCAGTTCTCCGAAACCACTTCAACAGTTCTAATTAAATCCTCTCCGGGCCGAAAACAATGCGAAAAAACTATGAGAGGATTAGAAGTGTTTCGATCTTTTCTTTTAATACTTTTGTAAAGCATTTTCTGTAAAACATTTTTAAACAATCTTTTAAACACATTTAGGACGACTTGAATGGCACTTTTGACAATGAACTGTCGGTTCATTTTCAAACATAATTTAAATATAGTCTTTTGAGTCTCTTTTAAACACATATTTCAAGAGTCACTTTTAAGTCTCTTTGATAATGAACTAAGAAAATTACCTTTGCAGTTCTCGTTCGTCGCTGGTCCCCTGCTGGCTGTGATCGTGGTTGGGGTACCTGTTTTATGTGGCAGACTCGGTTTTCAAGCATGAAGACAAGAACATTCGGAGACGATTTTTTCAGAGAGAGATTACATCATTTTTATTTCACACATTCGATTGGAGAAGTTTCCATTCGTCGGTTCTTCATTCACATCTTCTCTTCGTCCATACTGTGGGTCGCTGGAGGCAGTTAGCTAATTCCTAGTAAGTTCATACTAAGCGTCTTGACTATCGCTTCCAGAGTCCCGAACTCAATTGAAAACTAAGTTTTCACACAAAGTTACATGGCTGAGTCTGTTGATCCTGTCGCCCCGAAGATCGGGGACTGACTCTTCACACAGGCCACCCGGGCTAAGCGTGGCGACCTGTCTCCGCCAAAATCGGGAACTCGACTGAATCGCCAACTAAATCTTCACACAAAGATGACTCACGTCACCTGATGTACACGTGTTAACTTCATGCGAAAAACATTCGTTCCTCATGTTGTCTAACCTTTTTTACCCTAGCATTTCCTCTCTGGCGGCATACAGCAACATTTGTTATGACATATAAAATGAGTCACCGTGAATCATAGTTTGTTTGTCCCAAAATCACAAAGCACTCAAATTGTTCTTAATTCTATTTCCTTCACAATTCATACTAGTGGATCTACACATTTTAAAATACAGGGCCAGTCATAATACAACATCTGCACTTCTAGTGGAGGTCTGGTCTGTGCTGTCCCTACTCGGTCTTCTCATCCTCCTTGACCCTATGCAAATATTTTGTGTGATGTCAGCCTAGGCTGGGACCATTTTTTTTTAAATTTTAATTATTATTATTATTATTATTATTATTATTATTATTATTTGCCTTTTTCTTCGCAGTATTTCCTCTTCTTTTTCTTCTTCTTCTTCTTCTTCTTCTTCTTCTTCGTTCTTCCCCTTCTTCTTCTTCTTCTTCTTCTTCTTCGTTCTTCCCCTTCTTCTTCTTCTTCTTCGTTCTTCCCCTTCTTCTTCTTCTTCTTCTTCTTCGTTCTTCCCCTTCTTCTTCTTCTTCTTCTTCTTCTTCGTTCTTCCTCTTCTTCTTCTTCTTCTTCTTCTTCTTACTCTTCTTCTTCTTCTTCTTCTTCATTCTTCCTCTTCTTCATTCTTCCTCTTCTTTTTCTTCTTCTTCTTCTTCTTCTTCTTCTTCTTCGTTCTTCCTCTTCTTCTTCTTCGTTCTTCCTCTTCTTCTTCGTTCTTCCTCTTCTTCTTCTTCCTCTTCTTCTTCTTCTTCTTCTTCTTCTTCGTTCTTCCTTTTCTTCTTCTTCTTCTTCTTCTTCTTCGTTCTTCCTCTTCTTCTTCTTCTTCTTCTTCTTCTTCTTCTTCTCCTTCGCAGTTCTTTTTTATCTTCTACTATTTCTTTCTTTCTTACACTTTTTTCTTATTCGTCATCTTTTTATGGTGTTTCTTCTTGCATAATAAACGAACATTATGTCTGCTGAAACTATTCGGATCATATATATATATATATATATATATATATATATATATATATATATATATATATATATATATATATAAAATGTATAAAAGGTTTTGGAATTGGTCAGGCATTCGCAATAAACTTAAATGGTAACAGGCAAAGGAGTGACGCGAATGTGTAATTGGATATGAATCTTGCCTGTTTAGTTACACACCCATCCCTCCCCAGCCGGGGGAATACGAATAATAAAGAAGGTTGCTATTAAGAAAAAAACGACACTATACAGTGGGTCCTTTTTAGGCGAAAACAAAGAAAAAAACAAAGAAAAGAACAAACTCACAAGTGGAGAAATACTCACTTGTACGCAATTTTGAATTTTTCTATAACTTTTTCTTTGTTTTTTTTTTATTTGCTTTCGCCTAAAAATGACCATATAAGTATTTCTCTCCAAGAATAACATCTATAAAAATCTCCAAGCGAAAGTCGTCGAGTCTGCTGTTTGTAGGATGAAAAGTTTGTTCCAGAATTCATTAGACAATCAGCGGTCATGCAAAGAAGAAAAGGACAAAGAAATTAATGCAACGAAGAAAGAGAAGAAGATAAGCATCAGCGAGACAAAGGTAAATTACACACTAACAGTAAAATGGACATTTAGTCTTGTCGCTTGTCCCTTAGAAAAAAAGGTAAAGAGACTGGTGAATGAGCGTACACCCCCAGACACGCCGCGTAAAGGAGTTTTAATGTACTCCGTTAAAAGAATTAAATAAATGAGCACGTGAAAATCGTGTAAAAGGAATTAATGATAAAACACGCATACGCGTATAAGGAACACACTCACATCCGCGTTAAATATATTAAGGTAAGCGAAAAGCGGAAGCGACGCACAAATAGGTATAAAGAGAGTGACAACGTCATATATATATATATATATATATATATATATATATATATATATATATATATATATATATATATATATATATAAAGTGGTGTACTAAAAGCGAACTTTTGGTCGCACATGAGTTTATGCCTTTTCTCATTTTCAAGCCGGCTTTCGTTTCGGGCTAACTTTAAAATATTTTCGCAACATTTTTTCCCATTTTAAAGCATTTTCTCTGACATCTTTGCCCAGGAAGTATTGTTAATGGCGAATATTTTCCACCTCACTCTCTTCTGAGCCTGCCTGCCTGCACTTATTGGACATTTTACCCTTTGGATTTTCTATTTTCGCCGCTCCTGAAGTTGTGGCTTCTTGGAATTTAACTTTGATTCCTCTCTCACAACCTTTCGGGCCTTTTAACGACCTACCTATGTACATCTCATTCTCTCCGCTGGACTTTTCGACACCGGACTTTTTAGCAATCGGACATTTGCTGGCATTCGGGCAGAATTTTGCCCTGTGTTTCTTCCCCCTACAACTTTTATTTTATTTTTTCAAATTTTAAATCTTGGCCTTTGCCAACTTATCTATCCCAGCGACTTCCTCTGATGATAAGATTTTGATCTTTGAAAAGCCTGGCTTAAGGAAAATTTAACTTGAATAAATTGCCTTTTTTGCGGAATATACCTTGCTCTGAGCAATTGAATTGAATTATGATTTGACTTTTGCTTCTCTAATTCCTTTCCATTCTTCTCCATTATATATATATATATATATATATATATATATATATATATATATATATATATATATATATCAAGGTAAACTGAAAAGATTAAAAACAGTGAAGAACAGTTAGTTATTTTAACTTTCCTTTATCAAAAAAAACAAACACATACATTTCATTACGATGATAATATTCATAGCAATAAAAACTTCCCAAATTAGATGGGGCATTGTATACCAAAAGATAAACGTATCTGATAAAATGTCCGATAAGTATTTATTATATGAAGTTGTAAACAGACTGACCAACGCCAGGTGAAATATACTCTTGTGATCTAAGGGGGTTGACCTATTCGGGGACGTGAAAGGTTTACGCGGAGTCACTTGGAACTTTTCCCAAACGAAAGCGTGCCGTTTTTTTCGATGATAATAAACGGGTAATCGCTTTTATCGGCCTTATCATTAGATTAGTTATTCGCGGCGAGACCAACACGGGAATATCAACTAGACATCACTTCCCATCAGGATAGAAGTGATAGGGGCTGGAAAGGAAGGAAGGGATGAAAGAAGAAGAAGAAGAAGAAGAAGAAGAAGAAGAAGTTTAAGAGGAGCTAACGAGAAGAACAATTCCGAGAAGAAGAAGGAAAGTGAAAGAGAAGAAAGATGAGGAAAAAGAAAAAAAAGAATAATCATGAGAAGAAAAATAGAGGAATGAAAAAATGACGGAAGAAGAAGAAGAAGAAGAAGAAGAAGAAGAAGAAGAAGAAGAAGAAGAAGAAGAAGAAGAAGAAGAAGAAGAAAAAAGAAGAAGAACAACAACAACAAGAAAGGAGAAGAAGAAGAAGAAGAAGAAGAAGAAGAAGAAGAAGAACAACAACAACAACAACAACAACAACAAGAGAAAGAAGAAGAACAAGAACAGAAACAAGAAAAAGAAGAAGAAGAGAAAGAAGAAGAAACAGAAGAAGAAGAAGAAGAAGAAGAAGAAAGGAGGAGAAGAAGAAGAAGAAGAAGAAGAAGAAGAAGAAGAATGAACAAACGAAAAAAAACTTCATGATGATGGTGATTATGATGATGATCATCATCATCATGATCATCATCATCATGATAATTATCATCATAATTATGATGATCATCATCATAATCATGATCATCATGATCATGATCATCATGATCATCGTCATGATGAATCGAAACAAGAAAAAAGCAGCAAATGAAGAAAGTAAGCCAAACAACAAAATTAACAATTGAATAAAACAAAGAAAGAAAGAATTAAACAAAAAGAAGAGGAAGAATGATTGTAAGCCTTTACAGAAAGAAATCAAGAAGAAGTAGAAGAAATTGGAGGAAAATCAGTCGAACAAATTGTACGAATGAAAAACGAAGAAGAAAGAAACCGAAAGAAAGAAGACAATCGCTAAAAAGAAAGAAAGAATATATATGTAAAAAAAGGGAATAAATACACGGCTGTAATCACATTGACACAGCAATCCCCGTAAATTAAGTGACCTTGTGCCTTGTCAGTAATTAAATGGGTGACAATTTGGGCATACGAGGTGCTTTATGTAAAACCCGGTCCTTGTGCTCTTGCAAGCCGAGAGCCGGCTACTAATCTACAAATACAACGGACAGCCCTGGGTCGTCCGTTGTGATCTGCACCGATCATACACTGACCGGCGATTAAAAACTGATTTCAGATTCAGGTAAATGAAAAACAATAGCAGAGGAAGACGAGATGGAGGAAAGAATAAAGAGCGACTCATACCCAGGAAAGCAGCCCTGACCAACTAAATTACATGAAAAGTTCATAAGTTCATCCATGAGGACCTATGACCGAACAATTTACTTGTTTTATTACAGGAAATATTTGGCAAACTATCGCCATTTTGAAAATACAATACTTTGTCTCTTTGTTATACACAATATAATTTTCGATCACCATTTTTTTCTTGGCGCCTTTTTTATACGCGGCCTTTCATTTAAAAAAAAAAGAGGCTCCATCCGTTGTCTGTCTGTCACGTTTACGTTGCCTATAGCATTGTAGTTGGTTTGTCACGCTTAAGTTCGAAGTAGTATTTTCGTCGGTCTGTCACGAGTTTTAATAGGTTATTTATCTACCTCCCACAAGGTAAGATGTGACACAAGGTCGGGAAAGTGGGATTAAATAAGCCAGCGCTCGAGAGGTGAGCACTCTGGCCATTTAAAAATTGCCTGGGCAACTTACTCCTCCCCAAAGAGGGGAGGCAAAGCCTGGGAGGGTGGACCTCCTAGAACTGCACAGGACCAGTCTCGTGCAGTATCCATCGGAACAGATACTACACTTTGATCTTAGCCAATAATAGCTGTTACGCTTACGCTTGAAATAGCAGTTTTCCCAGTCTGGTGCACTTAAGTTTTACAAAGCTTTTTCGTCTGTCTGTTATGTTTAAGCTGGACATAGAATTTTCCTCGATCTGGCAAGATTATATTTTAAATAGTATTTTCGTCGATCTGTTAAGCTTTAGATAGTTTTTTCGTCATTCTGGCAGGCTTTAGCTTGAAATGCCATTTTTTATCGGTCTCTTACGCTTTAGTTTGAAATTGCATTTGTGTCACTAAACGCGTAGATTGAATGGACGCATCTTAAGATTCTTTCTTACGTCCTTTTTTTTAAATTGTTTTCTGAATGAGATTTGCATTTCCACTCTCTCCAAAAATGGCTTAGTTCCTTACGCCTCTCTCCTTACTGCACAACTGAAATTTAATACGAGATGGATTGGAGTGGATATTGTTTTTTTTGTGTGTGTGTGTGTGTGTGTGTGTGTGTGTGTTTGTCTTTCCAACTCCCAATGTCCAAAGGCTTGCTGGTCATTTTCTGGACCCCTGTTTTCTATAGACGTTTTTGCCACGTACAACTTAGTGGACGCACTATCGATGTACACAAAGAAAACTGAAACCGCCCCCCCCCCCTTTGCCACAAACGAAATGCGAGACAAAGAGAAAGAAGGACATCTCCATTCTTGTCACGTGCACGTTACCCGCAATCATGCTGATTGATAGTTATACAAAACGCTAGCTGGCCACACGAATATCTTTTGTCTCTCCGCCAGCGGCCAAACTTGTGTGTTTGTCGAAGCTGATTCGTCTCGATGTTCCAGAGGAAGACTTCCAACCTCTACTCAGTTAAATAAACAAATAAAACAAAAACAAAACAAAAACGATCCGTGTATAGCTAAACAGACAGCGGCCAGAGGTAAATAATACTCCTGACCATGCATTTTTAAGTGCTCACCTTCGTCAAATAAAGCGTACTGTCTACCCGGAAGCGGGAAAGAGGGACACGGGCTGAAAACGGCTTCATCTTAGAGACATTTGAAAGACTGATAACACAGATTGAATGGATATATCTTAATGGTATCCAATTTTTTTTTCATTTCATTTTTTTTTTTTCATTTCTTTTCTTTTCATTTCAATTTTTTTCATTTCATTTTTTTTTCATTTCATTTTTTTTCATTTCATTTTTATTCATTTCATTTTTTAAAATTTCATTTTCATTTCATTTTTTTCATTTCATTTTTTTCATTTCATTTTCATTTCATTTTTTTCATTTCATTTTTTTTCATTTCATTTTTTTCATTTCATTTTCATTATATTTTTTTTCATTTCTTTTTTCATTTTCATTTCATTTTCATTTCATTTTCATTTCATTTCATTTTTTTTTCATTTCATTTTTTTTTCATTTCATTTTTTTCATTTCAATTTTTTTCATTTCATTTTTTTTCATTTCATTTTTTTCATTTCATTTTCATTATATTTTTTTTCATTTCATTGTTTTCATTCCTTATTTCATTTTCATTTCATTTTCATTTCATTTTCATTTTCATTTCATTTCATTTTTTTTTTCATTTCATTTCATTTTCATTTAATTTTCATTTCATCATCATTGAAACTGAAAAGTCGGCGCTCGGTCGTAATTGACCACATACCGTTTTTCTCAGCTGTTTCACTGACCTTTTTTTCCGGTGCAGAATTACCTATTGTGTCGCTAGAGAATACCGTGTTTTTTGGAAATTTTTTCACAATATTTTTAATTTTAAGAAGGGCATCAGTTTCCTATATAAATTTAACGTAAAGTGATCCCCCACTTTTTGACCATGTTGCATGTTCTTGTTTGTTTACCCATTTTCTCACTTTTTTACTGACAAAATTTTTTCTGTGTACAATTAACTATCATGCCACTAGAGAATTCCGGTTTGTTTGGAAATTTTGGGAAAAATTTGTGATGGTCAAAAAGTGGGAGATCAGTTTACATTAGATTTATATAGGAAACTGATCCCCCACTACAATCTAATGTATTTGAAAATAAATTCCCGAAAATCCCGGAATTATCTAGCGACATGATATGTAATTGTAAACAATTTTTTTTTTTAATTTGTGATGGTCAAAATATGAGGTTCAGTTTACGTTAAATTTATATAGGAAACTGATCCCCCTCTCCTAAAATCTAAAATATTTGGAAAAAAAATGTCAAACCCCACGGAATTCGCTAGCGACCTGATAGATAATTGTACACCGAAAAAAAATTTGGAAAAACAGGTTGTGGACAATTACGAACAAGCGCCGAAAAGTCTCAATGAAATGGTATACCTATCTAGGGTTTCATGAAGACGTGAATACATTCTTATTTTAAATTTTACTACAAACTGCTAATCTATAAACTTGCTTTGTTTAGATCTATAATATCGTTATGTTATGATGAACTAATAATTTCTGACCTGTAGACATTAAACTTAAATCAACCATTAAAGAATTAAAAATGTGTTGGAAAAAATGAGAACATTTAATGATGAAAGTTTTTTGTTTATTGTTCTTGTTGTTATTATTTCTACTGTTAGTGCTATTATTCTTATTTCGTTCCCATCATGCACTGTTTTTTTTTTTGTTTTTGTTTTTTTCATATCGTGTTTATCCATTGACCCAACCCCAAGACGAAATGAACCGGACTGACGTCCCGCTGGCAAGAGGGACACGCTTAAGTCTTTTTCGTTTGATGAGCACGTCCCGTCCTAAGTTTGAAAGACAATCAATATCGGCCTACCGTGCCTCTTTCCCATCCTCCCCAGGGCGGGAATGGTGGTCTGGATAAAGAGAAAATTTTCGGACCCAAACGGTAGTAAAAATGGTGGTTTGTTGTACGTGCTAAGCTCCATTGGCCGTAGCCTGACCACAATCAACGGGGCGTGCGTGTTCTTACAAAAGAATAAACGTCCGATGATTTATTTGACGTTATTTTATACCTCCCCCCCTCTCCTTTCGCATTTCTGTTCTTGTTTCATAACTACGTCCATTTTTGTTTTCTTTTAAACTTTGTTTATTATTAGATGCGACCAGTCTGTCACACTTTAGTTTAAAATAGATTGTAAGAAGAAAACGAAAGTAAGACTTATACAGGGTCGCTCGAAGACTCCCATGTTTTGATATGATGTTTCAAAGAGGATAAACCAATTCTCGCCAAAGTTTCATTTTATTGCAAAGAAAATGGGACCCAACTTTCGATCGGTCTCAATTTTCTGCAAAAATAAAATGAAACTTTGGCGAGAATTGGTTTATCCTCTTTGAAACATCATATCAAAACATGAGAGTCTTCGAGCGCCTTTTCTTTATTCTAGAACATGTGTTTTAAATGACCTACATTTTGCTCTGTGCATTTCTTGAAGCGTAACGCAAATTTGGGTACTTATGCAGTTTACGGATCGGGCTGGAATAATAGGGTTACTTAGAAAGCCATTCTTAAGATAGGGGAAGGGGAGGGGCTTTATTTACTATCTTGTACATTCACCTAACAATTTAACAAACGAAAGATACCGTAAAAATTTAACTTGAAAATCCTAACTTGAAAATCCTACTTAAAGAATAGCCCGGTCCGTAAAATGCATAAGCACCCAAATGTGTCTATGTCACCCTTACAAACAGAAAAAAGGTCAAGTTCTAATCGTCTTTCAGATGGCTTTTTTAAAGGTCCGTGATGAGCCTGAGTCTGAAATCATAGCTGTATTTGAAAAAAGAAATGGCTAATGTATGTGTCGGTATCCACTGAAACTAAGTCTTGAAATTGACCACACAGCCTCGAAACTTTTCTTTCAGCAAATACTGATGCATGTTTGATGTGTGAGTGCTTGCTCCATCTTGCTGTAACCGGAATTTTACAATCAGCGACGGGTACCGAGTGTTTAGCTCATTCTTGAGTATAATGTTTCGAACTCTGCTGAACTGACTCTCTCGTGATATAGATAAACTCAGTTGTACACTTCTTAGTGCATCTTAAATAGCTTGGATGGTTATGCGGTTCTTTGCTGTCCCATCGTTTTGGAAGTGGTCCATCAACATTTGAACTGATGCACGAAAATGTCATGCACTTTTTTGGACGAGCCTGCTCTGTAGTAATGTTTGACGTAGTATATTTTTTGATAGCACACTTTCATTAGGAATTCTTGGCCTTTTGGCTAAGATCAAAGTTGTATTGTCTTGACCTTTGGGGCTTGATTTACGCCGGTCTATGGGTCTGTCCTGTGCAGTTCTAGGAGGTCCACCCTCCCAGGCTTCGCCTCCCCTCTTTGGGGAGGAGTAAGTTTATTGCTTACTGCCTGAGGCGCCCCTACCGGGGAATGCCGACCGGGCTGCCCAGGCAATTTTTAATGGCCAGAGTGCTCACCTCTCGGGCGCTGGCTTTTAAAACCCCACTTTTCCGACCCGACCTTGGGTCACATCTTACTTGTGGGGGTAAGATAAAACTGGCTTTGTGCCTAACTCCTGGAGAGGAGGTAAATAAATACAGGTGTAACTTCTGCAAAATGAGGGTAATTAATCAATTAATAAAGGATATGTGGCAAAAGGTGTACGCTGAACCTTTTTTAGGGAGGGGGAAGCGGGTAGGGTAACTCTGCATTGAATCTGTTGCTACGGCTTTTTGGAAAACTGCTTTAAGCATTCTGCCGCTTTAAAAAGTTTCATGGCTCCTGATTCAAACCTCTACCTGTATAAGAGTCAGATACGTCTAAAGATACTGTTACAGTAAAACTCTATTTTTGCCAAGCTACTTGCCTCAGAGTCAACGCCCATCACAAGCGGAACAAACTTCCTACTCCCATGTTGACTGATTCGAAAAGACCGCCTCTGGGCAAGCAGGCGGTGTAGAGACACGACAGTTACCCCGTGCGCATGTCTTCCGGAAGAGGACGGTGCTGAATACAAAATATCCCCTTCCTGAATTATGACCGGCCAACATGTGAAACTCCTACGCTTACAGATAGGATACTGCTGCCACATCTGGGGAGGTGCCGCTCAGATCATTCTTTATTGCCGTCAGTCGGTCGGTCGGTCGGTCGGTCGGTCGGTCAGTCGGTCGGTTCGTCACATTTGAGTTTAAAATAACATTCTCATCGCTAAACGTACTAAATTAAATGGACGCATCTTATTTTTTATGCGTCCAAGCATCTCTATAAGAAGCTCTGTTCGTTGGTCGGTCTGTTCACCTTGCTGCTCTCGGCGTCGGCTGTAAACCTGCAATCTTGCATGCACACCGAATAATAGCCAAGACTTCATGCAGACCAGACAATCTTGAGACACGATCTTCGTGTGTTCTGTGTAGAAGTCCGATTCGCCCAACAACAGCAAACGAAACCCCCGAAAGTTCAACCCTTCACCATCGCAGTAGGGGCGGTGATAACGAGGTAGTGTCAAAGTTACCATGGTCCTGGTTAAAATGCACGATGGTCGGCATCAGGATCCGTCGTACTCTGGTTGTCTCTACCTCTGCATCTGGCACGAAAAGCAGCGCCATGCGCAGAACCGCAAATCAATTGAGTTAAAGTAGCAACGTTGTTCCTTCGTCATTTGTTTGTGTGTTCTGGGCCAGATCTTCCCCGACTTCGCATGCAACCGCTGAGCTTTTCTGTTTTCGGTATCGAGGGTAAACACGTGGGTACTTATCCAGATTAGGACCCAAGCTAAAATCGACTTGGCGTCGGTTAGTGTTAGGGTTAGGGTTAGGGTTAGCTTGAGTCCTAATCTCCAAAATCTAGAGTTCGCGACGACGACAACAACAACATAGGTGTATAATGGTTTATACACCCACTAGTAAATAAATATATAACACGTGGTAACCCTATAAAGTTAGACAAGGTTATTAATTTTACGGGAAAATAACTATTATACTGGATTAGTTGCAGTTCGTCCATTTGCTCTTCATGCGATTAACAAAGTCATAACACGTAGTAATAAAACCGTGCAACTTACACGGTTAGGTTAGGGTTAGGGTTGAGTTTTTTTTTCTACATTTTTATAATGAAGCTTTTTTTTGTCTCTTTTTTTTGTCTCTTTTTTTGTCTCTTTCTTTTTTTATTGTTGTTTTGCTTTCACTCACTTTCCGATCAGTTATACAGCCGACTGACCGTGTCATTTCTCCGGCTATTCGATCCGGAAGTCGCAGTCACGAAGGCAGATATGCGCCTCAGATGCCTGACGTGCCGAGGAATAACTGCAGCCGGCAGAGGGGCAGGCTTGACATGTTTGTTTACTGACGGGTAAGCTGACAGATACGCAGTGGGAGTCACATAGATAAGTAGATAGATAGGGACGAAATGGCAGACGGACACGAACACAGAAACCGAAAACAGAACATACATCGAGATAGAATGATAGGACGATACGTAGATATAAACATACTGTGATGCAACGAAACAGTATGTTTATGGATGACTACATTTCCTCCCACCCCATCTTGGGATGAGCACTGTGGTAAGTGAAATATCCAACTGTCATCAGCGAAAATGCAGAAGCTCTTCGTGTAAACCAATGGAGCACTCT
The DNA here is from genome assembly GCA_963556195.1 of Sepiola atlantica. Lineage (NCBI taxonomy): Eukaryota > Metazoa > Mollusca > Cephalopoda > Sepiida > Sepiolidae > Sepiola > Sepiola atlantica. The sequence continues at coordinate 20,829,623 of OY744544.1, forward strand.
CGACAACTGACAGTGTTTGTATAAACATTGAGATTTCGCTTACTGGTAGCGAGTAGTTATCGTCGAATAGATAGAAGCCCCGACTGTTATTTCGATCGCGGCTGGAGACAATTGACAATCTAGCCACATAGATACAGCTATACGGTCTGTCTGTGGTTGAATATATATATATATATATATATATATATATATACAATAATATTTTTATAAATAAATATTAATTATTTAAATACCTAGAGACATCGATGTTTCATGCTAATGCAATCTTCAGTCTAGGAACTAATTCTCAACGGTCGGTAGGCGCGAAGGAAATATTAAAGAACCCTTGTCTTTGGGCAATGGTGTTCTTATGACATATTTTGCCACAGTTGGCGCACTACAGCTGGAATTTATACTATTCCTTGCGACAACTGTGGCAAAATATATTTCGGCGAGACACAACGTCCGTTACAGAAACGAATATATGAACATAACCGTGCCATAAAAAACGGCGATACCTCTAATGCACTATGCACTCATATGATCTCTTCCGGCCACCACTTCAATACCCATAAGGCAATCTCTATCAAACATATTCATGACACCAAACTTCGACGTCTTACAGAATCCCGTCTGATCCTATGTCATAAGAACACCATTGCCCAAAGACAAGGTTTCTTTAATATTTCCTTTCCTTCGGCTAGATCGATTCTATACGAGATGAATCTTCATGAATATGACTCTGGCTAACTTTTAACACTTGTCTCTCTTCTTCCCCCTTCTCCTCCTCCCCTGCTTCCTCTTCCTCCCTTGTTTCGTCCCTCGACGTTAACTGCTCCAATTACTACTAATCCTTGTAGACTTTTGACGTTCCCAGTCCGAATTCTATCAGCAGGCGATATCTTAGCACTGATTTTCTCTCTCTCTCTCTCTCTCTCTCTTTCTTCTTTAATAGTCCTCGATAGCAAAATGTCGATTTACCCTTTCTCACGTTTACTCTTTTTACTCTTGCTTTCTCTTCTTCTTTTCTTCTTCTTCAACTGACGTTATAAAGACACTGGTTGATCGGTCTCTCTTTATTCTTCTTCCTCTTCTTCATCTTCTTTTTCTTTCTCTTTTCATAACATTCCTAGCATTCCTTTTCTCCCCCTTTTGTTGTTCTCTGCACGTGACATTTTCTTCCAATCGCATTCTCTGTATAAATTTGAAAACTTTTCCGTTTTGAAATAAAGTTTATTATCCGATCGAAAATGGCCGTATCTACGACCGAAATATCTCGGTGGAACTTTACAACATGAGTTTTTGAGTTTATTTTTGTTAGTTGTTGAATTGCTTATTCTTTATTCCATTTTTATTTCTACATATATATATATATATATATATATATATATATATATATATATATATATATATATTAAATATTTTTGAAAATCAAACATCGTGCAATATTTTTTATAAATGAAAAATTCATTTATTTAAATTTTTTTAACGCGAATTTTCGTTGTAAAATACAACCTTATCAAGTGAGACTGTCCTATAGTTTTTTTTCCTTTTCTTCCTCCTCATGTTGATGGTGGTATGAATCCCGAGAGGTCGAAAATACGTCGAGTTTTTTAAGACGTTAGAAGTTCAGTTCGGGCGATGTCATGCGCAGATTGGCGTTATTTATGAAGTAAGGAAGTTGACATCTTTGAAGCACGGATTAGAATGTATTAAATATTTTTGAAAATCAAACATCGTGCAATATTTTTTATAAATGAAAAATTCATTTATTTAAAATAATTTTTTTAACGTGAATTTTCGTTGTAAAATACAACCTTATCAAGCGAGACTGTCCTATAGTTTTTTTCCTTTTCTTCCTCTTCATGTTGATGGTGGTATTAATCCCGAGGGGTCGAAAATACGTCGAGTTCTTTAAGACGTTAGAAGTTCTAAATCATGTCTATAAAAAAATCAACAACAACAGTCACATTGTTAGTAATGCAGTTCATGCATAAGGTTCTTTTTATCATTGGACGCAATCTTTTGAAAACCTGGACAACGCATTTATTTATGTTTTTTAAAAATAAATAATTTATTTATCCTAAAAACTTGAGCACTTTCGGTGATATATACCCTTGTCAAAAGTATAAGCATATTTTTATTTCCTCTGTTTTTTTTTCGTTTAATCCTTCTTGATTGATATATATATATATATATATATATATATATATATATATATATATATATATATATATATATATATATATATATATATATATAATAGAATACCAGGTTCCAGTAACCATGTCTTTATTCAACTTTTCAAAAATTCTATATACTATACGGACCGTTTCGTACAGACATAAACAACCAAGTATAGTTATATATTCTGAATTTTCCATACTGCGACTCTTCAGGGGTCCAAAAATCATGTCCAGAAAGAAAATCAACAACAACGCTCACATTGTTAGAGTATTCCTGCTCCCAGCCCTGAATCTCATATTACCATTTAATGATACTCTGTAATTTGCAAGTTTTTTTTTTTCATCATTTATTTATCTACGTAATCCTCTTACTCTCCATCTCTGATGCTTCTATGTCTCATCTCATTCGCTCTCAACACTTCAATGTGCAAACAAGAAAGCGTGCACTATTATCAGCTTCAGTATCATGCTAACCCTAACCCTAAACCCTTAATAAAAACAATCGCTTTCTCTCTTTCTCTCTCTCTTTCTCTCTTCTATTTTGTGACTTCTTCCACTGTGTACGGTCATCTCAATCTTTGGTATAATGAATGACGTCACAAGAAAATGGTGTCATTCAGTGTGCATAAAACAACCCAGCAAGCACGTTTTAGGAGCATAGTTTAGCTGACCCCCAAAAGTCAAGTCGCCCGTCTAGTAGAAGGCCGTCTTGTAGAAGGTACGTGACCTTTTGGGTCACGGTCATATAATTAAACATCTCTGATTTGATGGATGACGTTATAATATTGTGACGTCATCCACATTATTCTTTGTTACGTCAAGTATGCAATGGGAACATACAAACAACAATTACAAACAAACAAAATAATAAACATACATATATATATTCAAATTTCAGGTGCTGTGTCTTTTTGGAGGAAGGGGTTCTTGGATTGTGTCACCATTTTTCATGTGATTTTTTTCTCATGTATTTCGGCTTGCCACAGTTTTTTTGGCTCAAGTCTTTATCTTAGATTTTTCCCATTTTCCGTTCTCCTGTTTTTGGAATGATATGTTTTCCTATTTCTTGTAAAAGAACTCCTTGCTCTGATGATCAACAAAGGTGTTCTGAAGTCTATGTATTCCCCCTTTGACCTTGCGGTAAAAAGCGCGTAAGAAAATGTTTTAATTCTGGACAAAATAAGATAACGGAAAAACATGAAAAAATTAAATAAATGAAAGGGCTTTGTTTGTCAGAAGAATTAAGAAGATATACAGGTATTTGCCGAAATATGAAAATAAAGGAAATTGAACTGAATATGAAAATTATGATTTTGGATTGATTTTTCTGTGGTCATTGGAATACAACTATAAATAAATAAATAAATAAATATATATATTAAAATATATGTTTAAAAACAAATAATTTGCGTTGTGAAGGTTTTCTAAATATTTTATAAAAAATATTCTCTTTATTATTGCCATTCCGCCAACGTTTCCAATGTGTGACTTTTCAAAATACCTTTCCCACATAACCACGTGATGCATACAGCCATATCAACATTTTCGTCCATGAAATCCAGACGAATTTCAACCTGACTGCGATAAGTTTGTCCCAGTCAGGAAGAAAAAAAATGAAGAAAAAGAAGAAAAAAGATATGCTCATTCTTCTGAAGATGGTATTTATTACCGAAAGTACTCAAGTTCAAAAAAAAAAAAATTTGTAAAGGTTTTCTAAATATTCTATAAAAAATATTCTCTTTATTATTGCCATTCCGCCAACGTTTCCAATGTGTGACTTTTCAATATATATATATATATATATATATATATATATATATATATATATATATATATATATATATATATATATATATATATATATATAGTAAGGTCAGAATAATTTCCCCCATTTCTTTGAAGCGGTATAGCTCTGTAAACAGACGCTACATATCGAAGTCTGTGTATGCGTTTTAGTCCATTATTGATACGTGCTTCCAGAAAAAACATCCGTTTCATTCGAATTAATCGATTTTAATATTTTATCTACTCAGCCGTTTAATCTTATCATAGTAATTTTAAACGTGGGAGAAAAATAGACTATCGCACCCCCTCGGTAATAGGTTCTCATCATTCGACTCATAACACTGAAAAACTACGGCAGAAGTCTAATTAATAGTGATCATTATGTCTATCAGCAATTACGCGATTAATAAAAGATACTTTCCAAATATCTACAATTTTCTTTCCCATGATGTCATTTGAATATAAATAAGGACCGTTCCTCAAAGCTCTTTGTTTTAAACTCGACCTTAATAATAAAAAAAAAACATTATGCGCGATTTTTCATTATCGATTATTACAAGCATCAGTGCGAAGGTTTTTTGTTTACTTAATAAAAGACGAAGAGGCATATTCATCGTAGAAACCGTTAATTTTTTTTTTTTTTTTTGCGCGCGGTCATTTCTCACGTGTCAGTTTGCACTAGCAAAACAACAGTTATCACCGGTCTGCGTTAACAAATAGATAGAACTATATTCAAAGATTTTGTGTCCCTATTGATTTCGACGACACTATCCATAATTAAATAGATGAAACAGCATTGTCTGCTTGCAAGTGCAATGAAGTGTGGGCGCTATAACGTCTATGAATTGAACGAAACATTCCTTGGCTCTGGATAAATATGCTTGGAAATGCCAAAATAAAAATTGTTAAAAACATTTCCAATTTAAGTCTTTTTTTTCTAAATTATCTTTGCAAACCACGGACATTAGCAATATCTATCGGGCCAAGGAACGAACCCCCAAAATACCATGATGCAACTGAATGTTTCAGTCACAACGGCCAATGTATATGCAGCATTCTGTGCATTATGCGTGCCATATTTTAATAACCCCATAAGACTTGGTGGTAAACAGTAGATCAGTTACCATAGGAACACGGGCGTCCGGGTCTTAGGTTTAAACGAGTTTATCTGATGACAAAGTACTTTATTTACAAAATATATTTAATCATATAAAATAGCATCTTTTTTTCAGTGTTTATTAATCTTTTTAGACATTTAATCTCCATTTATTTCCACTTTAATTTGAATTTAATTTAGCATTCAATTATCATTCAAATAAAAAGCCGAGTTTTGCACAAAATATTCGCTTACTCTTTTAATTTAACACTGATCTTCTTAAAAGTAATACCTCTATTCCCATCAAATATTACCTTCCTTCCAGTGTTCGTGTATAGACACACTGATTTTAAATTCTCCAAAAAACGATTTTGTAAATTGCTCTTTCGTACTCATGAAATAATACGAACGTTTAAATGTTGTTTATTTCAATTATATAAATATAATACTTACGAAACTCTTCAATTAATATTTACAGATATCTTTTTTTAATCGAGTAAAAATAATTATATAGAATTCAGAGACGGGATCAATGCGTTTCCTGTTTTTTCAATGTTCTTAGTCAACGGCTGAGCACGTGTCCCGCTAAATTAGGCATAGCTTTGCGTTGATATACGTTCAAATAAATAGAGAACGTTTCATACTTCAGTTTCGCCAAACATGGATCGTCATGTAAACCTTAAATTCCTGTTTGGTGAAACCCGTCTAATAAACTTCTTATTTATTTGTACTTATATTAAATCTTTTTTATGTTATCCCCTTTTTGTTTTAATGAATGCTAATATGACTCGGTATCCAACAGAAGATGATTGTTTTCCTACAGCAGAGGTTATTAATTATTTTTCAAAGTTGAATAATTAGTGGAGTATTTATAATTTTATTTTTCAGTGCTTTCAGTTAGGATCATAAACCTGTACCGATACTTAGTTTTCATTATCTACTTTTTGTATTATTTCAATACGAAGTTAATTGCTGTTATCTCGGTAGTGTAACTTAATACAGTTTCTTTGTATATTTCTGCTACTAGCACAGATCACTGTTTCTTAATCCCTTTATTTATATCTATTATAGGGTGGGCAAAAATAAGGGTCCTATTTTTAAAAATTCATAACTTTTTTATTTATTGATTTTTTTTAATTTTTTTTTTTTTTAGAATAAGTAAAAGACCCCTTCCGAAGCAAGCATGAGCCGTATTAGCCCTAAGGAACGTACCCTCATTTAGAAAACATTATTTTTGCTTAAAAAACTCAAAACAGTGTAAAAAACAATACTTTAGTTTTTGTAAGTTTTAAGAAGTGTTTTTCGGCTAAAATTTGTTTTGTTTATTTCAAAAAATCTCGGAAGGGTCAGTCTACACATACATAAAGTTTGGTGAGTTTAACTTTTATTTTGTGGAAGTTATTCAAATTCAAGTTATTCAAATTTAAAGATAGGACCCTTATTTTGGCCCACCCTGTATAATAATAGTGATCTGTCAAAAATATTTTTAATTGATTTCATGAAATACACTAAAATTGACTCGCTCGTAGCTTTACAGATGAGGATGTAGCAGACACATGCATAGGTTTGGTTATGCACTGGTGATGCCCTGGTTATGCCCTGGTTATGCCCTGGTGATGCACTGGTTATGCACTGGTTATGCACTGGTGATGCCCTGGTGATGCCCTGGTTATGCACTGGTGATGCCCTGGTGATGCCCTGGTTATGCACTGGTTATGCACTGGTGATGCCCTGGTGATGCCCTGGTTATGCACTGGTGATGTCCTGGTGATGCCCTGGTTATGCACTGGTTATGCACTGGTGATGCCCTGGTTATGCACTGGTTATGCACTGGTGATGCCCTGGTTATGCACTGGTTATGCACTGGTTATGCACTGGTGATGCCCTGGTGATACCCTGGTGATGCCCTGGTGATGCCCTGGTTATGCACTGGTTATGCACTGGTGATGCACTGGTGATGCCCTGGTTATGCCCTGGTTATGCACTGGTGCTAACTCCTTGATTGTATGCTCTAAATATTCAAGTATATAAAGCGAGATAGGTTGAATATGATTGGATACACCCCCCCCATTTGGATGCCCTGGACTATCGCTCCATCGCCCTCCTCTGCATGCCATTGGCACCCAGCATGAAGCAGAGTTTAGAAAAAAGGTTGAAAAAGAAGGAATTCAAGGGAGGATTTAAATAAGTTTAAAATTGTAAAATTAATTCATGAAACGAATTACTTATAAATTTACAACATGAATAAATATTTGAAAATGGTAAAAACTCAAAGCGTTAACACTTTTTTTAACATAGTTCACCCCAAACAAGGTAGGCCGCCACTGTAGACGTAAGGGGCTACTGAGAAAAAAGAAACGGGGAGAATGTTGGGGGGGGGTCAACCTAAATTGGGATCTGCGCAGCAAGATGTCTGTTTACATTAGTTTTAAATTTCTGCATGTCAGTACTGTCGGGGAAACAGGGGGCAGGGAGGGAGTTCCAGAGGCCAGCAGCACGAGGAAAGAAGCTATTTGAGTAGAAGGCTCTCCGGCATCTGGGGACCTCCCCAGTGAATGGATGGGATTTAGTTGATTGTCAAGTTGGTCTAGTGGATTTACGTCGAGGGGGCACCAGAGTAGCCAATTCATCGGAGCATAATCCATTGAAGTATTTGTAAAACATGTTTTGAAATTCGTCCTGATGAACTTATTGTATTTGTACTTCTCTTAACGAAAATACTCCTGATCTACTGAACTACCAGCAAAATCCCACCTCTTCATCGTAGAGGTCGTTAGATACCGAAAGATTTTCTACTCTGACAGCTTTTTTTCTTCAGACTGTTTGCTTTTAGAATTTCTTTAGCTTCCTTTTTCCCCAACCGTACCAACCTGCAGACATTTAAATGTAATGTGAACAAACATCTTGCTGCACAACTCCCACAATTATGATGTCCCTATAGGTATGGCCCTTAATTCACAGTAGCCCTTTACGTGTCAGTGGCAATTTGCCCCCTTGTTTGGGGTGAATTAAAGTTAAAAAAATAAAAATTTAAAAAAAAATAAAAAAATAGCACTACGACTTATACTCGAGTTTTTGAGGGCATACAATAGAAAAGTTAGCCCCAGGCATCACCAGACCTCTGCACACCACTGCTCACGAGTATAGGAATCTTTTCTACCCTAGGTATCCCTACAGTTATTTTCACCTCATATCGATTCATTCACTTCTCTCCACAATTTCCATGGTCGTGTTAGTGTACCTATTTAGCAATAGGTGGCGTTAGTACTTAATGTTTCCTTTATTAAATGAACCCTCGTACAGGTTGCCTTTGGAATTCTCTCCTTGCTCCCCCGATTGTAACAACATGCAGAAATTTAAATGTAATGTGAACAAACATCTTTCTGTCCCACACTTAACTCCTATCATAGTAGCCCCCTTGCGCTTTAGTGACAATCTTCTTTATTTGGAGCGAATAAATGTAAAAAGAAAAAAATGGGGTTGTCTTGTGAGAAGTTTACCAAATCAAGTATAAAACTTATGTTTTGAGGCATGTCCGTCCGTCCGTCACGATTTTTCTCCGCAACCGTCCATTGAATTTCTCTGAAATTTTGCATGAAGTTGTAACTTTGGTCAGCTTAGAAAGTGACATTCTCCGATTTTTGAAAAAAAATCTGGTTAGCTCCCCAGTTGGTCAAAAGGCCCCGAAATGGCAAAATATGACATTTTTTGCTCCATAACTTTTGATCCATCCATTCAATTTCTCTGAAACTTGGCCAAAATGTGGAGGCAATTGTTCCTAATAGAAAATAAGTATCACTGACCTTGGAAAAAATCTGGTTCGCGCCCCCAGGGGGTCAAAAGCCCCACAAATGGCAAAAGATTACCCTTTTCTCCCATAACGTTTGATCCACCCATTCAATTTATCTGAAACTTGGCCAAAATGTAGAGGCAATTGTTCTGGATATAAAATGAGCCTCCTTGACCTCAGAAAAATTCTGGTTCGCGCCTCCAGGGGGTCAAAAGGGTGTCAAAAGAGGGTCAAAGGGGGGGGGTCAAAATGCCCCAAATTGCCCAAATTTATTGCATTTTACACTCGCCACATCGAGTCACATACAAAGGGGGACCACGCACGCGCGGCTTGTTATTTTTATTTCTAGCGTTTTTCTAAGAGATGATTAATTGGGTTAAAGCCATTTCCGGATCATCGATACGTAAATTCAATGACTTAATGACGTTTACCTTATCCCCCCCCCCCAAAGGGTTTAGTACTGTTTATTAAATTAAAATTGTTTAGTAGCATAAAAGTGATTTTGTAACCTAACATTGGAGTGCTAATTGTTTATTCTTAATAGTAGAAGGGTTTAATCCTCTTTTATATATAGATTCTTCACCGATGACATGCTGAAGCTCCTAGGCTCTTGTAGTAAATTGGGTACTGATATCGAATATGAACAAGTTTCCGGGAACTTCGCATCGGCAACGTTCGGGAATGTTACGTAAACTCCCGAGAGATGCCGAGGCGATTAGCTAATCAGCTGGCAGACGACAAATTCTCTAACCAATATTGAAATTGATTAAAGCCAGAAGATTGGAAGAATTTTTTAGGGAGGTCTGTGAAGACCATTTGTTACGAAATCCTCGCCAAAATCGAAGGCCCAGGCCATACGGTAAAGATAGACGAGTCTCTGTTTAACCCTAACCCTTACTCTAACCCTAACCCTAACCCGACCCTAACCCGACTGATATAAAAGATAATGTCAAAAAGCCCCCTAAAAATACACACACACAAAATTCTTTTTCAGTTTTAAGAAACACAAAAAAATTACTGTTTAACCAGTTGACCGAATACAAAAAGAAATGAAAAAAAAATCTATTTATTAACAATGATTGCGCTATGTTTTGTTCGTGTTTTTGTCATTTGCTATCTTTCATCAACGTATCGAAGTTATCGTCTGTCAACATTCGCCTCGGCATCTCTCAAGTGTTTACGTAACATGTCCGAACGCTGCCGACGGGAAGTTCCCGGAAACTGGTTCATATTCAATATCAGTACCGTAAATTGTTCGTAAGTTTCTAGGGAATGAGTGTCTCGCTGCGGAAACAGATATGGTGGGATAAATTCGTATCAATAAGTGTGGTACGATTTTTTTCAACCTGATTTATTCCGTTGTTTCGCCAAATATTTCTAAAATCAGGTACTCACGAGGGGGCACAGAAACGACCGGATTCGAACTCGGCACGCCCTAATCGTCAGTCCGCGTTGCTATCTACAGCCACCTACTCGAAACATAGATGAAACTGCCACAGTCAAGTTTTAATCCAGCAATCGTTCTGTACAAAAAGATGGCGAATGTCGAAAAGCAGTCAACCGAAGAAGGGACGACGATGAAAGAATTTCGAAAAGGAGCGAGTGAATGAGACTAGGCTATATCATTGCGAGTACACGTA
>OY744544.1:20842598-20855098 GCA_963556195.1 Sepiola atlantica
GAGTCGGAGTCGGAGTCGGAGTCGGAGTCGGCCATTTTGCAGATGTCGGTGGCGGATTTTTTTTAACTGATTCCAAAGCAAGAAGTCTGGAGTCGGATTTTTAAAGCCGGCTATCGACTTCTGAGATGAAAATCGCAAACCATGATTCGGCAATTTTTGCAGGAGCTGTAGTCGGTGTCGGTCTTTTCAGCTACCTCCGTATATTTGCGGTAAGGAGTCGGAGTCGGAGTTGTGAGTTGGCATGTTTTGCATTAGTCAGAGTCGACGTTCGATTTTAAAATGTCAACTCTTGATTCAGGAGTCAAATTTTCTTATGAGTGCGACTGTAGAAATATCAATTCCTTCGGGGTACCCGGTCACATCAAACAAAACACAACGATAGAGACAATGACGTGCTCAAGAAACTCTGTTTCTTTATTCTTTACCAGCAGCTGGTGTAAGTTGGGTATACACACACACACACACACACACACACACATATATATATATATATATATATATATATATATATATATATATATATATATATATATATATATATAATTAAATATTTCTTTGTTAGCAAAAGTCCTTTGGCATTATTGTTCTTTCCCTTGTCTTACGAAGAAACCTGTTTCTTTACCTTGACGGCGGTTGATTTTCGACTCTACCCAACGTAGGTTATTTTCACGAAAACCAGGCAGAGTGATTTGTCTTGCAACTTAGAGGGAAACACGACAATACGTTATGTAGCACTCTGCTCCCGGAATCTAAGGAAAGGCTTGTGATCCCCACGCCAGTTATTTACGGCAGTTCGGTCGTGGTGGGGGGTACATCTCTTCGAGGCTGACCCACGACAAGTTTTTCTCTATATCCTCCCAACTCAATCTCTGCTATGTAAGCACTCCTCTTCCCTTCGTTTAAAACCGCTATTTTAATTTCTGACTTTGCACTTCGGGTGCCTTCTTCTTCTGGCCTCGTGCACCTGACTCTTTTAAAGGTCATCGAGTCGTTTTTTTACGAGGTTATATTCTAGAATGAACTCGTCGACCTCACATATCTGGGCTGGTTCAAAGGTCACCGATTCATTTCCGTTATTCTTTTAGCCTAATTGACAATCTATCTAGTCTTCGGCTTTTCTTCATTATTGTCGACTCAATTTCTAACAAGTGTGCTGTATTTCTTTTTTTAAAACTATATTTCTTTTATATATTTATTCTTTTAAAACATTTAAAATTTAACAATCATTTTCCGACAATAACAAGAACAGTAACAATATTCGGTAAATGTAGATAAATAATTATTACCATTTAAAATTTGAAACTCGAGAGGATCCTTATTTTGTATCGACCCGTTATTGGATTATTATTTTTAAATGCTGATTTTTATGCTACTAGGTAAATCTATCTTCTACAATTCGTCTACAATTAGAATTCATCTACGACGATTTGTCTGAATTGAAATTAATCAACAATGATTTGTTTGCAATTACAATTCATCTACAACGATGTGTCTACAATTACAATTAATCTACAACGATTTGTTTACAATTATAATTCGTCTACAACGATTTGTCTACGATTACTCTTCGTCTACAACGATTTGTTTAGAATTAAAATTCATCTATAACGATCTGTCTACAATTATAATTCATCTACGACGATTTGTTTACATTTACAATTTATGTAACACGATTTGTCTACAATTACAATTTATCTATAACGATTTGTCTACAATTACAATTACTACAACGATTTGTCTACAATTACAATTCATCTACAACGATTTGTCTACAATTACAATTCATCTACAACAATTTGTCTACAATTACAATTCATCTATAACGATTTGTTTACTATTACAATTCACTTACAACGAGTTGTCAACAATTACAATTCATCTATAACGATTTGTCTACAATTACAATTTACTTACAACGAGTTGTCAACAATTACAATTCATCTATAACGATTTGTCTACAATTACAATTTACTTACAACGATTTGTCTACAATTAAAGAATTGTAATTCTTTTTTTACAACTATCTACATATTCAACTGTGATAATTATGTTCGGTTGGTTATTTGCACATTGATTTTTTAGATGGACGCAGGAATGAAGGACGAGAAATTACTAAACTACTAGTATTAGTATTAGTAGTATAAGCGAAAGGTGATGTAAATAAATAAATAACGTGCATAAAGAAGAAAACAAAAACACTGTAATAGAAGCAGCGTAAGAGAGTAATAAGAGTAATAAGACAATAAAAATAAATAAATAATGTAAATAAAGAAGAAAAAATGAGTAAAATAGTAGTAACAGTAGTACAAGCAACAACGCAAGAGAATGAGAGTAGGAGGATAATGTAAAAAATAAATTACTTAAATAAAGAAGAAATAGAAACTACTAAACTACCAGTAGTCGTAGCAGCAACGTACGAGAAAGGTAGAAAGAAAATGGTGTAAATAAATAAATGACAGAAATAAAGAAGAAATAAGAAAAGAAGTAATATTTTTGGTGAATTACTAACTACGTAATGTATACACTTATGTGTAATGTATCAATGTTGACACGACGGGTCAGGGTTCATTAGTAATATTTTTTTTTTACTTCTGTATAACTTTATAGATTAACTTAGAAAAATATCCGTCCCAAGAAAGGTAAAATTAATTCGACGAACCGAACAGTTTTGCACCACTTTTATGTTCTCTTATTAAAATAAGCATATAATAATATTAAGGATGAGAATCCTTATCCAAATTTTTATCAAAATCCATTGCATGATTTTGATTTTAGAAAACGTCTTAAATTTCAGGCTAAAGTTAAGTTGTCGTAAGAACAAATAGAAATTCAGGGAATCTTGCTTAATTCGTGTCTAATAAATATGGATGAAACGTAATGCAAATCTGAAATATTTGAATTTTTAAATGGGAGATCGTGTCCATATTATGTCTCCTTTTAAATACCCTAAAAACTTAAATTCAGTGAATCTTGCTTAATTCGTGTCCAATAAATATGGATCAAATTTAATGCAAATCTGAAATATCTTAATTTTTAAAGGGGAGGTTGTACCAAATTATGCTTTCCTAAATCCTTCAAAAAATTGCAAATTAACTGAAATTTTAGGAAAATATTTATTAATTGATGTCTATTATTTCCCGTTCAAATTTTACAAAAATCGTAGGTATCTGAATTTTCACAAAGAGCTATCACCCCCCTTGTACCACGTTTGCATGAAACTAAATTAAACAAAATAAAGCCCACATCACCTACCCTTACGCATAGCAGTTGTGTTCCAAAATCCATAATGACCCGTTAATTTGTTTAGACGTTAATCATATACATAAAATATATAAACTTATACACATAGATAACTTTATATAAATATAGATTGTATCTATATGAACTTGTGTAGTTGAATTATATTTGTAGATGAATTAGTGTTGGGAATTGTTTTAGATAAATTGTTAGACAACTTGTTGCTGGGAAAATGTTGCAGAGAAATTTGCTTAACACATATTTTGGTTATTTTTTTCTTCTTCTTTAACTGCGACCCAAGACAAGACCTAACTTCGATTCCTATAATAAGAAACAAAGACATAGACAAGTGCTGTCTATTCGTCGACGTCTTGGTGGCTTATTCGGATTACCACGTGTGTGTTGTCATTAAAACTCTTTGCTTTTGTCTGGGAGTTATCATTATTTGCTGTATCAATATGTCGTAAAAAGTAACCCCAGCCGCCGATGAGGCGCGGCTGAAATAAAATAAGAACGTCTAGTCGATCCATAATTGGTCTTATCAGTTGCAAGAGGATAATCAAAAGATTCTGCGCGTTGTAATTATATTTTCTCCTTACAAATAAGGAATCATATTTGCCTATAATTATGTTTCGCTATCGCCGTGCGCGTATCAGTTTTGAAATAGACACGGTGTCCTTTCGGAAAGCCATTTCATACGAGCTCGTCTCGGGGAAATTCAATAGTAAATATGAAATATACGTTTTTTTTTTACTTTAATTAATTTCGTAGTCACAAGGGAAACAACAACTGTTCCTCGCGTAATGCAAAATTATGTAAAAAAATACAGTAGTTATAAGAACATCTACTTTTGGTTAAGATCAAAGTGTAGTATCTGTTCCGATGGATACTGCTCCCCATAGACTGGTAGTGTCTTGGCCTTCGGGGCTTGGTTTACGCCGGTCTATGGGTCTGTCCTGTGAAGTTCTAGGAGGTCCACCCTCCCAGGCTTCGCCTCCCCTCTTTGGGGAAGAGTAAGTTTATTGCTTACTGCCTGAGGCGCCCCTACCGGGGAATTCCGACGGGGCTGCCCAGGCAATTTTTAAACCCCACTTTCCCGACCCGACCTTGGGTCACATCTTACTTGTGGGAGTAAGATAAAAACTGGCCTTGTGCCTAACTCCTGGAGAGGAGTAAATCAATACTCAACTCTTTGAAAGAGAATAATAAAAGGATTCGTTTCGAAATAATCTCATCTATATTGATACACACACACACACACACACACACACATATATACTGTATATATATATATATTTGTTTTGTTTATTATCTATCTACGTATACGTTTCGTCCGTTATAATCGGGACTCATCAGCATACAGATATAACTATTAACTACTGTTCATGCGATTCAAAACCCCGGATTCCGAGTATTTTACAACTCAAATCCCGACCTCTAGAACCACTCGGCCAACGCTGAATAACGAATAAACAGTGATAATTTTAACACATTATCAGGCGGCTTTACGTCATAAGAGCATACTACTTAATGAAAGGAACGATGCACATATAGCTAGCGACGTCATGCTGTGTTAATACTACACTTACAGTGCCCATCTAGACGGGTTTTCTAGGAGATATATATATATATATATATATATATATATATATATATATATATATATATATATATATATATATATGCAAACATTGTTAAAAATAACAGAATTCGTCCGTTTAATTATACCTTTTTTTTATTTTTTCACTTTTTATGGTCTTTTTTGTAAAAAAAAAAAATTTAATAAATGTTCCATAGGTTTCACAGGTTTCACGAACGTTCTCGATTATTCGTCGAATCATCCTCAGGTGTCAAAAGCAAATGAAAAAAAAAGCCGGAGAAAGAAGAGAACTTTAAAAAGACGGTGGAGAAACGCGCATAAAACGTTTTTCGCACTGTTCCAGGAAGCCGCTGACGACTTAAATCCAGCAACGCTGGATGGCATCACAGAACAAAATCGCATTACGTTAAGCATTTTAAAATGTTACCACTGGTTTCATATGTGATGTTATTAATTTTAGGTTGTGGTATTTTTATGTAGATAGCTTCCGGTATTTAAAAAAAAATTAAATTGGTTTCGGAATGTATAATTTGGTGTTATTAAATATATATATATATATATATATATATATATATATATATAATTGTTTTTTTTTTGTTTATTATTTATGTACGTATACGTTTCGTCCTTTTTAATCGGGACTCATCAGCATAGAGATATAACTAGTCACTACTATTCGCGAGCAACGAGTATTTTACAACTCAAATCCCGACACCTAGGACCATTCTGTCATCGCTGGATAGCTAAATAAACAGTGATAATTTTAACACTTATATCGGCAGCTTAACGTCATAAGAGCGTTCAACTTAATGAAGGAAACGATGCATTTATAGCTAGCGACGTCATGCTGTGTTAATACTACACTTACAGTGCCCATCTAGAGGGGTTTTTCTAGGGGCTACAAATAATAAATATTTGTCTTTTGTTTATTATTTTTGTTTACCATCTATGTACGTATACGTACACACACACATATATATATATATATATATATATATATATATATATATATATATATAATGGTAATAATCCAGGTAAACAATATCCACAGGGTGGTAATCCAGAGAATTTTAACCGGGTTTATAAAAAGTGCTCAATATCAAAATAGAGCTTTATATATAATTTTTATTTACACAGACATGTACAAAATCTGCGACACTGGCATGTCGATGTTATCGATCAATCACCAAATATGATCTGAGGTTGAGATCGGATTCTAACTCTGCCTGATGAGATCGCAGTTTATAGTAACTGTTGATCGATAACATCGACATGCCAGTGTCGCAGATTTTGTACATGTCTGTGTAAATAAAAATTATCATATATATATATATATATATATATATATATATATATATATATATATATATATATATATACTTTTTGATCTTGGAAAGTATCAAGAATCAATAATTACATGCGGTTGCAGTCATTATGATGATGATGATGATGATGATGATGATGATGATGATGATGATGATGATGATGATGCAAGTATTTTATGCACAATTTCTATCAGTCACCATTCAACTATCATTTTCACACTCTCAACATTTGTCTATTCCCGATTAATGATGCCTGTGGTTAATGTCCGTTGTAGCTAAAATTGTTATCTTTACTGCTTTTCTCGGGTTGGATGAGATTCCTGAAGACGACGACTTGGGCTTGAAATAGATTTAACCCACTTAACTAATGGCGCTTAATTCATTAGATTGGAGTACGTTCTGACTGGACCAGTGGGTGCAGATTGAGGGTGCGACGGGATCATAGTCCCGTCCATTCAAATTGGGATGTGTATCCAATCATATTCAAACTATCTCTCTTTCTCATAATATTTTTGCAGTACTAGAACTTATACTTGAGTCTTTGGGATATACAATCAGTGAGTTCGCTCTGGGCATGCCTCGGGCATCACCAGAACTCTGCACGCCAATGAGCTGGACGACCCCTACGTGAGGTCGAAGCACCCCTATTTCTGCCGACCTTACAAGACGTATCTCCTAATTGATATTTCTACACCTTAATCTTAAATCTCGTTACTTAAGGCGAAGAAAAGAATTTCAACTTGACTGCGATAAATATGTCTCAATCAAGGAGGATTAAACGAAGAAAGAAGAGTAAGAAAATATGCTTATACTTTTGACAACGGTGTATATCACCGAAAGTACTCAAGTTTTTAAAGTAAATAAATAATTTATTTTTAAAACATAATTAAATGCGTTGTCCAGGTTTTCAAAATGTTTTTCAAAATATTCTCCTTATTATTGCCATTTCATGAACGCTTCGATGTGTGACTTTTCATATTGCCATATATATATATAGCTCTCTCCGGGTAGAGCTTATTTTGTAAGGGTATCGTCAACGGCCATTAGCTTTAAGGCAATGCTCATTAGGTAAAACTGATTCGAGCTCCGGCAATTGCAATGTTTACATTTCGTTACATTGAGATATTTCTTACATTCAGTCAGTGTCGCATGATGGCGTAGGGGTTAGCATCGCCGACTGTCAGCTCGACGGTTGCGTTTCGATCCCAGCTTGAGGCACTAACTGGTCTAGCTGTGTATGTGGATGACTATATATATATAGAGAAGGATGTTAGTATTAGTGTTAGGAGTGAATCATGTACACAAAAATATATTAGTAGTTTGCTTGAAGCATTGTGCGTAGTATGTAAGAAGTTGTGTTTGAAGGCTACGACAATGCAGTTTGGTATAAAACACCGTTGGATGCAAGACCAGGTAAATAGAATAAATGACAATATAAAAAGATTTTAATAATTTTCCATTAACTATTTGTTTATATAAGATGAGAGAGAGAAATATATATAAAAAAAGATAAAAATCAAACGGTAAGGAAAAGAGACTATATCTAGCCGACGAGCATACATATACAGGGTAGCGCAAAAGTAGCGCATTCGTTTGTTTAGGTGATAGAAACTACAACATTTAAAGTAATTTACTAGACTTTTCTGATAAATAATACATTTACTTGGTAATTTTGTTGCAGTAGTTTTTAAAAACAATATCCTTTAAATGGCCACCATTTTCGGCCTCACAAAGACGGGCTCTAACTCGGGCATTTTCCATACACTCCTTAGAATAACTGGCTCTAGTTCTTTGAAGTGACCTTCTGGACATTCCAATCTGGGTGTCTCGTCTTCGAGTTGAGGTGTCTGGATTTTCAGCAATGCTATCCTCAACGAGTGCTACATTTTCCGCTGTCCGTACTGAACGTGGTCTGCCAGATCGTGGAAGATCACTGACTGAACCCTGCTGCTGAAACCGGGCCACAAGACGATCAATTGTGGTCTGACTCTTTGGGTTAAGGTTATTGAACGATGGTTTCCGAAGTAAAGTTCAATAATTTTGGTTCGTTGTTCGGTGCTATATTTTTCCATAATAAATTATCAATGTTTATATCTGTAATATTCTGAAAAATAAGGAGAAAATTTGATTAAATGTGAAAGTTGTTACTGATTCAAACTAATGCGTGACTTTTGCGCCATCCTGTATATATATATATATATGTGTGTGTGTGTGTGTGTGTGTGTGCGTGTGTGTGCGTGTGTGTGCAGATGTCCGGGTATCGGACTGCAGAAAGAGAAAAATGTTACCCCTTGAACGCTTAGGTAAAGCTTCCCAGTAAAACGATATTCTCGTATGTTCAATTATCAATATCGACAACACAAAAATAATAATATAAATAAATGACAACATTTATATGCGATATACCGCGTCCACGGCTAGCGAATGTTCTTTGTCCAGTGGTAAGAGCGCCGGGCTTGATTCACTTGGGTACCGCTTTCGAGTCAAAATTAAGCTTAGCTGATAAGCCGTAGCCGACGAAACACGTGTCTATGAATAATTACATTATATATATATATATATATATATATATATATATATATATATATATATTGTAATACGACTGTTCGGATTAAGATTTTAAAAGTTTATTTTATTAAACAAATTGCACAACGAATAAGTGAAGGCGTTGTTATATTTCGTCACCTATTACAGTTTGTAGGCGAAAAGAAAAGATAGATAAAATACATGTCATTTTTTGTGCCACACTCCTTTACATTGTCTGTTTCCTCCCCGACCGAATGTAGCTCATACCTTCAGCTCAGTACACTCGCTTCGGCTATCAGTCAGATGACCGACACCTACATAAGTTCGAAGAAAGGCGAGCGGGGACGGCAGTAACATTCAGTTTCTTGGCGTCAGTTGGTGAACGTTGATGAAGAAGAAGAAATGGAAGAAGACGAAAAGAAAGAAAAGAAAACATGTCTTTATCGTCATACGTAAAATACTGGACAAAAACGCGCCCCGATAAGTATGAAATTTCCTGCTGTTAACAATTTTGGAATTATATCCATTGTCAGCGAGAAGTTGAATTCCAGTAATAAGAACCGAATTCAAAACATGCCAGCCTATCTGACAGGTAAATGGCATTATTATTATCTACTGAGAATAAAATCTACCTATTTCAACCTGGTTTGCATTGCCTGGCATTACACATTAATATACTGACGGATGACCCTAACTGAATATTATGTACCGCCAACCCTTTTATCCAGAACGTAACCCGCTCTGCCTGATACTGATCGGACTCACTCTCTATTTTACATATTTACTCTTACGTCAAAGAAACTCATGCTTTCCAAATTATTGAACCTTCTTAATTACCCACCGGCGTACTTTAAATTAAACCCCCACTTTCTCTCATAAACTGGTATTGTGTCTTAAAATGTGTTCTTTACTCGTCGGCTAGGTATAGCCTTTAAAACACTTTTTCCTACGTTTTATTTTATCTTTATTTTTGTATATTTCTCTCCTGTATTTTATATAAATAAACAACTGTATTTAAACTTCTAACTTGGTCGTCTTGTATTGTTTCTCACTTGTTTATTTGCTTCTTTACTTTAATATATAGTGTCTGGAACTGGAGAACCCCTTTCTCCCGTGTACTGTAATTATTTGTATCGGAACCCTGAGACCTCGAGTCACATCCGGATTTTATATAGTTTTGTTATTTTTGTTGCGTGTAAGGGTTCGTTGTCCACAAGAAAGTTGAGCTTAAGAGTAACAATAACAACAACAATATATATATATATATATATATATATATATATATATATATATATATATATATATATATATATATATATATAAGTTATGAGGTTGAAAAAGACTAGATATACATTCGGATTGTACACATTATAAGTTATTTCGACCTTATAAGGTTTGAATTGTGGTTGGAAACACATCCGAGGAGACCTAGTTACGGTCGAAATAACTTATAATGTGTACAATCCGAATGTATATCTAGTCTTTTTCAACCTCACAACTTATTCATGCTCTGTTTGAACGGACTTAGAGCTCTCTGATTCGAATTCCTATCGAAAATAATCGAACCTGAAAACTACATATATATATATATATATATATATATATATATAGAGAGAGAGAGAGAGAGAGAGAGAGAGAGAGAGAGGGAGAGAGAGATACAACTGCGCCGCGGATCAGATATCATTTAGTATCTCAATGTAACATGAAATTGACACATAAGTTAAAGCTCAGTCTACCCTACTATTTCATTAACGCGGAAAGAATATGATTCATGACATTTGTTCGTCGAGCTAACAGCGCTTGCCAAAAATATTTTCACTCCTTACCTTTGCATAGCGTTGTTTAGTTACAGTAAATAATATATGCGGAAATATATACCGACATGTTTGAATTCTAATAGACACAATTCCACTCTCTGCACGTACGTATATTGTCTGCTGCTTGTGGCAAGCAGATTACTGATTCGTCTCTCTATAACAATTGGCGGCCATTTTACATTTTTGTATTTTTTTAAGTTTTCTTTTTAATGTACATCTGTTTTTTACGTCTGATGGTTATAGAAACTAAAATGTAGGTTTTCAATTTCCCATCCTGCAATCTTTATCATTACATTTTTTCATATATATATACGAATATATATATATATATATATATATAGACATATTTCTTTTTTTTTCATATATATATATATATATATATATATATATAAATATATATATACGTGTGTGTGTGTGTGTGTGTGTGTGTCTGTGTGCTTTTTCCAACTTTCTTCTTTTTCCCTCTCCCCTCCCTTGCCCGGAAACCAATGTCTTTTAAGGTTTTGTTGCAAGATTCCAAAATGGCGAACGTTTCTTCAATTCGACGTCCGTTTATTCTATTTTACGTATTTATTTTTTTTTACATTTATTTATTTATTACTAATATTTTTTATTCGTTATTTATTTATTTATTTATTTATTTATTTATTTATTTATTTTGTTCTTTCGGTCGGTCTGTGAAATCCCCTACCCAGCACCGCGACTGCTCAATATTCTGCCGCTAAACTTTCTTCCTTTGCGTCGTTCTCCTAAATGCAATATCTCTGATTGCATTTCACTCATCCATACCCACCTCTACTGTTCTATTTCCCATCAAGATATATTTACATGTTTACATATGCACCTACATATACCAGAAAACAGTAACAGTAAGAAAAACATATATTATGCAAACAAAATATACACAATGTAACCGAAAACTGCACACCAATAGACGCATAACACCCTCTACATATATCTATGTTTGTATATATATATATATATATATATATATAGAGAGAGAGAGAGAGAGAGAGCGAGAGAGAGAGAGAGAAAGAAAGAGAGAGAGAGAAATTTTTTAATTAATTAATTTATGAATTAATTTTTGTGTATATAGATGTTTTTAATTAATTTATAAATATATTTTTTGCGTGCCCCAAAATGGATACATCGACACGTGTTTCTGGTTATAAGGTAAATTTTATTATGTGGAAGCCCCCAAAATATATCAAACTGTAGACGTGAGATAGCAAACAGCTGCCTGCGCAGAATAAAATTTACCTTCAGCTAACAATGCATAAATAAATAAACAAATAAGCGAAAAAAATTAACTAAACTAAAACCTAAAAACTCAAAAACTAAAACCTAAAATAGAAATACAAGAAACCACGTGTTAAAATAAATTCACCCATTATATAGACAAAACAAAGAAACAGAGAAAGGCTACTCTATAGAAAGCAGAACAATAGAATAGGAATATGAAGTAAAACTAACCGGGCCGTTGTTCGTGAGAAGACCAACGATTGGCTAAGAGAACAACAAAGAATCTGATTGGTTTACTAGCTAGTCGTGCATATAAAAACACCCGGCAAAACTAACTCCACGCATTTTAGCCTGAAGATTCCCCCGGGGATGTCACACGGAAGCCTCTGTGTAGCTTAATTGCCATAAATATATTTTCATAACTTACTATATATATATATATATATATATATATATATATTAATTGCCATAAATATATTTTCATAACTTACTATATATATATATATATATATATATATATATATATATATAGTAAGTTATGAAAATATATTTATGGCAATTAAGCTACACAGAGGCTTCCGTGTGACATCCCCGGGGGAATCTTCAGGCTAAAATGCGTGGAGTTAGTTTTGCCGGGTGTTTTTATATGCACGACTAGCTTGATTGCCATATATATTCATTGCTTACTACCTAGCTCTACTTACGTATCGAGCACCGTTGAAGTAAATACTGAAAACTGACACATAAAAAATT
>OY744544.1:20860098-20867598 GCA_963556195.1 Sepiola atlantica
ATATATATATATATATATATATATATATATATATATATATATATATATACATTTAAAAATGATACGCGGAAATCTCTCTAAGGCCCTTTCGACTATCATCTCGTCAGGAGAAAATCGATAGTTTTGATTAATAAGATTGTCGAAAAAAAGAGCAAATGGGGAATTGAATGTGCCTAAATCAACAATAGAGCGATTAAAAGTCAATTTAATGATTTACTTAAAAAACGATTAAAAGGCAGTGGCGATTGTTCTTGGGGAAAAAGACTGACTCTCTCTCTCTCTCTCTCTTACTCTCTCTCTCTCTCTCTCTCTCTCTGGTGTTTAACTGTTTAGCCAAATGTGTAGGGGTTATTTTCCTTGGGGAAAAAGACTGACTCTCTCTCTCTCTCTCTCCCTCTCTCTCTCTCTCTCTCTCTCTCTCTGACTCTCTCTCTCTCTGGTGTTTAACTGTTTAGCCAAATGTGTAGGGGTTATTTTCCTTGGGGAAAAAGACTGACTCTCTCTCTCTCTCTCTCTCTCTCTCTCTCTCTCTCTCTCTTACTCTCTCTCTCTCTCTCTCTCTCTCTCTCTCTCTCTCTCTCTCTCTCTCTCTCTCTCTCTCTCTGGTGTTTAACTGTTTAGCCAAATGTGTAGGGGTTATTTTCCTTGGGGAAAAAGACTGACTCTCTCTCTCTCTCTTACTCTCTTACTCTCTTACTCTCTCTCTCTCTCTCTCTCTCTCTCTTACTCTCTTACTCTCTCTCTCTCTCTCTCTCTCTCTCTCTCTCTCTCTCTCTCTGGTGTTTAACTGTTTAGCCAAATGTGTAGGGGTTATTTTCCTGTAACGAAAAGCTGTCATTTTCAGCCTTGAATTATTTATCGCTCGGGACGGCGTGAGTTTC
Source organism: Sepiola atlantica (assembly GCA_963556195.1). NCBI lineage: Eukaryota > Metazoa > Mollusca > Cephalopoda > Sepiida > Sepiolidae > Sepiola > Sepiola atlantica. The sequence goes on from OY744544.1 coordinate 20,860,980, forward strand.
TCAACCTTTCCATATTACATGCTTGTTCATACTGTTTACCAATTATTTTCTCTTCGAAAAAGGAACTTTTTCCTTGTTCAAGATAGTAAACATGTGTTTATGTCTAATTCTGTTTTTTTGTAAGTTCATCCAAGTACTCATTTCTTTTTATAAATGATATTTTATATTAAGTATTAAGATAAATTTAACGACTCAGAGACTAACCTTGAAAGAAAAGACTATCTGATATCAATAACATTGCTTAAAAACACTGTATTCGCAAAATTATTTCTTTTAAATAGCCACGCTATCTTTTTTTTTTACTGGGAGTTTATGTATAATGGTTGTAAATTGTACCTAACAAAGTAAAATTTATTATTGTTGGGTAACGAAAAATAAAAGTGAAACGAGATCCCATGCGTGACGTTAGGGCGAGAGGTGACTGATTACGGTCGATCTCTCTACCAGTGTAACGGCAAATAATGTAGACGTGTAAAAAGGGCTCCCGTAATTACATACTGATGCAAGTTGCCGGCACATGTATGGGAATATAAATAGTGTAAATGGGTTTTGAAAAATAAGATTACGCGATTTTGTGATGATACTATAAAGAATGAATCACGGGAGGTGCGAGAGCGCTCTATCCCTTAATAGACTCAAAAACGGCCTATGCTAGAAATCTCATTTCTTTGATCAATCATAACTAAAAAACCAATAAACCAAATTAGTTAAAACTTTGCACAAAATATTTTTGATAGGTTCTATAAGTGTGTAGAATTTCAGCATCATTAGTCAAGGCAACGCAGAGATCCAGAAAGGTCAGGCATGATTTTGTGTTATCTGTGTGTACGTACGTACGTACGTACGTACGTATGTGCCACCCTGTATCTCATCAACTATTTAATGGATTCAGCTGATTTTTGGCAGAGATAGAGGTTCTAGGGTCTAGTTGATGGCATTTTAATTTCAGTTTACCATATACCTTAGTTTTCCAGAACATCTCACAAAACCTTAAAAATGACCATTGTATTGAGGCATAGCCTTTACAAAAGTAGTGACATTCCATGAAAAATGCCAGTATACTGAAATCATATGCCCTTAATAGGGTTAAGATGAAAATTCATATACACTAAATGTACAAAAGCAAGGAACTTCCCAAATTTTTACACTTTTATTGTCATTAAGGGTATGCGAGCACAACATAGCTATGTATTTTACTGGTAGGAATTTTTCGTCAGCGCACCTCACACACTTCATCCACTCATGCATAGAGATTTATACTGTAGTGATGTGATAATGAAATGGTTTGGTTGATATGTAGTTATACCCTTAATGACAATAAAAGTGTAAAAATTTGGGAATTTCCTTGCTTTTGTACATTTAGTGTATATGAATTTTCATCTTAACCCTATTAAGGGCATATGATTTCAGTATACTGGCATTTTTCATGGAATTATATATGGATTTTATTGGGAGCTTTCAAATGAGATATTTTAATGATCTAAACTTGCTGAAATGTATACTGATGTGACTAAAAACGATTAACGAGAAAGAAAAATGTAAATAAAATAATTTATCACTATCCATCAAGCTCCAGCCCCTGTCCCATCGCCGAAATGTTGCATCTCTGTGCTTGTTTTACAAGTACTTCAATGGAATATGTTCCGATGAACTCGCTGCTCTAATCACCCCCTCGACGTAAATACACCCAACCAACTCGACAATCAGTTAACCCCCATCTATTCACTGTGAACATCCTGAGACACTGAAGAGATTTCTACACTAACAGCTTCTTCCCCAAAGCGCCAGCCTTTGGAACTCCCTCTCTGCTCCGTTTTTCATACAAAATTCACATTTTTTATTATTATTTTGAATATTTGCAACACTAGCTTCACTTAAATAACTAATTTTTACAATAATAACCCGATTGTAATCCAATTGTTACACGCGCCATTTGAAGGTTAGTTCTTTATAAAACTCATGTGGATGTTTTATTAGTGGCGCCATCTATATGTCAAACCCGATACTTATTGAGTGATGTGTTATATACATAGTGATTAGAAAGTAACGCCCTATACTTGTAAGTTATACTTGTAAGTTATTACTGAAATATACTTCTTACAAGAAATGAATAGGGGAGTAAGAGTTATGAATGGGGGAGCAAGAGTTATGAATTGGGGAGCAAGAGTTATGAATTATACGTTATTTTTTTCCTTTTGTTCTCACATTCCACGAGCGATGTGTTTGACAATGGGGGAAAATCCATCTTGTTGACCCTAATCTTCGAGTGGGTGTTTAGCCTTTGTAAGTGTTGACTCATTAGTAAAAAAAAAAAAAAGAAAAAAGAAAAAAAATTCATTGTAAAATCAGTTGATGCGGTTTCCAGGCAGCTTTAGAAGCTGGTGGCGATTGATTGCTGGCACCCATATCGAATTTTGAATAAAAACCCATGCTATACACTTTTTTATATATTCATTTCTTGTAAAAATTATATTTCAGTAATAAATTAGGATCACTTAATAATAGGGAGTTACTTTCCATTCACATTGTACATAGTTAAAATAAATAGTTTTCGAATATGTATGTTTAATGAAGAAAGCTTTAAGACAAAGTAATTCAAATTTAAGAACTTCTCTTTAAATGTGAATGAAAGTCTAAACTACCTAAATCCCTAAACAGAAATCGGTTGAACCCCATGATAGCTACTTGTCACTAAAACTCAATGAAAGGAACATTAAAATGTCTATATGATCGTCAAATAAGGCATATTTGTGTGCATGGGTGTGTATTTTACTACAGTTAGCTCTCAGAAATCAAAGGGGCCCCTTTCTGGGACTAACACTTGATTTCTATATGTGATACATAGATATCCGAGTGCTAAATCAAGATTTTCCTCTATCTCTCAAACGTTGAGTTAGTAAGCAATGAAGACCAGCAATTTTCCTTTCCTCAATTGGCTACTAAACTATGTTAGAGTTTATATTTATTCCGTGAAAAATGCCAGTATACTGAAATCATATGCCCTTAATAAGGTTAAGATGAAAATGCATCTGAATGTACAAAAGCAAGGAAATTCCCAAATTTTCACACTTTTATTGTCATTAAGGGTATTACTACATATCAACCAAACCATTTCATTATCACATCATTACAGTATAAATCTCTATGCATGAGTGGATGAAGTGTGTGAGGTGCGCTGAAGAAAAATTCCTACCAGTAAAATACATAGCCCTGTTGTGCTCGCATACCCTTAATGACAATAAAAGTGTAAAAATTTGGGAATTTCCTTGCTTTTGCACACTTAGTGTATATGAATTTTCATCTTAACCCTATTAAGGGCATATGATTTCAGTATACTGGCATTTTTCATGGAATGTCACTACTTTTGTAAAGGCTATGCCTCAATACAATGGTCATTTTAAAGTTTTTTTGGAATTTTCTGGAAAACTAAAGTATATGGAAAACTGAAATTAAAATGCCATAAACTAGACCCGAGAACCTCTATCTCTGCCAAAAAATCAGCTGAATCCATCAAATAGTTAATGAGATACAGAGTGGCACATACGTACGTACGTACGTACGTACGTACGTACGTACACACGGATAACATGATTTCATGATTGAACTTTCTGTATCTCTGGGTTGCCTTGACTAATGATGCTGAAATTCTACACACTTATAGAACCTATCAAATAAAAAGATCGTGCAAAGTTTTAACTAATTTGGTTTATTGGTTTTTGAGTTATGATTGATCAAAGAAATGAGATTTCCAGCATAGGCCATTCGTGAGTCTATTATGGGATAGAGCGCTCTCGCGCCTCCCTTGATTGTGGTATTTTCTGGGTCTTGCCGAATTCCAGAACAACAATTTCTCTGGTTTTGTGAGGTATCCATCTATGTGCTGTTACTTAAATATGACCCATATGACAGTAGCATCTTACATGTCAGTCGCAATATGCCTTGTTTGGGTTAAATAAAACTAAGACAAAAAATTGCATCGAGGAAGTGGAGGAGATATTTTCCTAAATAGAAAACTGCTAATTTTAAATGAAATGTTTTTTCTCACGTAACGCTCAGGCGAAAACATTGGCACAAATATTGGATTTACGCAAAAAGAATTCGTCGTCACACCCTTAAAGACGACAAAAGTATCGCGAGAACGAAACGAGACTGTACATCTGCGCACGTCGATCGACGCCCGTACGTGTAAAAACCGACATGAACGCCAATAAACAAGCCGTCAGAGTTCTGTCTCTAATGACGTCATTGATTTGCGCTAATCATGGCAGAAACACGCGCGAAAAAAAAAAATTGATCGAAATTATAATCAACTTCGTTTCCTCTCCGCGCTGTTTTGTGTTATTTGTCGCGATTGTTCGCCATTTTTTATTTTGCTGTTTTAGATTTGTTATTTTTTTTTCCTATCAGTATTGATTTAAAACGTTTCTGTTAAAGAGACCGGGTTCCTTTGAATTAGCGTTTTCCCATCTGAAGACTCGTCAGTCGAGTGAAAACATAGGAGTTAATGAAGAAGAAGTGGTCGCGTCAACACAAATGAACAAAGACTGAAAGAGAGGGGAAGTCGATGGTAAAGGGAAAGTAGAGGGTGGAAACGTATGGTATTGATTAGATGGTGAAAATGCATGGGGTAAGGACGGGTCGAGAAGAAGAAGAAGAAGAAGAAGAAGAAGAAGAAGAAGAAGAAGAAGAAGAGGGGGAGGAAGAGGAAGAGGAAGAAGAGCGAAGAAGGGAAGAAGAAGAAGAAGAAGAAGAAGAATTATGACAAGATGAATAAGAAGGGCTAGAAGAAGAAGAAAAAGAAGAAGAAGAAGAAGAAGAAGAAGAAGAAGAAGAAGAAGGAGAAGAAGAAGAAGAAGAAGAAGAAGAAGAGATGAAAAGATGAAGTAGAAGGGAGAAAATAATGGCGAAAAGAAGAAGAAGAAGAAGAAGAAGAAGAAGAAGAAGAAGAAAAAGAAGAAGAAGAAGAAGAAGAAGAAGAAGAAGAAGAAGAAGAAGAAGAAGAACGAGTTGAGCATGACGGGGCAATTTTTAAAAAAGACAAAAGAGTAAATTTTAATAGAAGGAGAAGCAACGATAGAAAACAGAAGCTTAAGAGAAACTGAATAAAGAAAGACAGAAAAAATAAAAGCAGAAATCAAATAAAAAATAAATTAAAAAGAAGGAAAATCGAATGAAAAAGAAGACGAGAAAAAAAAACGCAGCGGTGATGAAAGAAAATAAAATGACAATTGCATGCTGAAACAATGATACGAAAAAAATAAAAAACATAGTTTTGGTTTCTTTCTTTTGCGGCGTATCACCCCAGTATTTTTACTATACTTTATATGCGATTCATAAAAACAAATACATTTCGTATGAATCAGCATGGTACGACATATTTGACCGTCTCACTTTTGTTGTTGTCATTAGTTTTCTCGATTCTTTCTACAAGCAGGTGATCGCAAGGGGGACCCCGTGAAGATTTCCACCATCCATATGTGAAAGTAGTACTATGGAACTGACTGAGTTCGAACTCGGCACACCCAGGGTTTCAGTCAACGTCGGTTTCTACTTCACTACGGCCATCTTACATACGATCCCTTAATTGGTCTGGCTTTCTTTATTTACGGCATATCCACCCTTTTTATGATAGTTAATGCCGAAACATAATGTTTCTTTTCTTTTCTTGTCTTTTTTGTTTACAGTTTCGCTGCTCTCCGTTTTGTTCATTGTCCCGGTGTATTTTGCCGCAATTGTCAGTTTTTCTATGTTCTTTTCTTATGTATTTTCCAGGGTTTGTTTTTGCGTTATACACAGTCTTCTATACTTACAAGTAATCCCCCCCCTTTCACCTTTGTACGTAGAGTCGGTCAATATCATCAATTGGGTTTAGTGCATCGTGCATGATCATTAGTTTCCTTGTCTTCTAGTCCAGATGCCTGAGTAGTTCTTTTGTCCAGTTTATGAAGGGTCCAGAATATCTTACTATATATACTACCCAGGTGTTTATTCTTTTCATAAAGTTTCAACTAAATAATTTGGTTTTTACAAGTTTCCTTGTTCTTTTCAGATCTTCTCTTTGATTTCTTTTGATCTGATAACGTCTGCTTCCAAAACTTGTATGTATCATGTTCGCCATAGTTAGGTATTTTTGTGCCCTCCGCTATCTCGAAATTTCCCCTTTTGTAAAAGATCTATTGTACACGATTAATTGAAAATAGTGTGTTCTTTAACCCGTAAGCAGAGATGAGGACTCATACCGTTTCTACTTACTTGAGGCCTTCAAAATTATTAGATTGTTGGGGTAAGGATTCAATAACCTGTCATGCTATCCATTGTAAAATCATTGAAAGCGAAATGGAATACGAAATCAGATCAAATGAAAGAAAGCATAAAAGGGCACGTGTGGAGTGAGTTTATTCGCGTAACTGAAAATATTAACGAAATTCGCGCGAAACGGACGTAACAAAAGTTGAGTTAATGTAGGGAGAATCAGCAGCAGCAGCCTCCCCTAAAGGTCACCTTTTCCCCACCGTGATAGGAGTGGTAGCAATAGGTAGTGTCAGAGGTATGCCGTCTCGAACTTCGGTTACTGGCAGGATTACCAATAGCAGACAGATCTGGCACCCAACAGTATTAG
>OY744544.1:20877598-20897598 GCA_963556195.1 Sepiola atlantica
TCCTTTCTCGCATGGTAACTGCAATTATGTATAACATAAAAGAACAGCAAGCTTACAGGCCGACGAAAAAAAATATTTCATACTTAAGTGTGACCGACGTGAAAATGCTATTTCAAACTTAATTAGGACAGACCAAAGAAAATGTTATTTCAAACTCAAGATGGGCAGACCAACAAAATGCTATTTCACACCTAAGTGTGAAAGACAGACAAAAATGAAAAGTGTAATATCTGTTCTTATATTACACTTCATCTTTTCTGTCCTAGATCAATGAAGGAGAAATCCTTCCAGACTTAGGTAATTTTAATTTTTTTTTTAATCCAGAGTTCCCAACTCTGGGTCTAACTCTGCTCTCGCGTGAAGGCAAGTAAATAGGATCAGACAGACAAATTGCAATTTGAAGTTAAGCAGGACAGACTGACTAAAATGTTATTTCAAGATGAAGTGAAACGTATCAACAAAAATGCTCTTACAAACTTAAGCGTAACAGACCAGCGTAAATTATAATTCACTCTTAATGCTGACAGACAGACACAAATGCTATTATTGCATAAATTAATTATTTACTCTTCGGGTTGATTTATGCGTTGTTTGTTGGCTTTTGTTTCGTTTTTGGCTCTGATTAAGAAACATCGTTCACTTCCGGATCTCAACTTTTTTCAAAGGACAACATGTGTTTTAAACGTTTCGTTTAAAACGAACTTCTTTATGAGTGTACAAGGTCTTATTTTCTAAACGAAATTTAGAAACAGTAAAGAATATTTATTTACCTCCTCTCCAGGAGGTTAGGCACAAGGCCAGTTTTTATCTTACTCCCACAAGGTAAAGTGTGACCCAAGGTCGGGTCGGGAAAGTGGGGATTGAAAAGCCAGCGCCCGAGAAAGTGAGCACTCTGGCAATTAAAAATTGCCTGGGCAGCCCCGTCGGCATTCACCGGTAGGGGCGCATCAGGCAGTAAGCAATAAACTTACTCCTCCCCAAAGAGGGGAGGCGAAACATGGAAAGGTGGACCTCCTAGAACTGCACTGGACAGCCCCAGAGACCGTCAGAATCAAGACCCGAAGGCCGTGACGACACCGGTCTATGGGGTGCAGTATCCATCGGAACAGAAACTGTGAATTGTGATCTGCATCTACGTAGATGATAGTCGTCGAAAACGTTAGTCCCGTCGAAGAAAAGATGAGTGTAAAGTGGTGGACACCTCTTTTCTTTAGGGACACCAACTACCACGGCTCTTATCTTCTAAAATAGGTTCCAAATATGAATATCTATAATGTGCTACCAATGGTTATGCCTGACGTTGTTTCTTATCATTATGTGTTCCGTTATTCCCCTCTCTCACTTTGAGTTTATTATACTAGAAATTCTGTGTCTGTCGGCAATTAAAATGCTGTCACAGGATATGACGTCATCTGTTAATAATGTTTATGTGAAAATATAGTTCTGCAAATTTTCTAATGAAAAGTATTGTGCCGATTTTTTTTAAGATGAGGTACTGATGCTATTTAAAGTTTGTTTTTTTTACATATTCTGGTTATTGTATTCTTCAGTGGGGTGAGTGATTGTTGTTATTTTTTTATGGAAGTCGCTGCAAACAAAATTTGAAGCCACTTAATGTAAGGAGCCCAAAAAAAAAACAACGAAAGATGATTACGGTAAAGACATGAGATGCCTATTGACCTTACCTTTGAAAAGACTAAGGCTATAAGTAGGAGGAAAACAGTCAGCACCTTCTTCAGTTTCACCTTTTCGAACTTGGGGATGTTTATGTCGAATTCGGGGACCTATACGAAATTTCGAGCTGAACTCTTTATTTACTCTACGAGGGTAGATTGTTCTTGTCCCGTCCAACATGACTGGGTAGAAGGTCAGATTATTTTATGTTATTCTGAGGTTTATCGCTTTTAATAACGTTTACCATTTAATTATTAATCAACGCATTTAACTGTTACGCAACGGGTTCGCATAGGTTACAGAGTTAGAAGTAGGTTGGAGGTTTCGTCGGCCGAAACGTTGCGAAAATAACAACCAAGATGAGAATAGTAGTCCCAATACTCCAAATAATAGGAAGATCAATTTTAGGGAACTATCCATTTAAATATTTAGCAGAATTTTATATATATATATATATATATATATATATATATATATATATATATATATATATATATATATATATATATATATATATAGGGTGAGCCAAAAGTAGGTGGACAGTAAACAATAAAAATAAATGATAAATGATTGCATTAATATAATTGATACATAAACCTATTCCAAATGCTGTCCACCTACTTTTGGCTCCCCCTGTATATATATATATATATATATATATATATATATATATATATATATATATATATATATATATATATATATGTGTGTGTGTGTGTGTGTGTGTGTGTGTGTGTGTGTGTAAGTAAATTTCGCTTACAACAAATTGGCAGGATACATTTTAAAGGAAACATTATTATAATCAATGAAACGGGCGGGTGGGAAAAAAAAAGAAAATTGCTGAAATTTTCCTATGGGCTTTATCGTCTAACCCTCTAAGAAAAAATGTCAGAATAATAAATTAAAAACTAAGAAAATCGAATGAGATATGAGGGGGAAATTGTTTTAGTTGGAGAAAACAATTGAGAGAAGAAAAAAAGGATAAATCTCTCAACGTTATGGTGAATTTGAATCATTAATGATCTCCAACTGATGTTTCAAAATCTTTTGTCTACACAGGCTAGGTCGAGAAATGTTAATAACTAGCGCCTCAATAATATTGCGATGACAGTTCGTCCTAGCACTGTGTAAAACAGAAAACCACCCATCGGAATACTTGTCAGAACAACTATTTGTACCAACCAGGTGATTTCCGATGGTAGATTCATGTACTTGAAAGTTCCCGGATGAACTCGAAACCTTGTGTAAGCGAATATCACGTAATATGTGTTTGGATATTGTCGTTTCTACTGATTGGGATGTCTTGCCAACGTAGTCAGCTCCACACTGACACAGGAATTTATAAACAACAAAATTCTCTTGAATGGCTGGCAAAACATCTTTACGAAAAGAAGAGAAAAAGGTTCAGGTCGTGTAAACTACTCTCAGCAATGTTGAGTAGAACATTGTATCTACATTTAAAAAAGGTGAGAACTCTTCGCTAAATTTCCGCTAATGAAATTATACTTTTTAGACGATTAGGCGTGGTATCGGAAATTTAGAACAGACGCGGTAATTGTATCAGGATCGGGAAAATATTGAAATCCTCCCATCATATATATATATATATATATATATATATATATATATATATATATATATATATATATATATTACATAAGGTTGGAACAACATCGGTACCGTCGGTTTCAAATCCTAACAAAAGGGACCTATAAAAGGCCCTAACCCTAACCCGACTCACTGAAGCCTCTGTTTATTTCCATGGAAAATATATATATATATATATATGAATGATTTGTTATTTAAACATGTACAAAGTCTGCTACACTGGCATGTCGATGTTATCGATCTACAGCTATTCAGGAGCTGAGGTCTCATCAGGCAGAAGGTTCTTTTTGTGATCCAACTCTTTCGGTTAATATATATATATATATATATATATATATATATATATATATATATATATATATATATATATATATATATATATATATATTATCTGTATATAAATATATATATGTGTCTGTGCGTGCGTGCGTGCGTGCGTGCGTGTGTCCCGTCACACAAAAGTTAGAAAGTAAAAATCTGCCGGACGAATTAATTTCACGTATTTAGCGGCACTGACAAAGCAAAGAGCAAGTCAGACAAACCCGCCTTCAATCTATTTCCATAATGAGACAATTACTTTCGTTTTTTCCTTTCCGCTTTCTTTTCTGATTTATACCTTTTTCTTTCCTTTTTTTTTTCTTTTTTAGAATTTTCGACTTTGAGACTTTTTCTTTCCTCCTAATTTCTTTTCTTTAACTTCACCGATCCAGACGTTATTTTACATGAATACCAGTATTCGTGCGAACACTGACGAAGGATCCAAGATCAAAGTGTAGTATCTGTTCCGATGGATACTGCACCCCATAGACCGGTATTGTCTTGACCTTCGGGGCTTGATTTACGCCGGTCTGTGGGTCTGTCCTGTGCAGTTCTAGGAGGTCCACCTTTCCAGGCTTTGCTTCCCCTCTTTGGGGAGGAGTAAGTTTATTGCTCACTGCCTGAAGCGCCCCTACCGGGGAATGCCGACAGGGCTGCTCAGGCATTTTTGTAGGCCAAAGTGCTCAAATTCTCGGGCGCTGGCTTTTTCAAATCCCACTTTCCTGACCTTGTGTCACATCTTACCGTTGTGGGAGGTAGATAAATAACCCGACGAAGGATATTTATTTACCGTCATTTTTACGCAGGTTGTAATACGATATTATTATCGGTATACTTTCGACATTAAATATAGCGGCCCAATATACCATTGAAATATATGTATATATATTAGTAGATGGCTGTTGCAATGCAAAATTCTGTAACATTAATGCTATATAAACAATCAAATTGTTTTTGTTTTTTTTAACTATTCCCCAAATAAATGTTCTAAGTACAATTTTAATATCAACGACATGCGTAAACAAGTTATTAACAGATAAACGTGTTTTTTTATTATTATTTTAATATAAGAAACGTGTTTATTCCTGTCGTTGATTCTTTGACAATAGTTTTTTCGAACTTTTCTTTCGGGGCATTTTTTATTTAAGCTTTCTATTGTTTTATCCCACCTCATAAATATCTATTCTTTATATTTTTAAAGTTATATATATATATATATATATATATATATATATATATATATATATATATATATATAGTATTATTATTTTATTCTACTAACATTATTGGTTCCATATGTGCATACATGTTTCAGTCGCCCTCTCCAATAGAAAGTCAACTTCTTCAAACCAAACGAGAAATTATCTGTTTTGTGTCTGAAGAAGTTGACTCTCTATTGGGGAGGACAACCGAAACATGTATGCACATATGTAACCAATAATGTTTGTATAAATAACAGATATATACTAAAAACAGCTCTACTTGTTATTGAATTTTATTGAACACTATTTATAAACACTGGAGTTTCAATGGTCAACATTTATAGAAATAAATATAATACATGTACCATATATATATATATATATATATATATATATATATATATATATATATATATAGTAAGCTATGAAAATATATTTATGAAAATTAAGCTACACAGAGGCTCCCGCGTTATATCCCCGTGGAGAATCTTCAGGCTATGGCAATTAAGCTACACAGAGGCTCCCGCGTTTCATCCCCGGGGGGAATCCTCAGGCTAAAATGGGAGCCTCTGTGTAGCTTAATTGCCATAAATATATTTTCATAGCTTACTGCCTTTTTCTACTTACGTATCGAGCACTGTTGATACATAAAAAATGATATCTCCTTATAAAATTTCATGTGGATACATGAAATAGTAATATTATATATATATATATACGTATATATATATGTGTGTGAGTTCTTATAAAAAATATATGTAAGTATATACTCCTTATAATATCTGAAAAAGTTTTTAAATTGCAAGCTCAATGGGATTGTATTACAAGCTTCAGAGCATGTATATTTTATAGCTTTATTTCAATGACCAGAGGACAAATCAATCCAAAACCATAATTTACATTTATTGTTTCAATTTCTTTATTTTGATATTTCAGTGAAAACCTGTATTTTTTCTTCGTCTCAGAAAACAAATTTTTATTTATTTGTTTCCAAATTTAATATTTTTGTCTTACGCGCGATTCACAGCAAAGTCAAGAGAAATATATAGGCTTTAGTTTAACTTTGCTGATCATAAGAGGAATAGTTAATTTTATGCTAATACTTAAACTTTTTCGTTCATTCCTTTCTCCTGTGTTTTGGATAATATGTTTTCCTCTGTGTGTGTGTGTGTGTGTGTGTGTGTGTGTGTGTGTGTGTGTGTGTGTGTGTGTGTGTGTGTGTGTGTGTGTGTGTGTGTGTGTAAAAGGTAATCTCCGAACTAATGAACGGATCATTATAGATTTTGGAATATTTATTCTAAAAAATACGTGCTGCTGGCCTCTGGAACTCCCTGCCTGCCCCCTGTTTCACCGACAGTACCGACATGCATAGGTTTAAAACTAATGTAAACAGACATCTCGCTGCACAGCTCCCAACGTAGAATGACACCCTAAACCTTCTCTCTAATTCTGAGTATCCCCTTACGTCTACAGCGGCGTCCTGCCTAGTTTGGGGTGAAATATCATTATACATAATGTTTAGGGTGTGTGTATATATAATTTTTTCGTGAACTGATCATTATGAATTTTGTAATATATATTTTCGGAAACCCGGTGAATAACGTGGGCGCATTATTTTTTTGTAAACTTTTGAATTTAGGGAGTGCGCCCATCCTACCCCCCCCCCCTCCAAAAAAAACTGAAACTAATGAACCGATCATTATGAATTTTAGAATATATTTTCTAGGTATCATAGTTAGTATTATTGGCATCCTTTTGGCCAGTGGTATCTGTTCCGATGGATACTACACCCTATAGACCGGTATTGTCTTGGCCTTCGGGTCTTGATTTCCGCCGGTCTATGGGTTTGTCCTGTGCAGTTCTAGGGGGTCCACCCTCCCAGGCTTTGCCTTCTCACCCTTTGAGAAGGGGTTAGTTTATTGCTAACCGCCTGAGACGCCCCTACCGTGGAATGCCGACGGGGCTGACCAGGCATTTTTCAACGGTCAGAGTGCTCTTCCTCTAGGGTTCTGACTTATCAAATCCCACTTTCCGACCTTGTATCACATTTTACTTTGTGGCACATTATTTCTTTTTTTGGTAAATGTTAACATTTAGTGCGTGCATATATATATATATATATATATATATATATATATATATATATATATATATATATATATATAAGTCAGGTTCATATCATATTATATTCCAATAACCATGTTCTTATTTTATTATTATTATTTTTATGTTTTCACATTTCCAAAAGATATAACATTTCTGTGAGATATATTTTTTACGGTCCGTTTCATTTGTCTTGTGCCAAACAACATTTTTATGTTAATATCGTCTCTGCAACATTACAAAATCATCAGGAAAATTCACAAAGAGTAAAAAGTTTTTGGATAAACAATATTATAGCCTTACGTCAATCAACCAACGTTTCGATGGTATGGCATCTTGTCAAAGACTGAATAAAAAATAAAATCAAGGGTCAAAATTAAGAGTCTCGCATTTGAATACATCACCAGCAGTAACCAGATTTTAAGAGAAAAAGAAGGGGCGAAAAGATGTGTTTACAGAAGTGAAGTAACCGACGTAATTCCATTTGGTCTATTCTAGGTCAACTATACGCTGACCCATCAAGTTTGCACTCACGAACCTCAGCTTCCTCGCATATATTTAGTCAAGTGGTTTTCACCCTTGATTTTTTAAAATTCAGCCTTTGACAAGATTCCATAGCATTGAAACGTTGGTTGTTTGACATAAGGCTATAATATTGTTTATGTCATTTCATTAATGCTCTACTTGGTATTGAGCACTCTTAATAAAAAATTGGTTTCTGTTCACGTTATTAACATATTTGAACTTGATCAATTAAACATATATATATATATATATATATATATATATATATATATATTGTTCATTCTAGTTCATTCTACTGTTAGATTTTGCTTTCGCCATTATACCGGTTTAATCGTGTAATCTACGTACTATAATTTACTACACAAATTCTATGTCGTAATCAATTTAATTTTTAAACTTAAACGCTCGTAATGATAACCCAAACATTTGAAGTGTAATCCAATCCTATAATTCCAATAATTATATTTTAAACTCCTTTATTTTAAACCTTTTATTTTAAACTCCTTTATTTAAAACTCCTTTATTTAAAACTCCTGTATTTAAAACTCCTTTATTTTAAACTCCTTTATTTTAAACTCCTTTATTTAAAACTCCTTTATTTAAAACTCCTGTATTTAAAACTCCTTTATTTTAAACTCCTTTATTTTAAACTCCTTTATTTAAAACTCCTTTATTTTAAACTCCTTTATTTTAAACTCCTTTATCGACAAAATTGGTGTTAATCGTGTTCATTTTTAATTTTCCTTTCAACATCTGAAATGAAAGTCATTACTTTGAAAAAATAAGGAAATTTGTTTTAAAATTTTGCGTTCTCCATCACCCTACTTTCGTCAACAAAATTTATTTTAATCGTAATTTACGTGCTGTACATTTTTAATGTTGTAATCAATTTAATTCTAAAACACAACCACCCATAATAACAATCTAAACATTCACATATTAATATAATCAGTAATTCTTATAGGAATATCTCTGCTTTTTTACCGACAATATTGGTTTTAATCGGGTTCTCTTTTAATTCAATTTTCTTTCCTACATAAATTATTTTTATTTTTAAAGCTTTCGCCACCGCGCCATTTTTCTCTAAGTTAAATTTTCATAATTAATCTTAACCACTTATCACTACCCTCCCCCCACCCACAATTCTCCCCTTCATTATAACGACCAATCAGAAAAGATCTTTTTAATTTTTTTAACTTTTTTATGTTTTTATTATTTTTTTATTATTGTTATTCGGTTTAATATAAAACGGTGTTATTTTTCTCATCATTCATGTCTGAATCGTGGTTAAAGGTACATCTGAGCTGACCAAAATAAGGTCGAAATAGACTATTATGTACACAACCGAAATGTGCACCTAATTCATCTAACCTTCGAATTCATATATATATATATATATATATATATATGTATATATATATATATATATATATATATATATATATATATATATATATATATATATATATATATATATATATATATATAAACAATAACAAATATTTTATATTTGAGTCTCCTCGTTAAAAAGTAGAGCACCGTAAAATGGTAGTAGTAACACAGCGTAGCGTCACTTGCTTTGTATGCATCGTTCCTTCATTTATAGAAGTTTGAACGCCTCTTCGCTTCGCCGCCGTTAACGTGTTAATATAAGCTGTTCAGAACTGGCCTAGCGGTTAGCGACGTTGGACGGGAGTTGGAAAATACTTGTAGTCCAGGGTTTCGAATCGTGTGACCGGTGATGAATAGTCGTACTTCTATGCTGATGAGTCTTGATTAAAAAAAGACGAAACGTATACGTCCATAGATATAAACAATAACAAATATTTTATATTTGAAGCTCCTCGTTAAAAAGTAGAGCACCGTAAAATGGTAGTAGTAACACAGCGTAGCGTCACTTGCTTTAAATGCATCGTTCCTTCACTTATAGAAGTTTGAATGCCTCTTCGCTTCGCCGCCGTTAACGTGTTAAAATTATCATTGTTTATAAGCTGTTCAGAACTGGCCTAGCGGTTAGTGACGTTGGACGGGAGTTGGAAAATACTTGTAGTCCAGGGTTTCGAATCGTGTGACCGGTGATGAATAGTCGTACTTCTATGCTGATGGGTCTTGATTGAAAAAAGACGAAACGTATACGTCCATAGATATAAACAATAACAAATATTTTATATATATATATATATATATATATATATATATATATATATATATATATATATATATATATGTCTGTGCGTGCTTGTGTGTGTGTTCATATTATGTATTTATTAATGTAAATTCGCATTATGTCTTTGCCGTCGCATATTTATTGCTGTCTCACGGTGCCTCCCGCGACACATACAATTTCGCTTTGCCCTCTATTGTCTCGCCATTCAGTCTAATATTCCCTTTTGTTTTGTACTTTATGCTTCACTTGCCTGGCGTGAATTTCACTTTTATTCAATAGCCATTTTTCTCCTTGTTTCCGTTTAGCCTCGTTTTCGTCTCGCCTCGTTCTCGCCTCGACAACTTTTCGTTTCGCCTAATTTGTTCGTAGTCTTCGCGTCCTTTTAGTCAGATGCGTCCTTGCATTTTCGCAAGAGGCTTCGTCTATCCGTCACGGTTCGGTTTGAAATAACATGTCCGTCACTAAACGCGCAGATTGAACGGACGCATCTTAAGAATATATTTTCTTCGTTTTGTTTCATCTTGACCCAAAATGTGAAATTTCATTGTAACTTGCAGTTTCGCGCCATTCAATGTGTCCCTTAGCCCGTTTCCTTTTCAAGCCAACCAACGCTCGGATCCCTGTTTTACCCCACTCGAATTGAATGGTTCTTCTTGAAGAAGCCTCTTGATTTAATAATCACTTATGACTGACTTTCACTCCAGATTTAAAATAGAAGACGTATATCAAGGCTGTTGCTAAGATCGCTGGAAATATAGTTGCATCATTCTACTGCTCCAGAAAGTATCTTACTCCAGATGCAATCTAATACCTGTATAAAAGTCAGATCGCCATAAGATTTAGTAGTTACCACATCTCGGGAGCTGCCGCTCAGAGCAACTTTTTCTGCCTTGATTATTATTATTAGTAGTAGTAGTAGTATTAGTAGTAGTAGTAGTAGTAGTAGTATAAGTATTAGTATTATCTATATAATAAAAGTGAACGCACATGTGTCCTGTGCGTTTCGAGGGATGAGAAAAGAGCAAGAGAGAGAGAGCGAAAGAAAGAGAGAGAGAGAAGAGAAAGAGAGAAGTTTTTTTCTTTTTTTCTCATCTATTAGTTTTATTTTTTTTATCGATCAGTTTCGTCTTCTTTCTTCTTTTCTCATCGGTTAGTTTTGTCTTCTTATCGATTCATTTTGTCTTTTTCTCATCAATTAGTTTCGTTTCAATGATTTCAAGTAGTGGATACGAATTAGATTACGAAGCTATAGCGAGCGAGTGAAGCCAGATAGTTATTAACAAATCCGGCAGTATTAACCAAGAATAGACTTGCTCCTTTCGAAAAGAGAACGATTTCCGTTACTTCAACCAAGTCACTCAACATTACCACGACTTACACAATTGGAAGAAAAGCGCATCGAACTTCTATTATTATTATTATTATTAGTAGTAGTAGTAGTAGTAGTAGTAGTAGTATAAGTATTAGTATTAGCATTATCCTTTTTGAGCAGGTCAATTCGAACGACATTTTCGGAGTCCTGAAATAAAAAAAAAAGTAAAAAGAATATCAAATCTCCACATTTTTTCTACGAATTATTCCTCTTCAATGAATGCTCACAAAATCAGAATGTTCCACCGAACAAAATGATTACAGCAAATGATTATACTATATTGACTTTTGGTTGACATTAAATAACCCACTGAGGTTGAAGCTTCTAGGACTGACTTTCACTCCAGACCTGAAATGGAAGACATCGATCAAATCTGTTGGTAATGTCGCTGGAAAAATAGTTGGATCACTCTACCGCTCCAGAAAGTATCTTACTTCAGATGCAATCCTCTACTTATATAAGAGTCAAGTACGTCCAAAGATGGAATACTGCTGCTACATCTGAGGAGGTGCCACACAGAGCACTCTATCCTGCCTTGACAGAGTATAAAATCGACTTGGAAATCTAGTAGGGGTGATGTCTTCTCTTACTTATAAACTTTTTATCACGAAAGACACGTTGCAAGTGTAGTATCTGTTCCGATGGATACTGCACCCCATACTGGTGTTGTCTTGGCCTTCGGGTCTTGATTTACGCAGGTCAATGGGTCTGTCCTGTGCAGTTCTGGAAGGTCCACCTTCCCAGGCTTTGCCTCCCCTCTTTGGGGAGGAGTAAGTTTATTGCTTACTGCCTGAGGCGCCTCTACCGGGGAATGCCGACGAGGCTGCCCAGGCAATTTTTAAACCCACCTTTCCCGACCCAACCTTGGGTCACATCTTACTTGTGGGAGTAAGATAAAAACTGGCCTTGTGCCTAACTCCTGGAGAGGAGTAAATCAATACTCTATCGTTATTTCCATTACAAGTGCTCGACTGAGCCCCACTCTTTGGTTCATCCTTGTAAGATCATCTCAGCAAGAAATCTACCAGAACGAAATAAAATAATTTCGTTCTCTCCATGTGCCTAGCGTTAGACAGAATTTCCGTGCACAAACCTTATTTAGAACACATTACCGCAGAACTGCTTCTCTGCTCATTACAGCTTGGTCGTCATCAAATACAACGTCAACAAATTCGTGCTTCATAAGTTCACACCATTGATCAATGTTAGGACTCCCATAGTTTTCTTCATCTTTTAGCTCGCAACTATTTCTGCCTCGTCACCACTTATCCTCGAGTGGCTCTTGGCCTTGATATGTTGTGACCCAATCTGTCTCACAGTCTGTAGTTCTATCTGTATGTCTTATAACTATCATACATTTAAGTTGTTAGATTTACCGATTCCAATTTGGTAGGAATGATACTCTACGGATACAGAGTGTCGTACGGTTGCTATAATCGTCTTTACAGAGTGGTTAAACGTACCACGTATCCAAACGTGTCGTACGGTTGCTATAATCGTCTTTACAGAGTGGTTAAACGTACCACGTATCCAAACGTGTCGTACGGTTGCTATAATCGTCTTTACGGAGTGGTTAAACGTACCACGTATCCAAACGTGTCGTACGGTTGCTATAATCGTCTTTACAGAGTGGTTAAACGTACCACGTATCCAAACGTGTCGTACGGTTTCTATAATAGTCTTTACCCTAGCAACGTTTCTTCGATGAGGAAGAGACTGTAGCGAACAGAAGAGATCCCCCTCCACTAGATGGCGAAGTCAATTTCATGCAAGAAAAAGGGTCATGAGAAAGACCTCCCTAGATGTGTCAGCAGTACTCCATCTTAGTACTATCTGACTCTTATCTAGCAGCACCTCCCCATATGTGGCAGCAATACCCCATCTTAGGACGTATCTGACTCTTATGGCAGTAGAAGATTGCGAACTACGATATAAGCTCAGTCGAATACTTACCATGGAAATAAGGATAGAGTATTTATTTACTCCTCTCCAGGAGTTAGGCACAAGGGCAGTTTTTATCTTACTACCACAAGTAAGATGTGACCCAAGGTCGGGTCGGGAAAGTGGTGTTTGAAAAGTCAGCGCCCGAGAGGTGAGCACTCTGGCAATTAAAACTTGCCTGGGCAGCCCCGTCGGCATTCCCCGGTAGGGGCGCCTCAGGCAGTAAGCAATAAACTTACTCCTCCCCAAAGAGTGGAGGCAAAGCCTGGGAGGGTGGACCTCCTAGAACTGCACAGGACAGACCCATAGACCGGCGTAAATAAAGCCCCGAAGGCCAAGACAATACCAGTCCATGGAGTGCAGCATCCATCAGAACAGATATTACACTTTGATCTTAGCCAAAAAGACTAACAGCGTCTCTGTTGTGCGAAAGAGACTGTAGAAAAACAGAAGAAATCACCCCCCTCCCCACTAGATTGCATAGTTGATTTTGAACTTTGTCAAGGCAAATAACAATGCTGTGAGCGGCACCTCCCCAGATGTGGAAACGGTACTCCATCTTATGACGTATCTGACTCTTACATAATTAGAGCATTGCAGCAGGAAGCCGACACTTTCTGGAGAAGTAGAATGATCCAACCATTTTCGCAGCAAGTTTAGCAACAGATTGCATATAAGTCTCCAATTTTAGATCTGGAGTGAAAGTCAGAATATTTCAGATTGCATATAAGTCTCCAATTTTAGATCTGGAGTGAAAGTCAGAATATTTCAGATTGCATATAAGTCTCCAATTTTAGATCTGGAGTGAAAGTCAGAATATTTCAGATTGCATATAAGTCTCCAATTTTAGATCTGGAGTGAAAGTCAGAATATTTCAGATTGCATATAAGTCTCCAATTTTAGATCTGGAGTGAAAGTCAGAATATTTCAGATTGCATATAAGTCTCCAATTTTAGAACTTCAATTTTAGTCCTGAGAGTTTCTTAAAACAAAAGTATTCCTACAAGAGAAAGCGATTAATTTCAACTAGAGCAAAACAGACTTCAACGTTGGTTGTAAAAGCTTGGTTTTGGAAGTATTAAAATAACATGTTACGTTAATTGAACGTTGGTTGTAAAAGCTTGGGTTTGGAGTTATTAAAATAACATGTTACGTTGGTTGAACGTTGGTTGTAAAAGCTTGGCTTTGGAGGTATTAAAATAACATGTTACGTTGGTTGAACGTTGGTTGTAAAAGCTTGGTTTTAGAGGTATTAAAATAACATGTTACGTTGGTTGAACGTTGGTTGTAAAAGCTTGGCTTTGGAGGTATTAAAATAACATGTTACGTTGGTTGAACGTTGGTTGTAAAACCTTGGCTTTGGACGTATTAAAATAACATCTTTCGTTGGTTGAACGTTGGTTGTAAAAGCTTGGTTTTAGAAGTATTAAAATAACATGTTACGTGGGTTGAACGTTGGTTGTAAAAGCTTGGTTTTAGAGTTATTAAAATAACATGTTACGTTGGTTGAACGTTGGTTGTAAAAGCTTGGTTTTAGAGTTATTAAAATAACATGTTACGTTGGTTGAACGTTGGTTGTAAAACCTTGGTTTTGGACGTATTAAAATAACATGTTACGTTGGTTGAACGTTGGTTGTAAGAGCTTGGTTTTAGAGGTATTAAAATAACATGTTACGTTGGTTGAACGTTGGTTGTAAGAGCTTGGTTTTAGACGTATTAAAATAACATGTTACGTTGGTTGAACGTTGGTTGTAAAAGCTTGGTTTTAGAGTTATTAAAATAACATGTTACGTTGGTTGAACGTTGGTTGTAAAACCTTGGTTTTGGACGTATTAAAATAACATGTTACGTTGGTTGAACGTTGGTTGTAAGAGCTTGGTTTTAGACGTATTAAAATAACATGTTACGTTGGTTGAACGTTGGTTGTAAAAGCTTGGTTTTAGAGGTATTAAAATAACATGTTACGTTGGTTGAACGTTGGTTGTAAAAGCTTGGTTTTAGACGTATTAAAATAACATGTTACGTTGGTTGAACGTTGGTTGTAAGAGCTTGGTTTTAGACGTATTAAAATAACATGTTACGTTGGTTGAACGTTGGTTGTAAAAGCTTGGTTTTAGAGGTATTAAAATAACATGTTACGTTGGTTGAACGTTGGTTTTAAAAGCTTGGTTTTAGACGTATTAAAATAACATGTTACGTTGGTTGAACGTTGGTTGTAAAAGCTTGGTTTTAGAGGTATTAAAATAACATGTTACGTTGGTTGAACGTTGGTTGTAAAAGCTTGGTTTTAGAGGTATTAAAATAACATGTTACGTTGGTTGAACGTTGGTTGTAAAACCTTGGTTTTGGAGGTATTAAAATAACATGTTACGTTGGTTGAACGTTGGTTGTAAGAGCTTGGTTTTAGAGGTATTAAAATAACATGTTACGTTGGTTGAACGTTTGTTGTAAAACCTTGGTTTTAGAGGTATTAAAATAACACGTTACGTTTTCCCCATTGCTACAGATTTGTCCACCCTTCATAAAACTACATCATTATCTGCAAAGTCAAAAACAAGAAAATGAGTTCTTGCTGTGAATGTCTTACAAGTAGAAACCAGAGATTGGATCTCAGTCGAGCATCTTACATAGAAATAATGATAGAGTACAGAAAGACTAGCAACGTCTCTTCTGTGAGAAAGAGGCCGTTGAGAACAGAAGAGATCATCTTCTCACTAAATTGCCAAGTTTATTTTGTACTTTGTAAAGACCCGACTGGGATGACAACAGAAGCTGAAGAGAGCCGGATGGCTAAGTCGTTCTGTGCTTGAAACCGACGGTACGAATGTCGTACTAATTTTTCTGTACGAAAATAAATATATATATATATATATATATATATATATATATATATATATATATATATAGTCTAAAGAAGCTTTGAGTTATTTTAAACAAAAATACAAAAAAAGGGAGGAAAATGCAGTTTAAATTCCCAGAGAAACTAACTAAATCCAAAATATTGCAGACTTGACATTCGTTGGAAAATTCATAAATAAATAATATATAATAGTAAGTAAATAAAATAAAAAGGGGGATTCAGTATCTAACAGTGAAACAAAAACAGGAGACCTTAACGTAAGCATCTAATATTAACACGGGGATCCTCAGCTGTTTACCATGTAACTGTTTCGGAGATTTAAAAACAGGACAGTTATAATATGCATGGCTCTCCAATGGTACAGATCAAACTACCATTCCCCAATAATCAAGTGTCGAAATAATTCAGCTTAAAATTTCACTTATATATACATAAATAAATAATAATAATAAAATAATAAAAATAATATACTACCCTTAAGACTACCGTGTGATATGGTATATATAAATATTTGAAAATCTATAAATATATCATTTTAAAATTTGAAGCTTAGTCAAGCATCTTCCATGGAAATAATGATAGAGTAGAGAAAGACTAGCAACGTCTCTTCTGTGAGAAAGAGGCCGTAAAGAACAGAAGAGATCATTCTCTCACTAGATTGCCAAGTTCATTTTGTACTCTGTGAGTCCAAGACTGTTCTGAGCGGCACATCCCCAGATGTGGCAGCAGTACCTCCCCATTTTAGGACGTAGCTGGCTCTTATAGCGGTATCGGATTGCGAAAAACGATTTTCGTTGTTCTGTCACACTTAAGCTTGGAATAGAATGTGCATCGCGAAAAACGCGCAGATTGAATAGACGCATCTTAAAGATACCCGTTCTTTTTATTTGTTCGCACGAAAAAAAAAATGTTACTGTAACTTGCAGTCTCGCGCCATTAGAGTTTCAGCCAATGGGCCGATCGATAACACTGATGCCAAACTGCTTTTGTATTTCTTTCAAGTTATGAATGAAATTCTTGTCGATCTGTCACGCGTGTTTGAAATAGACTTTGTATCGCTTAACAGCCATATTGAATAGACGTATCGTTAGAATGTGCGCTATTTATGTCGGTCTGACTGTATGTCTATCCGGCTGAATGCCTGTCTGTTTCTCTGTCTCTCTGTCTCTCTGTCTCTATCTCTCTCTCTCTCTCTGTCTCTCTGTATCTCGCTTTGTCCCACGTATTTGTCCTTGCTCTCTCTCTCTCTCTCTCTCTCTCTCTCTCTCTCTCTCTCTCTCTCTCTCTCTCTCTCTATATATATATATATATATATATATATATATATATATATATATATATATCTTTCTCTCTCTTTCGCCCTCTGTCTCTGTTTCTCTACATATGTCTCTTTCTGTCTGATTATTTCTTTCTGTCTTTCTCTCCCCCCCTCTCTCTCTCTCTCTATTTCTATCTATCTATCTGTCTGTTTCTTACTATTTCTCTCTCATTTTCTCTTTCTCCCTCTTTCTTTCTGCCTATCTGTCTCTACTTCTCTCTCTGTTTCTCTCTGTCTATGTCTCTCTCTATCTTTCTCTTTCTTTCTCTCTCTCTATCTATTTCTATTTCGTTCTCTCTCTTTCCGTCTGCCCGTCTGTCTCTCTCCATATTCCCCCCCCCCTCTCTCTCTCTCTTTCTCTCTCTGCTTACTTTGTCGCTTCTTCCTCTAAACAAGCTCGAACACATCCCATAATTTTATCCAACAAAATGGCCGACAACATCTCTTGTATTTCATTCAATCATTGGCAAGACAAAACAGAACGATGAACAACAAAAGACGAAATTAAATACGCATAATTTCTTCCACTCGAAGCTTTTTTGTTTATTTTATTTCTTTTGTTTCCTTTGGAGTAAATTCCCGAGAATTCTTCTTTTTTTTTCTTCTTTTTTCTTTGTCAAATTTCAATAAATTCATTAACCGAATCTTAGGGACATTTTTTTTGTTTTAATTCTACTTATTTATTTTAAATATTTGAACTTTTTGAAAATTATGTTATAGTTTTTCGACTATTTCTCTCGCTCTATTTCTCACTGTCGCGATTAGTTTATTTTTATTGTATTTTTGATTTTCAAAGTTCTACATTTTCCTGTATCGTTATTAATTTAAAATTTAGAAGAAAACGTTGAAATAAAAATAAAAAGGGAGTTAACTTTAACTGATCTCCCCCCCCCCCGTTTGTTTTTAGCAGAAAACATACCCACCTCCTCTGTTTCTTGACGAACAAGGGCTTTAAAATGAAAAATTAGATTTTCACAGATGACATGATAAACCGAAAAAATGGATAATTGAATTGTATTTCATATCTCGTTTCTTTCGTTGATTTTATTAATACAATATTCTAAACATGGAAGTCTCTCAATACATTTATTTATATATTCGTCAATCTATATATCCGTTTCTTGTCTGTAAATCTGAGTATCTAAACACTCTGAATCATATGTATGTTATTCTTAATACTTTAACCATATATATATATATATATATATATATATATATATATATATATATATATATATATATATGTATATATATGTGTGTGTGTGTGTGTGTGTGTGTGTGTGTGAAGGGGTGTGTGTGTGTGTTTCATGATTTGAACAATTTTCATATTATATTATAAATAAAGGTTATGCATAAAGGTATTAAACATGTTTACAGCTGTTTCAAAGCAATGTTTATTTTAAGACGTACAATAAAGCATAATCTTTTTTCAAATTGCAAACAGACAGAATTTGATGTTTCTTAATCTTCTCTCTTCGCTTAAAAAGATGCACTATAGTGTGGAATTAATTAAACAACTTACCAAGGTATTTCACAATGAATCTATTCTTGTGATTTTTGTGTTGTTTTGAGTGGAAATCGGACCTTTTGGGAAATTATCGTTGTTTTTATTTTCTGAGTACTTACAAAAATTCTTTTCTGAAGATGATCTGCTTAAGCCTGAAATTTTAGACAGTTTCTAAAATCAAAATCATATAATGGATTCCGATCAAAGTTGGAATAAGGATTCTAGACATAAGATGTTGCTATTCTTCTAGAATATATATATATATATATATATATATATATATATATATATATATATATATATATATATATATATATATATTTGTGTGTGTGTATGTATATATAGGCATCATCTTCTCTTGCAGGTAGGTATTGTTGAATATAAGAGACAACTCATGTCTAGATATCCTTTGGTAGATCCTTTCAATAGTCCGAATCAGGATTTTAGTTTCGGAGGGGAATTGGCTGATGAATTTGCTATAGTTTAGATTTGTCTCCCAAGTACTTTCAGACCCATCCGGGTCCATCTTCAGGGGAATTAGGTTAATAATAATAATAATAATAATAATATATATATATATATATATATATATATATATATATATATATATATATGTTACACCGGCCGTTCTTACACAGGAGAAACTGCACCGGTTGTCACTATAAATAGTGCGAGTCACCAGAGACACAGAAAAGACAAAGCACAGTCTTGTAACTGTCTAGCCAAGTGCTAGTCACTTTCTTACTTTGTTAATACACTTGTTAAACCAACCCTCGACTTGACTTCCTTTATTTATTATTTACTGTTGGACAACTTCACAACAGTATATAACACTATCGTGGCCCGAGGAGTCATTTTGTGTTGTATTCTTGGTGACTCTACACTAAATATATTCCGATGTCACGAGGATCGCATGCGTCTAGACTGACTGCTCCATCATTCGCTCTACACTGACGTTGTGTTAAAGATCAGCGGAACTTTGGTGTTTATGCAGCTATGTTAGGAACTTCAGGAAAATGGGTCGGGTCCGTGGACGTCTTTTTCTGTAGAAGCCTTCTACGTCTTAAGATACCATTGTGGTATATTGTGCCGTTGAGATATGCCTGGGTCGAATAATAGCATGGCATATGTAAGTCATGTAGTGGCTGTGTCCGGGGATTAGGGTTAGAGTTAGAGTTAGGGTTAGGGTTAGGGTTAAGCTTTAAACCAATGGTGCTGATGTTAACTGATTTTCTGTATGAAATCATAAATAAATATTACGCTTATAATTTTGACTTTCTAAATTAATCGAGGACTGCTGGGATTTTTCCTACCATCTTACAAAAGAAGTTAGGGCTTTTATTCTCAAGTTAATACTAATTCTTCGATGCTTATAAAATTAGAAAATAAAAAATGTTGAACTACT
>OY744544.1:20902598-20940098 GCA_963556195.1 Sepiola atlantica
ATAGATTACGACCTTTTAAATATATTGCTTTAATGTTACATTGTTAGATTTTTTAATTTTCATTTCAATATTAGGCACTTGTATAGATCGGGTATACGAGTCGAAATTTATTTTAGAAGAGTTCCATGGTGTAAGGGAGATAACTCGCGCTTATCTTACCTTACCTTACACTATACAATATCCCGATTATTTTGAAGTCCGAAATTTCATTTATCCAAGGACAACCTAACTGATAATGCTGCAACAATAACGAATATATCTAAAACTCTTTGTTGTTCTCATGGAAAACAGGTTTTTCACATTGGATATTAAATCGACTCATACACGAGCGCAAACATTCTTCTCTTCGTAAAAATCAAAGAGATAAAAAAAAAAGATCTTGTATTTGTTAGAATATTAGCTGAAAACAGTATTTCACGCAAATAACAAAGAAGCGGTTTTGATTGATAAAGATTTTAGATTGAAAAAGAAAAGAAACATTGTTACAAAAAAGATTTACCGATGAAAAAAAAATGGTAGTTCTCTAATCAACGATACAATTTGAGACAAAAAAAATTGTAAATATTTTTGCTTTTCGTTTTTTTCTTTTTTAAATTCGCGTGATTACAATATTTCTTGTTTTTTTGGGTTTTTTTTTTACAGAAATCAATGAATTTCTTTCGCGTCTTGCTTTTTGTCAAAGTTTTATTTTTTATGAACTCCATTTTCTTTTTTAACTACCAATCTGTTTTAATGTTTGCATCAATCAATTTCTAAACAGAGTTTTTGTTTAACAATAAATTATCTTGCATTGTATCTTACACGGAAAGATTTCTGGAAGATAATCCCGTGTTATATACATATATATATATATATATATATATATATATATATATATATATATATATATATATATATATATATATATATATATATATATATATATATTTATATATATATATATAAATTCCCGAAACAGTTTTTCATGGTAAACAACTGATGATCCCTTAAAATAGTGTTAGAAACAAAATAATATAATAACTGTAAAAAATAAATTGACTTACATGAGTGATTTTCCACTGGAAGACTTGGGACTAAAAGTTTTTTTTTTTTTTTTTTAAATATAGTTTTAATGGTTGAGAAACTTCCGAGACTATATATATATATATATATATATATATATATATATATATATATATATATATATATATATATATATATATATATATATATATATATGTATATAGTCTCGGAAGTTTCTCAACCATTAAAATTATATTAAAAAAATAAAAATAAAAAAATAAAAAATAAAAAAAACTTATAGTCCCAAGTCTTCCAGTGGAAAATCACTCATGTAAGTCAATTTATTTTTTACAGTTATTATATTAGTTTGTTTCTAACACTATTTTAAGGGATCATCAGTTGTTTACCATGAAAAACTGTTTCGGGAATTTAATATATATATATATATATACAAGGCCTGTTTAAAAAGTATCAGACCTTAGGCCTTAAAAAATATTTTAAATATGTGACGGGGTTCGAACCCTAATTCATTTCAAAGTAGGCCCCTTGTGCTTGCACACACTTAACCCACCGATCCATCCACCGACGGAAACACTTCTGAAAGTCTTCTTTTGGAATAGTGTTCATCTCCGCTATCGTGTTAGATTCAGCAGGTGTTTTGAGAAGATGCGATAGGTGTCACACAAATCAAGGAATGGTTCAACCGATTCAAAATGGCCGCACATCAGCGGAGAGTGACCAACGTTCTGTCAGGCCCAAAACTGCTTGGAGTGCAGCTGTTGTTGAGAGGGTTCAAAAAAGAGATAATGCGGAACGCGACGGCGGAGATGAACACGATCCCAAAAGAAGATTTCCAGGTGTATTTCCGGCAGTGGATGGATCGGTGGTCCAAGTTTGTACAAGCACAAGGGGCCTACTTTGAAAGTGATTAGGGTCACAACCTCGTCACGTATTTGAAATAAGTTTTTCAACGGATAAGTTTTAGACAGGCCTCGTATATATATGGAAAATGAAAAAGGAAAGCCTAAAACTATATTATTTATGTATTCATCAACGTTTCGTCTTTATTGTGAGACTTCCTCAGAATGAAAAAAAAATGCAGAAAAAATAATCATGCAATCATCAATTTGATTTGCCTGAAAGCGGCGAGTCTCGGCTGGTTTCTGGGTGAAAGAATCAAAGAATTGAAAAATGCAATTTGGCTGCGTGTCAGCAGCAGCAGTCAATGAAAAGATATGAGTTGGTTAAAATGAGTTTATTATTTTTAGCCTTAAAAGAAAGATATTGTCTGGGTCATCGTGTGAAAACGAGCGTTGGGGTCGCTGGTGGATGGGGCGGAAGGCTGACCCCAATGTCACGTTTCCAATTAAAAACTAAAGAAGAAGGAAAATGAATGTATATGTGTAGGTAATTGCGTGAAAGGTTTTCGAAACGCAAATTCTGATGAAAAATGTGGTAAAAAAGACAGAAAGAAATAATATCTATTAGTCTATTAATCTATATGTGAATGAATTTGTATATTCTTATTTATTTAATTATTTGTGTATCATTAATTATCAATAATTATTAAATTATTTAGAGCATATAGATATATGCATATGCAATATGTATATATGTGTGTAAGAGAGAGATGGAAGTAATATCTACTAGTTTATTTATTTATGTGTGAATATATATGTTTATTCCTATTTATTTAATTATTTGTGTATTATTTATTAATCAATAATCATTAAATTAATTATGAGGATATAACTATATGCATATGCAATATGTATCTATTTGTCTAAACGAGAGATATGAATAATATCTACGAGTTTATTTATTCATGTATGAATGTATTTATTTATTCCTATTCATTTAATTATTTGTGCATATTTATTAATCAATAGTTATTAAATTATTCATGAGCATATAAGTATATGCATATGTGTGTGTGTGTGTGTGTGTGTTTGTGTAAGAGAGAGGGAAATAATATCTACTATTTTATTTATTTATGTGTGAATGTATATGTTTATTCCTATTTATTTAATTATTTATGTCTCATTAATTAATCAATAATTATTAAACATGCTATGAGCATATAAGTATATGCATATGCAATATGTATATATATATATATATATATATATATATATATATATATATATATTAGTACTTCATGTATCCACATAAAATATTATAAGGAGATATAATTTCTTATGTATCAGTTTTCAGTATTTACTTCAACAGTGCTCGATACGTAAGTAGAGCTAGGTAGTAAGCAATGAAAATATATATGGCAATCAAGCATATGGCTTGATTGCCATATATATTTTCCTTGCTTACTATATATATATATATATATATATATATATATATATATATATATATATATATATATATATATGTGTGTGTGTGTGTGTGTATGGCATGCACATATGTGTATGTTCATTTACCCTGTGTGAAAAAAACAAACCTTATTTGACAATATAGTTGGAGAGAATATAATTATGAGGTGTTCAGAGAGACGAGGGAAAGTATAAATTCAATTTTATTAATAAAAAATATTAATAGCGTATATATTAATTTATACTTAATTGCCCACACATGTGAGTGAACATACACATGTGTACGTGCACATGTACGAACCACAAAAAGTAGCTTTATACGTGAGAGTGATATACTGAAAATACATAATTTGCATAGACATCGTGAGAAATGTGTGTGGAGAAAATGTGGTATGGGGTGGTTAGCTAGGATCTGGTGTTAATTTGTGTTCAGCCATGATGAGTCTGCTAATTACCGGAGATGAATTATAGAAACCATGATGTTGTTTGATGGTGTTGTAGTTTGTGATGAGTGCTGCTTCAAGGAGTCTGCGTCGAGATTTATTTTATATGAATTTAATGATTTTAGCCTGTTCAAAGTTAAATGAGTGGTCGTGTTTTGCAGCGTGCGATGAAAGCGCGTTAACGGAGTTGCTATTTTTAATGTCTTTTTTGTGTTCGATTGAGTTTCTCGTATGTATATTTGATGACAATTATTACATAGGATAGTGTATATACTGGCGTTGGATGTGGATTGTTTACGGTGGTGTTTTGAAGAGTTTATTGTTTGTTTTATGGTTTGTGATGTGGTTTGTATGATGGGAATCCTAATTTATTAAGTGTGTCGCAAATTATTGTGTGATTGGTAAAAGCAGATGTTTATTAATGAGAGAAATAGTTGTTGTTTGAGATTTTTGTTTATTGTTTTCCGAGAATATATGCAGGATTTTTTCTCAGTATTCAGTATAATATGTGTAGTGTTTTTTTAAGAATTTGTGATGTATTTGATCACCTCATCTACATATGGTGTTAACAGAGAAGTATTTAGTCGTTTTTATGAGTGTTTTTTCGGTGTACTTTGAAAGATAGTTGGATTTTATAATAAGGGTTTCTAAAAAGATATTGAGATATTTATTTCTGTTTTATATGTACATTTTATGGAACGTTCAACTATATTTCATTTGTTTTTAATGTCTTCAATTTTTGTGTCACAGGGAAGAAAAATTAGGATGTCATCAATGTATCTGAAATACTTAGTGTTAGGATGTAATTTAAATTTAGAAGGGTCAGATTCAAAGTAACTCCAGGAAAAGGCAGGCAAGTACTTCACTTACAGGGTTGCCCGTGGGAAGTCCGAATTATATATATATATATATATATATATATATATATATATATATATATATATATATATATATATATATATATATATATATATATATCTGTGTGGGAGGTGTATGTGTGTG
The DNA here is from genome assembly GCA_963556195.1 of Sepiola atlantica. Taxonomy (NCBI): domain Eukaryota; kingdom Metazoa; phylum Mollusca; class Cephalopoda; order Sepiida; family Sepiolidae; genus Sepiola; species Sepiola atlantica. The sequence goes on from OY744544.1 coordinate 20,907,373, forward strand.
TGTGTAGTAAAAGGGTAAACATCCAATAAATATAAACGTGCTTAATATTCTATATGATAAAGTAAAGTAGGGATATTCTCTATTGTTTATATAGGACTATTTCAATCGTCTCTTTTATATTTTGTTTTATTACATTTGTATGTTAATAAACAGAGAGAGAGAGAGAGAGAGAGAGAGAGAGATGAGTAGAAAGAGAGAATGATGAAAGCGAGAGTGATAGAAACCGTATGAAATAAGAGCCGGTGAGTTAAACAACATATTGTGAGAGAGGGTGAGAGTAATAGACAGAAACTTAACAAGAAATGGGTGATTTTGTGAAAGTCTATGTAAGTCTAATGTCGTAATCCGACTGACTTTTACTTGATATTATATAGTACGGCACTTAGTTAATGCTAAACTTCTATCTGACCGCCAGTATGGATTTTTTTTTTTTTTTTTTTTTTTTTTTTTTTTTTTGGCTAAGAAAGCATACGCACAAGCCATGTAAGATAGGCAAAAATTTAATCAGTGTACAAAAATAAATCAAGTTTTCTCTTGAAAGCACTGATAGTAGGCGCTTGGATGACCTCAGCGGGAAGCCTGTTCCAGGGGTTGACAGAACGAATTGAGAAGGATGCTTGACGCCTCTGAAGCCGAAATTTACGACAGTAGAGCTTCTGGTCATGACCTCGAAGGCCTCTGTCTGGCGCACGAGTAAAGAATTCGTCAGCGGGGAGATTGATGAGCCCATTCAGGATTTTGTAAACCAGGATGAGGTCCCCTCGCATCCTTCGAATTTCGAGCGTCGGAAGTTGAAGACGGTGGAGTCTTTCTTCATACGAGAGATCGGCAAAGCCAGAAATCATTTTGGTTGCACGCCTCTGGATGCGTTCAACATGAAGTACATCCTTTCGGAGATAGGGACTGCACGCCTCAACACCGTACTCCAGCAAAGGTCGAACAAGCGTCAAATAGAGTGGACGGAACACTTCGGCCGTCAGGTTGATGAAGGAACGTCGAATTTGAAACAAGACGCCCCGGGCTTTGCTGGACATTTCAACGCAGTGACGAGACGGTTTGAAAGAGCTATCCACTCTTACACCAAGATCAGTTGCCTGAGATACTGAGGCCATTTCATGGTTGTTCGGACCGATAGTGAAGAGCTGGGATGGTCGCGCGCCAACTGGAAGATGACTGCATTTGGCTGCGTTGAGTGGAAGGTCCCAGTCTGAGGCCCAGTTTGCAGTACAATCCAGATCGGTTTGCAGGATGGCATGATTGCGTCTTTGCGCTATGAGTTTGACATCATCAGCGAAAAGCAAAACTTTGCCCTGAAGTAAGTCTGGAAGGTCGTTGACGAACAGGAGGAACAAAATCGGGCCAAGCACTGAACCTTGTGGTACTCCGCTGCAAGCATTTGCTTCTGCTGAAGTGCATCCACTCACAGAAACTCGAAAAGTTCGTGCTTGTAGAAACGACCTAATCCAGCTGATGATGGACCGGTGAATCCTGTACCGACAAGCACGATCTACTGCAGACATCCTAACGGTCACCTCTGACCGCATGTATCATACACTCGACAAGGCAGGTAGAGCTAGGGCAGTATCGCTTGATATATCCAAGGCCTTTGACAAGGTATGGCATAAAGGGCTTCTCCTGAAAATACGCTCATACGGTATTACTGGGCAACTACTTATTATATTATTAGATCCTTCCTAAACAAAAGAAAAATCCAGGTTGTCCTCGATGGCCGCTCATCCAAGCAACATGACATAAATGCTGGTGTACCCCAGGTATCTATCCTTGGAACGTTTGTTGTTTCTGATCTATATAAACGATATCCCTGATGACATAGAGTCGAAGATTGGTTTATTTGCTGACGACACCACACTTTACTCTCGCCATGTTGGCAAAACAGACGCGATCATATCCGAGGCAATGGCTGAATCTTTAGAAAATGACCTCCAGGCTGTAGTGGATTGGGATCATAAATGGTTGGTAACTTTTAATGCCGCAAAGACAAAGCCCCTTTCCTTCAACAACTACAAGAAGCCTCACCAACCACCGATTGCCATAGCAAATAACACCCTACCTGAGAGTTCATCATTCAAACTCCTCGGCCTAACCTTCACAGGTAACATGAATTGGAACAAATACATTGAAGACATTTCCAAGGCTGCTGCAAAGAAGGTTGACTCCCTCTACTGTTCTAGTAAACTCCTCACACCTGACATTATCCTGTATCTCTACAAAGCCATCATCCGCCCATGCATGGAGTATTGTTGTCATATCTGGGCTGGTGCATAATCTACCAGTCTCTCCCTCCTTGACAAGGTCCAAAAAAGAGTCGCCAACCTAATAGGTTCCTCACTGTCAGCCAAGCTCCAGTCCCTGTCGCCGCAATGTAACATCCTTATGTTTGTTTTACAAATACTTCAATGGATTATGCTCCGATGAACTGGCTACTCTGGTCCCCCCTCGACGTAAATTCACTAGACTAACTCGACGATCAACTAAATCTCATTCATTCACTGTGGAGGTCCCCAGATGCCGGAGAGACATCTACTCAAATAGCTTCTTTCCTCGTGCTGCTGGCCTCTGGAACTCCCTTCCTGCCCCCTATTTCCCCGACAGTACTGACATGCAGAAATTTAAAACTAATGTAAACAAACATCTCGCTGCCCAGATCCCAATTTAGGCTGACCCCCCCCCCCAACCTTCTCCCCTTTTCTTTTTCTCAGTAGCCCCTTACGACTACAGTGGCGGCCTGCCTTGTTTGGGGTGAACCATGTTAAAAAAATAATATATATATATATGATTATTTTTATTTACACAGACATGTACAAAATCTGCGACACTGGCATGTCGATGTTATCAATCAACAGTTATTATAGACTGAGATCTATAATAACTGTTGATCGATAACATCGACATGACAGTGTCGCAGATTTTGTACATGTCTGTGTAAATAAAAATAATCATATATAAAAGCTCTATTTGATATTGAGCACTTTTTATAAACCCGGTTGAAATCCTTTGGATTACTACCCTGTGGATATTTTACCTGGATTATTATATATATATATATATATATATATATATATATATATATATATATATATATATATATATATATATATATATACATATATATATATATATATATCTTCTTGCCTACAAATCACGCATTCCGCGTATATATATACTTTTCTGATCTTCTCAAAATTGCTTAGTTATTTGGTATCTTCATCTATAGTCATTATTTTCTTTTTTTTTCTTCTTATGATTCTTCTCTTCATCACCTTCTCCATCTTCATCACCTTCTCCATCTTCTCGTCTTCCTTTTTTTGTTTTTTTTTCTTTCATTTTTTTCTCAGTGTTTCTTTCTCGGCCCATTCCCTCTTTTCTCGAACCCTCGTTCTTTTTACTTCAAAATCACTGTTACTTTTATTTCTTTCCATTTCTTTTCCATCTGTCCCTTTCAATTGTCCGCTCTTTCCACCATCAGAAAACAAAACATATAAAAATAAAGACACGAACTTTACTTTCGGGGAATTGCACTTACATATTTTTATATATTTTTTTTTTTCATATGCGGTTCTTTTTTTTTTTTTTTTTTCGACGCATATTTACTTATTTTCATTTTCGAAATTGTATCTGTTTCCAAAACTTGGCTCCAGATTGTGACGCACGGAAACAAAAACAATCCATTTATTTCCAGATATCGACTCAATATGTCTTCCAACTCTTGGGAAATGGCCGTGTTCTTGCAATCAGTTTCGAGATGACAGTTCCTGTAAAATATGTTTTTTTTTATATTCATGGACATCTTGGCATGTGTGTATGTATAATGTCAATATATATATTTAATATGTACATATATAGAATATGTCAGAATTATTCTATTATATATAAATATGTCCATATACATGTGTATGCATATTGATATACATATATATATATATAAGTGTATATTAAGATATTAATGTATACTATTTTTAAGTGTATATACTTCAATCAATTTAACAGATCAATACATTTGTACAAGTAAAATATATAAGTGTGTATATTAAACATATAATCGCAAACATGTGTGCACACACTGACACACACATATTTGTATATATCTTAGATGTTCAATAAATATCTTCATCTATAAGTATATGCATACATATTTTATTCATATATTTATTGGAAGATGTAGATACGAATATTACAATTGAATTGTAACCTATATTATTGCGTTATGATACCTTTCAGGTAATGTGTCACTCTCACTGGATGCATATATATATATATATATATATATATATATATATATATATATATATATATATATATATATAAAGTAGAGAGTTAAAGCGAACTTTTAGGAAAGGTAAAACCTATTGTAAAAAGTATACAGCTCAATATACCGGATATCTATCTATCTAGATAGATAGATAGATAGATAGATAGATAAGTAGATAGATAGATAGATAGATAGATAGATAGATAGATAGATAGATAGATAGATAGAAGGATGAAAAGGAATTAGAAAAGCGACGGAGGCAGATCTTTTTTCAATTCATTTGCTCAATGGCCTACCTACAAACCACTTCGTCCGCTGGACTTCTTGACACCGGTTTTTTTTACAATCGGACACTTGCTTGCATTCTGGCAGCTGTTTTCCTTGTTTTTTTTTTCATCAACAATCTTTTTTTTACTTTTTCAGATTTTAAATCTTTGCTTTTCGCCAACTTATCATTCCCAGCAATTTCCTCTGATGAGAAAATTTTGATCTTTGAAAAGCCTGGCTTAAGGAAAAAATGAATTAAATAAATTGCTTTTTTGCGGAATATACCTTGCATTGAGCAACTGAGTCGAAAAAAGATCTGCCTCCGTCGCTTTTCTAATTCCTTTTCATCCTAATATATATATATATATATATATATATATATATATATATATATATATATGGCTGTCCGCCAGCCCTACGGTCCCACATCTTACTTAAATCGGCTTATACAAGTTCTAAGTCTGAAATAGTCGGATTTAGTAAGTATACCAATAACTACAACCTCTTTGAGTATATTAGTGTTACGATATTACCGCTGTAACTATAAATACGGAAATGCGGAACTCTTCTGCATTGTTAGCAGTGTCGGTTGTCTCTGTGGGTGTGTTTTTGTATGTGGATGGAATATATAAATTGTTTTTTTAAGGCTTCTATTATATTATAGTAGTAATGTTAAATACATATATATATTGTTTTTTCTCTCCATGTTATAGATGATTAAAAGTGTTTTGTATATATATATATATATATATATATATATATATATATATATATATATATATATATATATACAAAACACTTTTAATCATATATATATATATATATATATATTAATGGGGTAAGTCATGAAAATGAAATTCCGTGGTAGAGAAAATGTGTAGAAAAATGACAAACGGAAAACAAGTTAAAATGTAGGAGAAAAACAAAAACAAGAGATTTGACCGGTTTCGTTCAATTTGAAAGAGTGTTGTTTCATTTGAGGAAATGTGTTATTGTTTCCTCAAATGAAACAACACTTCTTCAAAAGGATTTACATATCTGATGATAGCGGACCACCGCTTGAAACGCGTTATATAAAATTATAAAATGATAAAATAACAAAATAATAAATAAATGTTGAAAAAAACATTCTACAAATGTTGGTAGCCTTACTCCTTTACATACATATATATATATATATATATATATATATATATATATATATATAATTATTTCCACAATCAGACAACGCCGCAGCCCACAACCTATGAAAAGAAACAAACCGGAAGTCCTAGACTCGAGTTTCGCCCTCTTTTGGGTTCATCAGTAGAACACATCCGAACTCAGGATTCGAAACCCGAGTCACTTGCATGGTAAGCGAGTACTCTGCCACTGAGTAACCTCGCCACATACAAGAATGTCTATTAATTTACACAGATTAAGCGAACCGCGACGATGACCGACTGTGGAATTTACCTACTCTTTTCAACAAGGGGTGTAGTCATCCAACTACATATATATCATCTCACATTCAAGAAATCTAATATATATATATATATATATATATATATATATATATATATATATATATATATATATATATATATATATATATATATATATATATATAGTCTAAAGAAACTTTGAGTCATTTTAAGCAAAGAAAGAAAATGCAGTTTAGATTCCCAAGGATACTAACTAAATCCAAAATATCGCAGACTTAACACTCACATAAGCTGACTTACCGCTGGAAAATTTACAAATAAAAAAGGGGTTCAATGAAATTAAAAAGGGAACCGTAACTTGAACGTCAAATATTAAATATATATATATATATATATATATATATATATATAATATATATATCTTTTAATATTCTACCTACGTACGACGTCGTTTTGAGCTTACACTCTCATCAGCGCATATATATATATATATATATATATATATATATATATATATATATATATATCCGAAAACAGCTGTTTCGCCGTATCACGACGCATCAATGTTGCTAGACAAGGTGAGTATTCTAGCTGAGATCCGAACAGTAATCTATCATCGTACCCGCATGCCATCGCGTTCAGCAGTGTCTGGACCAGTCATAGCAATTAATAAGTAAATGATGTTGGAATCTGTATGTAAGATAAACAAGGGTAAGGGTTGAGAAACCTCAGGCGTTGTTTCAGAAATGTTGAAGGCTGCGGGTGAAACAGGCATTGATATGATCACATACTTAATAAATCAGATCATAAAAGAAGGGTTTGTTCCTGAAGACTGGAATCTTAGTATAATTGTGAACTGTTACAAGGGTAAATGAGGAGCTGTGGGTAGAGGTAATTAGGCTTAAAGTTGATGGAGCCGATCCTGAAAGTGGCCGAGAGAATAATTGAACAGTAGAATAACAGAATGGTTAACATAGATAAAATACAGTATGTCTGAAAAAAAAAAGAACAACTGGTGCTAAATTTATCCTGAGACAAATGCAAGAGAACTATCTTGGTAACAAGCAGAACCTGTATTTTCCTCTGTTGATTTTTGGAAAAAAAATTATTTGAAAGAGTGCAAAGAAATGTTTATTTACTCCTCGCGGAGTTAGGCACAAGGTCAGTTTTATCTTACTGCCACAAGTAAGATGTGACCCAAGATCGGGTCGAGCAAGTGGGGTTAAAAGCCAGCGCTCGAGAGGTGAGCACTCTGGCCATTTAAGAATTGCCTGGGCAGCCCCGTCGGCATTCCCCGGTAGGGGCGCCTCAGACAGTAAGCAATAAACTTACTCCTCCCCAAAGAGGGGAGGCGAAGCCTGGGAGGGTGGACCTCCTAGAACTGCACAGGACAGGCGTGCAGTATCCACCGGAACAGATACTACACTTTGATCTTAGCCAAAAGGCCGAGATTTAAAATGTTGTCTGGTGGCCTTTGCGTAAATTAAGAGCAGGCGAGTAGTTGGTTAAGGTTGGGCAAACAATCTACAGAAATGCTCAAAGTCGTGTTAGAATAAACAGCACATTTAAATGACAGCTTTAATGTTAAAGTGGGAGTACATCCGGGTTCTGTACTGAGTTTGTAGTTTTTCAATTGTGTCTTAGGAGCGTTGTCCATGGAAAGTTTGTACGGGTTGTCCGGAATAGATGCTTTATGTTGATGATTTAGTACTTGCTTGTGAAACAATGTATGGTCAAATTGCCAAGTTAAAGATTTGTAGGAATGTTATTGAAAGTAACTGAAGGTCTGAAAGTGAATGTTGTCAAGGTGATGATTAGCTGTTGTAGTGTTGGACAGCCCCCCCCCCCCCCCCCAAAAAAAGTTCCCCTGCTAAGTTTGTGAAAAGGGAGTTGGAAACAACTACAGATTTTGTGGATCTTGTAAGCCTTTGGTACACAAGAAGTGCTGTAGAATTACAGGTAGTCTGCGAGATGATGACTAGTTTATGTGCACGAAATATACGACAATCGGGACGGATGAGAACTCAGATGTGAAGAAAGGATTGTGAGACTACTGAAGCTGTCCATTAATTTTATCACCTTGGTGATAACATTGAAGCACATTGGAAGGGGGCTGGTTCTGTAGTGATAGCAAGATTTAGAAGTGGATGGAGTAAGTTCAGGGAACTTCTTTCATTACTAACCAGCAGAGCATTACCGCTGTCGACCAAGGAAATAATATATCAGTTATGTGTACACAGTGTGATGATGTATAGAAGTGAAACCTGGCCAATGAGGGTTGAGGGTATGTGTTGCATGGAGAGAAATGATATGAGAATGATACGATGAATACGTAATGTGCTTAGATCAAATGATCTCACTGAAGATTAAATCTGGACAGTATAGGTAGATGTGTGCAGAACAGGGAAACTTCATTGGTTTGATTTCATTGAAAGAATCGATGAGAGTTCTTTGATTAGTATAAGTAAACCAGTTCTTGTAGCAGAGTCAGTTGACGTAGTAATAGCAAGAAAAACAGGGCAGAAAGTGATAAAGAAGGATTTGTGAGAAAGGGATAAAGACCTGGCCAGAGATAGAATTATTTAGAAATTAGTTTCTAAATGCCACCCAACACCTGACAACATGCAAAATAGACGTTAAACTGAATATGAATAAAAATATATATATATATATAAAAAATAAAATAAATAAATGATGAATCAATTAAATCGTGTTGACTCAATATGTCTCAACCAATGAATATCGGTTCAAACTTAAGATCTAACAAACCTATGCCAAATTAACGAGCCGATGCGAACTGAGACGGTGAAACAAAATCAGTGTTCTCCACCTCGAAAGGATGGAAAACTTATGTTGAACGCCCCCACCTCCGAGCTATTGGCTGAGGTGAGTGAGGAGAAAGGAACACTTCAAAACTCACGTGCAAGCTCAATTCTGTCGCGCACATATCGATACGCACTGACAAGAGGTCGGGCGAACCGAAACAAATTGCTAGTCCCTCACTCGCACGCACTAACAGAACAAGGTAAACCTACGCATACTTACTGTTGTGGTTGCAAGGTTGAACAATAATTAGTGAGGAATACAATGAAGACGCAAACAACAAGGAGAATGCAATAATAAGTGTATTAAAGAAAAGGTATAGTTACAGTATGTACAAATGAAGGTGTCGAGTCAGAGAGTCTTGGTGGGAGGACATGTACGCTCTTCGGCGTCACTTCCGGTGGCATTTAGGTAACACACACTAAGGCCAACCTAGGCTTGCCATTTATAGTGTAACGTTATTCGTATATGCAACTGAGTGGTTGCCACCACAACACTTACGATGTGCCACATTGTCAAATACTAACATACGTGTATTACTCAGACATGCGTATTCACACTAACAACTCTCAGCCCTCGTATCTGCTTATTAACGGAAGATTTTCCGATAAAAAAAAGTTGTATAAACGTAACTAAATAAAGATTTCTTCACTAAAACTGTTGTATTCACGTAAACTTACAGCCATATTAAATTTTTGGTTAATTAATAATGTTTTCCTTTACTTTTCAGTCACAAAACTACGTTTATGTTTAAGTTAGCACTTGCTAACTGGTGACCCTTGTATTCTATCAAATCTTCATTCATTTCTAATTATATTCAATATGCATGAACGCACATATATATCCCCATGTTCTACTTTCTCCATAGCGCCACGGAAACGTCTAAAGTCGAACTTGGCGCACCTAGGTCGCCAGTCCGCGTCGGTGTCCACATCACGACGGCCACCTCTCATTTCTACCAGGCTCAAATCGGTTATTGCCATTACAAATATCGATATCTATTTTTCTGGCGCATCATAATCTTCCTCTTCTCTATTTTCTAATTACTTTCCCGTTCCTACCGGTATCGGCTCGCGCGTCGATAAAAATCCGGATTCATCTCAAGATGATGAATTCGTATGTCGATGTTTATACACGTCCCCCATCGTCGTGGGTCTCTCAGCGACGGTATTTATGACCGCAACTTTCTGTTTGCCTATCTGTCGCCCCATGTCTATCAGCGCGATAAACAGTCGTTTTAATAGGTCTTTGCCGCAACGCTGGCCGTGCCTTCTATCGTGAATAAATCTTGGACGCCATTCGACGCTTATCTTGTTATTATTACGCGCCAAAACAATCAATGAACTGGCGCCATTTCCCCCCTCGGCTCCTATCCACTATGGCCCCTCGACCTATGCGCCTTGTATTTATAGAATATTAAACTTGCGTACTCATAGACACAACTACAAGCGTCGAGACTAGCTATTAAATACAAACTCGGAGAATAGTACTGGCTGGTTTCTATCTATCTATCTATCTATCTATCTATCTATCTATCTATCTATCTCTCTCTCTCTCTCTCTCTCTATATATATATATATATATATATATATATATATATATATATATATATATATATATATATATATATACTCATGATTACAAAAAAAAAGAGAGAGGATGTCAAGTAAAAGTTAGCTCTGTCATTAGCTAATGAAAACATTAACCCTTAAGAGGAAATGAAAATAAATCTAATTGGTAAGCAAGCGAAACTAAACACCACGTGGATATATAAATACACCCAGTAAAATGAATTCCATACACTTTAGCCTGACGATTCCCTACTTTACCAGTCAGTAAATTGTAACGCTAAATATGACCAAATAAAGTATCAACCTTTACTATTGAACATCCTATATATATATATATATATATATATATATATATATATATATATATATATATATATATATATATATATATATATATATATATATATATATATATAATTTGGTTTTAGGCTTTAATGGCATCATTAATTCTCTCCAGAGAATTAATTATCTGGATTATGACCATCAACTCGAATGCTGTATAAACACACGTTTATAAATATCAGCTTCCGAAAAGAACAACCAAGTTGGCCGACGAACACAGAATCTAAAATCTAAACTTATAAATCTCATTTCTGTAATAAAACTAGAGAGATAAAGATAGATAGGGAGAGAGAGAGAGAGAAGGCGAGAGAATGAAATTTTTGAAAGAGAAAGAAAGATACTTAATATGCATAAAAAGAAAGAGACATAGATAGAAAGTCACTATCACTATCGTTGTGCCGTGTATATATATATATAGCCCTCTACATGAAAACTAAACATCCCACAATTAATAATGTCAATTATGAAACTAGTCGCAACATTTTAAAGTGTCTAGCATAATAATTACCATTACCAAATTCTTAGCCATTAGGTAGTTATGCGTTTAAATTGTATGCACTTTCTTTAACGTCATCAATTTCTTAACGGTTTAAACAGTAAAACTTTTAAATCTCTCATCACGCTCTCATGTACATTTCAACTTTACAGACGCGTTTTCAAATATAAACTACTTGCCGTTATAATTCAAAAATGAGCACAACAGTAAAGACACTAAAACTAATACCGCCTTAAGATGATTTGACGATTCAAATCGAAAGTACTTGCAAAAAAGAAAAAAGAATAAAACAAGAAACCCATGGATCATATTTACATCAATTTGACCGAAACATTAGATGGACAATTCGGAAAATTGAAAAAATAACAAAAAGTCGCATCAAACAAAACCACTCCGTATTATTTAATAATGTTTGCCTAAATATATATATATATATATATATATATATATATATATATATATATATATATATATATATATATATATATATATATATATATATATTGCTCTTTCTTTTTCTCGTAAAGTCAGTTCTCTCTATCGCCCAAAACACTTTCTTACACCTGAAGCAATTCTCTATCTATACAAATCCACAATCAAACCATGTATGGAATACTATTGTCATATTTAGGCTGGTGAATTTCTGACCCATTTGAGGGTTCTTGATAAGGTGCAGAAACGTATCTGTAATTTGATTGGGCTTACTCTTTCTTCTTCTCTACACCCCCTCTCTCACAGACGTGATATTGCTAGTCTCAGTCTTTTCTAAAAATAGTATATTGGCATGTGTTCTTCAGAATTATGGGACCTATTCCTCGCTTCTTTTGTTCCACTTCGTTTGACTCGTTTGTCTAATGGTCTCCATCAATTCGCTGTTTTAATACCTCATTGTAATACAGCTCCGTATTCCAGTAGCTTATTTCCAAGAACTGCAGGCTTGTGGAACTCTCTTCCTGCTGACTGTTTTCCTCCTACCTATAATCTTGGTCTTTTCAAGACTATGGTCAATAGGCTTCTCCTGTCTTTGCGATAATTATATTTGTTCTTGTTAGCTCTTTACATCAAGTGGCTCTATGACTTGTCTGGAGCGATTTCCAATATATATATATATATATATATATATATATATATATATATATATATATATATATATAGTGTGTAGATTTCAATTTTGTGTTGAGAATCCGAATAACAGAACTCAATGTAATTTAAACAGAGCAAAACAGAATTATAAAAAAGAAAAAGCTATACACACATTAAGGTTGTATACATTATAACTTATTTCGACCCCTTAATTAGGTCTCCTCAGATGTATAAACAACCACGTCAAAAAACCATATATATATATATATATATATATATATATATATATATTTGTTTATATTTATATATATATATATATATATATATATATATATATATATATATATATATATATATATATATATATGTTTGTATGTACATGTTAACATATTTCTATTTACAGAAACACTTCTAAACTAATAAACCGATCATCATGAATTTTGGAACATAGTTACCAAGCGTAACGATGGATAATGTTAATAATATTTAGTTAAATTTTGTTTTATGCTAAAGAATGAAAGAGGTGAAAATTTAGATTACTCTGATTTTGGTAAAATTTTAACAATAAGTATATTACATCAATTAATAAATATTTCCCAATGTTCGGGGTCTTTTTTGAGTGTTTTAAAGGAATTTTAGAGGACATAAAATGGGCAAAACTGCCATTAGAAAATGTTTTTTTTTAAATTTTCATTAAATTGTGTTCAAACTCATTAGACACTAATTTTAAAATTTCAACTTTCAATTTTTTCTTAAGACCTTGTAAACGTAAGCTTTAAATTTTAGAACCGACGGTACTGGTGTTGTACTAATTTTCTGTGCCAAAAAATAAATAAATATTACCCTCTCAATTTTGATTCTCAATTAATCGAGCACTCTGCTGGGATTTTTCCCCACCATCTAAAAAGAGAAGTTATATATATATGAAAAATATTTGTTGTTGTTTATTATCTACGGACGTATACGTTTCATCTCTTTTCAATCGAGACTCTTCAGCGTAGAAGTATGACTATTCACTACTCGTCACACGATTCGAAACCCTGGATTATAAGTATTTTTCAACTTCAATCCAACGTCTTAAACCTCGCGGCCAATATTTGAACAGCTGATAGACTGTGGTAGTTTAAATACATTTATAAGCGGCGATGGCGACACAGGCATTCAACTTATATTAAGGAATGATGCATTATAAAGCAAATGACGTCACGCTGTATTTGCACTACTACTAAAGTGCTCTACTAATTATTAAGGAGCGACAAATATGAAAAATATTTGTTGTTGTTTATTATCTACGGACGTATACGTTTCATCTCTTTTCAATCGAGACTCTTCAGCGTAGAAGTATGACTATTCACTACTGGTCACACGATTCGAAACCCTGGATATATATATATATATATATATATATATATATATATATATATATATATATATATATATATATATATATATATATATATATATCAGATTCCCGAGTTCGACAGAAACATTCCCGAGTTCGAAGAGATACAACACTTTAAGAAGGCCGGAGGTTACAGCAGCCGAAACGTCGTGATGATAACACTCAAGATGAGAAATGTAGTCCGAATAACCAAAATTATGCAACAAAAAACATCATTAGAAAAATTCAGACAATTAAAAAGGTATAATAAAGCAGTAATATTTTGTTATGTTTAACAGTGGTTGCTTAAATGAAAGAATGCTGACTAAATACACACACACAATATATATATATTGATATATATATATATATATATATATATATAGAGAGAGAGAGAGAGAGAGAGAGTAAGGGAGAGAGAGATTTTAATGTTTCACTAAGAATATTCAGTAAAGTCCGGAACAAGGCCAATAAAAACAAGCTCAATGTGCCCGGATTATAGGGCACAGAGCATTTATACGTATATTTGGAGAGTTTACCAATATATTTTTTCCAGAAGGGATTCATCACAACGAAATGCAAACGATTTTTTCTCCAACAAAAAAGAAATAAAAGAAGGGCGAAAGGAATGAAAATGTTTGATAACAAGAAAACGAAACAAGAGTAATAGTGAAAGAAAAACGAAAGTAAGATTGGAATGAAGGTGAGAATGAATAAATAAATGAAAGACAGAAAGAAAGAAAGAAAGAAAGAAAGAATATAATTCAAAGAATAGTGAAACGAATCAATATTAAAAAAGAAAGAAAAGGAGAAAGAAAGAAAGAAAGAATGGAATTCAAACAATAACGAAACGAATCAATATTAAAAAAGAAAGAAAAGGAGAAAGAAAGAAAGAAAGAATGGAATTCAAACAATAACGAAACGAATCAATATTAAAAAAAGAAAGAAAAGGAGAAAGAAAGAAAGAATGGAATTCAAACAATAATGAACAAATCCATATTAAGAGAGAAAGAAAAAGAGAAAGAAAGAAAGAATGTAATTCTAAGAATAATGAAACGAATCAATATTAAGAAAGAAAGAAAAAAGAAATATGGAAAAGAGAAAGAAAGAAAGAAAGAAACGAATGAAAGAATGAAATTCAAAGAATAATGAAACGAATCAATATCAAGAAAGAAAGAAAGAAAGAAAGAAATATGGAAAAGAGAAAGAAAGAAATAATATAATAAAATGTAAATCACTTTTCATATAAACAAAGCTGATCTTTTCTCCCTTAAAACCATTTTCAAAAAGAAAGGTGGATAAACGACCCTATCATAGGGAGATATCGAACCAAAAGGCCGCAGGGGAATGAGAACGGAAGTAGGGGATGGCGATTAGGATGGGAAGATGGTTGTCACGGTGTTTGCGGTGCAATAACAATCTCCATAACAACCATCGTCTAATATATATAAACTGTTCCAAAAGTGGTTATCAACGTCTGACCCTCAAGCCCAACACCCCCCTCTCGCCTCTCACACCGGGAATACCATTACCGCCAGCCGAAGACATAACAAATCGATAAGTAACTAATCGATAATAAACAGACGGGCGTGAAAGAACACAAAATGTTTTAGTAGCGGCAATCCGGAGACTGTCTCGACTTTCAGGAAGGACACGAAAAAAAAAAAATAATAGAATAAATAATCCCGCGGAAATCGACCACAGTCATTTATTTCTGTGAGTGTCCATGATCGCTTACATGAATCTGACACAAGGGGCACAAAATATTGTACACTTTATGTAAAGTCACAAAATAAATGTTAAAAATCATAAAATAAAATCGAAAGTGACAAAAAAAAAACATTTAAGGTTTTAAAAATATTTAAATGAATGTTACAAATATAAAGTTTAACAATAAAAATCAGAAAGTTTTTTAAAAAGTCAGAAAGTTAAAATAATATCGAATTAATCTCTCAGCGATCAGAATTATCCATGTGCTCAATCCATTACAGTTAGAGTTAAAAATTAACATGTATTAATAACAATTTCATATATATATATATATATATATATATATATATATATATAATATATATATATATATATATATATATTGTGTGTGTGTCTGTGTTAGAATGAAATAAATTCCAGAGATAAATCCGAGTATGAGAGCTCAATGTTATAAACAGAGCAAGAATAAAATAAAGTAACACGAAATCACATAATCACCGGTGCCATAATTTATTTCACCCCTCCGGCCTTATTCAAGCATCCAGGCGAGGCGATTACATTTTTTTTAAATCACAATAAAAAATGTAATCGCTTCACTTTGATGCTTGAATAAGGTCGGAGGGTCGAAATAAATCATCGCACCGATGAGTATGTGATTCCGTGTTACTTTATTTATATATATATATATATATATATATATATATATATATATATATATATATATATATATATATATATATATATATATATATACATATATATATATATATATACATATATATGTGTGTGTGTGTGTGTGTCTGTGTCTGTGCAAACATTGTTACAAATAACAGAATTCGTCTGTTTAATTATACCTATTTTATTTTTTCAATGTTTTTATGGTCTTTTTTTAAATTAGATAAAAAATAAAAAAATAAATGTTCCATAGGTTTCACAGGTGTCATGAACGTTTTCGATTCTTTGTCGAATCATCCTCAGGTGTCAAAAGCAAATGAATAAAAATGTTGGAGAAAGCAAAGAATTTTAAAAAGACGGCGGAGAAACGCGCATAGAACGTTTTACGCATTGTTCCAGTAAGTCGTTGACGATTTTAAATTCAGACACGCTGGATAGCATCACATAATAAAATCACATTACGTTAAGCATTTTAAAATGTTACTACTGGTTTCATATGTGATGTTGTTCATTTTAAGTTGTTGTGTTTTTATGTAGATAGCATCGAGTATTTTTAATTTTTTTTAATTGGTTTCGGAATGTATAATTTTAGTGTTATTAACTATAATTTGTCTTTAATCGGAGAGTGGGCAGTTATATTTTTGTAGATGTTGGTAAATTGAGCTAGAGTTTACAAGATGCATGGTCGAGCGGCGGGATAGGGTAGTTGTTGTAAAACCAATGTAGCTATTAGCTTTATTATTATTATGGGAGTTAAATTCTCCCAAAGGTAATGGTAATCAAATGCAACTAAACTTTAGATTAGAAGAAAAAGCCATGAAAAATATTATACACAGATACATATCCCCAATCGACAATAGCAATAAAATTCGACTCATTATTTACTATAATAAATTTAAAACTCAAAATCGTGTAGTAAAAAACCATTCCTCCCCAACTCAAAAACAACTAGAAAGAACCAATGTTGTTTATAAGTTAAAATGCCCTGGGGTAAAAACAGGCTTAAACACACAATAACAACAGACAGCTGTTTACGAACGCGGAATATCTTTATAAAAAAAGTGGGCATCGGTGATTTGTGTGTTTTCCTCTTTTTCACTCAGCGTCTTCAGTGTCGAACAATCAGTCTGACAATATAAGCCGGTTTCTATCTCAGACCAAGGATGACCAGACCGATGAATCTCCCATACACCGAAACTATCACTGCAATGTATACGTTTTAAATAAAATACTTTATATAAGTGTAGGTTTGTAATCCGAGGCTGGAGCAATGTGATATAGGTACCGGAAGGTGGAGAAGGTGAACAAAAACAAACGAGAAGAGAAAACAAGAATCTCAAATCCATTTATTAATATTTCACGTAAAACAGATTCAATACCGGAACAGTAAATAAAAAAGTGGTTACTGTCAGGCAAATAAAAGTTCCGGAATAAGGTAATCTTAAATTTTCGAAAGAAAAACTTTCATCATCAAAAGACCAAAAATTGATTTTAGATTCTTGTTTTCTCTTCTCGTTTGTTTTTGTTCACCTTCTCCACCTTCCGGTACCTATATCACATTGCTCCAGCCTCGGATTACAAACCTACACTTATATTTACCAGCAATGCTTCAAGCAAACTACAATCTCATTTTATATATATATATATATATATATGTGTGTGTGTGAGTGTGTGTGAGTGTGTATGCATATATATATATATATATATATATATGTGTGTGTGTGTGTATGCATATATATATATGTATGTATATATATATATATATATATATATATATATATGTTCAATGCAAAACTTACCGGTATTGCTTCAAAATAAAGAAAAGAAATCTCTCTCATTATAAATTCGTCAATTTGGAACAAACAAAGGGATTGTTCTAATTTATGTCGCTTAGAAAATCAAAATGCTTGAAATATAAATTAATTCCTTTGGATAGAAAAAGATCTGTTACTAAATTTGCTCCTATTTTTAACGAGTGGTGGTTTTAGTAGATAATTTTTCGAGGGAGAAACTTTTTTTTTGTCTTTGAAACATCACTAAGCATAATGCAAATTTAGACCCGGATAAGTTATGTAATCGATAAAATCGATTGGAAATACACTTTTAGACCATAGCCAAATGTTTCAAAACAGAATTTAATAGGCTATAATGCACAAAACAGAAATAGACTGACTTTGTTTTATATATATATATATATATATATATATATATATATATATATATATATATATATATATATGGCCTTACATTACAGATCTCTTTAGAATATTCAGATCAACAAAACTATTTCTGTCCTTGAATATACATTTGGGCTGTCCTAGTCACACAAGTATACAGGTACACACTATATTCACACACGTGTGCATGCGCCCTACACGTGTGTGCGCGTATGTGGGGAGGAACAGGTCGAAAGGATATATAAGGAGGCAAATAGTTACTTTAATAAGGCATATACATAGACTGACCTTTTGGCTTGGAGCAAAGTTTAGTGTCTGTTCTGATACTGGATTTTCCCCACATTAAAACCGGCATTGCGTCTACCTCTGCCCTCGAGAGAGGCAAGTAAATAGGGACTAGATAGATAGATAGATAGATAGATAGATAGATAGATAGATAGATAGATAGATAGAGAGAGAGATAGATAGATAGATAGATAGATAGATAGATAGATAGATAGATAGATAGATAGATAGATAGATAGATAGAAAAAGAGCGAGAGAGTTGATGAGAGGATATAAGAATAAAGTGTACACTATTTAAACAAATAAAGTTCTGAATTGTGCTCTCTCTCTCTCTCTCTCTCTCTCTCTCTCTCTCTCTCTCTCTCTCTCTCTCTATCTATCTATCTATCTATCTATCTCAAGAGAGAGAGAGAGAGAGAGAGGGAGGTAAGCGCTGGGTGTGAGTTTAGAGAGAGAGAAAAGAAAATACTATAGAATCGATTAACATCGATAGATAAACAAAAGTAACCATCGAGCCGCACTGAAGAAGAAGAAGAAGAAGAAGAAGAAGAAGAAGAAGAAGAAGAAGAAGAAGAAGAAGAAGAAGAAGAAGAAGAAGAAGAAGAAGAAGCGCTTATTGATTGGAAAGTAAGCCGTGAAGCGAGTCGACCGAGTCGAAATAGGATCGACCTGAGTGTTTATGAGTAAGTGATTTATTCCCCGGATTTTAGCGCCTTTCGTCCGGGACAAGCGGCGCGTTCATGGCCAACGTCCCGCCTTACCAGTGGTCGTATTTGTATTTAGGTTCCGCAGAAAAGTATAGGATTTGTGCGTATGGGGAGGGAGAGATCGGTGCTCGATGTCTAATAGAACTGTCAACGGCATTATTGTTCGTATATTTGACATGTGTCAATTTCTTTGGAAGTGACGCTTTCGCTACAAGCGAATCACAATTAATCATGGCGATCGGGACTGACACACAAAAGTGTTGGCTCACAACTCATTGCGAATCTTCCCCTTTACAATATACACAATTGAAAAAAGGCTCCCCCGCGCCCGCGCCCTCTAATCGTTAGGCGACCTCCTTATGTCCTTAAAGACAATGGACACCCCCTAAAAGTGAAGCACGGATTGAGTAATCTCCAACCGCATTTTGGGACCAGTAAATGACGATTAAGCATGGCACAAAAGTGTCGACTCACGACACATTTAAAATCTTCCTTCACAATAAGGCACGCTCCTCCATCTTATTTTCATATTCCCATATATATATATATATTCCCATATATATATATATATATATATATATACATATATATATATATATAGCTTATATATATATATATATATATATATATATATATATATATATATATATATATATATATATATATATATATATGAGAAAGGAAGGATGAGAGTTATCCGGTTACTACTTTTTTTCTCATCAACCCATCATGTCAACCCAATATTTCGATGTACTTGCATGATATTTTTTTAAAACTTATCATCCTGAGGAAGTCTTACAAATAAAGACGAAACGTTGATGAATATATGAAAAAAAATATCTCTTGGCTTTTCCTTTTTCATTTCCCATATATATATAAAACTACCCTCAAAACAGTTATCAAAGATATAGTCAATAGAAAACAGAATTAGTAATAACTAATCTAGCGAAGAAAATCTTTTATGAACATTAGACTTTTTATAACAAGGTATTAAAAGACAGCGGCTATAAAAGAACTAACATCAAATATGTTAAACCATTATCTTTCAACAATAGATCTAAAAGAAGAAGTAGACAAATTATTTGGTTTACACCACCATTTAATGTGTTTATTTGTAACGAATTACCTGTTTATTTATATTTGTAACGAATTACCTGTTTGTTTATATTTGTAACGAATTACCTGTTTATTTATATTTGTAACGAATTACCTGTGTGTTTATATTTGTAACGAATTACCTGTGTGTTTATATTTTTAACGAATTACCTGTTTGTTTATATTTGTAACGAATTACCTGTTTGTTTATATTTGTAACGAATTACCTGTTTGTATATATTTGTAACGAATTACATGTGTGTTTATATTTGTAACGAATTACCTGTGTGTTTATATTTTTAACGAATTACCTGTTTGTTTATATTTGTAACGAATTACCTGTGTGTTTATATTTTTAACGAATTACCTGTTTGTTTATATTTGTAACGAATTACATGTGTGTTTATATTTGTAACGAATTACCTGTTTGTTTATATTTGTAACGAATTACCTGTTTGTTTATATTTATAACGAATTACTTGTTTGTTTATATTTTTTTACGAATTACCTGTTTGTTTATATTTGTAACGAATTACCTGTTTGTTTATATTTGTAACGAATTACCTGTGTGTTTATATTTGTAACGAATTACCTGTTTGTTTATATTTGTAACGAATTACCTGTGTGTTTATATTTATAACGAATTACCTGTTTGTTTATATTTGTAACGAATTACCTGTGTGTTTATATTTTTAACGAATTACCTGTTTGTTTATATTTTTAACGAATTACCTGTGTGTTTATATTTGTAACGAATTACCTGTTTGTATATATTTGTAACGAATTACGTGTTTGTTTATATTTTTAACGAATTATCTGTGTGTTTATATTTTTAACGAATTACCTGTTTATTTATATTTGTAACGAATTACCTGTGTGTTTATATTTTTAACGAATTACCTGTGTGTTTATATTTTTAACGAATTACCTGTTTGTTTATATTTGTAACGAATTACCTGTGTGTTTATATTTTTAACGAATTACCTGTGTGTTTATATTTTTAACGAATTACCTGTGTGTTTATATTTTTAACGAATTACCTGTTTGTTTATATTTGTAACGAATTACCTGTTTGTTTATATTTGTAACGAATTACGTGTTTGTTTATATTTTTAACGAATTATCTGTTTGTTTATATTTGTAACGAATTACCTGTTTGTATATATTTGTAACGAATTACGTGTTTGTTTATATTTTTAACGAATTATCTGTTTGTTTATATTTGTAACGAATTACCTGTTTGTATATATTTGTAACGAATTACATGTGTGTTTATATTTGTAACGAATTACCTGTGTGTTTATATTTTTAACGAATTACCTGTTTGTTTATATTTGTAACGAATTACCTGTGTGTTTATATTTGTAACGAATTACCTGTGTGTCTATATTTGTAACGAATTACCTGTTTGTTCATATTTTTTACGAATCCTTTTCACCGTGGAAAAAAAGAGATAGCAATATTTTACCTTGTTCAAAATGGTAAAAATCTCTTTATACTCGAAGCCTTTCATTCTCATCTCTTCAATTCTGTTTTTTGTAATTTCTATCCAAATGCTTATTTTTCTTTTTTGTCACACACGACACAACGAAGTAAAAAGTCCCAGACTCTTAGAAAAACGGCTACTAAACTTCGTTTCGGTTGTACGACGCAAATGCTCAGGATTGGAAAAAAAAGCAGTTCTGATTAACGGCTTATTTCAATGCCCATAAAATTTTTCATTCGACACTGTCCGGCGTTTTACGTAGCCATCCGGAAAGTACCGACGCCGAGGCACTTTTAGACCGACAATTTAATATCATACTAGACTACCCACAACCCGTTGGGTCAGTAGTTTCTGGTCTACCGGCTTTTCAGATACGATCAATCAATAATAAAGAGAAGAAAACAAGCACATTATTTAAACACGAAACAGGAACAAAGGTGGTCAACAAAGGTGAGAACAACGGCAAGTCAAAAAACAAAAAAAAACTAACTTTAAAAGATGAAAATCATAGACCCCCCCCCCCCAAATAAAAAAATCTGACACAGCGTAATCCGATTCTCAGGCGTCCATCTTGAAACCAAGCAAGCAAAGCTTTGACCAGATGAGGCGAAAATATCCACTAAACCATCGGTGAGTATATAGGACATTATGATGCAGCAGTACCTTGCCTGTCCTCTACTGTCCAACGAGTGCAATTTTAAAGATCTTGCAATATAATATAATAAAGGAAATGACTTCAGACAAAATGTGGGAAACTGTCGTGTGGGCACATGTCTTCGAACCCACGCAAAGAAGAAGATTGAAATTCTTGGAATAAATACATTTTCGCCAGCAGTTCAGCTTGTCAATATTGTCGATTTAGTCAGATGTTGGATCGGATTCTGAGATTTACGCATTACCAGGAAGTATGTTAATACCCCCATCGAGATACATGACATTTTCTACAAGGAGATAGCTTAATATTCAGAAGGCGGTTTCATGTTATGGGCCACGAGATACGAACCGACCGGCAAACGCAATGATATGTTATTACCTCGGCCGACGGAGAACAGCGACAGATCTCAAGTGGCCCTCAGTATTTGGATAAAAGAACAAAAAAAAAAGAACATTAAAAAAAAAGAACACAGAGAAAATAAAAGAAAAAAGAACACGCTATTGCGTTTTCGTTCGAGTGGAATTAAACATGCAAGAAACCTTGTCGCTGTAGCATTTTCTATCATTATTCGAATTAGGAGAAGACCTGAGGCATGTAAAAAAAAAAAAGAAGTGCGTCCGACGTATTAAAGTGTATAGTTACTCTTCTCCTGACATTCTTTTCCATATCCCCCCCCCCCCTCTTGCCATCAGAAGATGCTTGGCTCTTTTACATAATATACACTTAAATGGAAATGGGATGCCATGCTTCGCGTAAGGCGTTCATACTCCAGGAGACGGAACGAAACGATGCGAGAACGAGGGGAAGCTGAGTCATCCACAAAATGGCCACACAGGCACATATATACGTGGTCATATCTATCTATCTATCTATCTATCTATCTATCTATCTATCTATCTATTTATCTATCTATCTATCTATCTATCTATCTATCTATCTATCTCTCTCTCTCTCTATATATATATATATATATTTATCTATATATCTATCTATCTATATATATATATATATATTTATCTATCCATCTATCTATCTATCTATCTCTATCTATATATATATATATATATATATATATATATATATATATATATATATATATATATATATATATAGTCTCGGAAGTTTCTCAACCATTAAAACTATATAAAAAAAAATTTTTTTTTTAACTTATAGTCTCAAGTCTTCCAGTGGAAAATCACTCATGTAAGTCAATTTACTTTTTACAGTTATTATATTAGTTAGTTTCTAACACTATTTTAAGGGATCATCAGTTGTTTACCATGAAAAACTGTTTCGGGAATTTAATATATATATATATATATATATATAGTAAGCTATGAAAATATATTTATGGCAATTAAGCTACACAGAGGCTCCCGCGTTTCATCCCCGGGGGAATCTTCAGGTTAAAATGGTAGCTTACTACCTAGCTCTACTTACGTATCGAGCATATATATATATTATGTTGATACATGAAATACACTCATATATATATATCAATCTTTCTCTCTCTCTCTCTCTATATATATATATATATCTTTCTCTCTCTCTCTCTCTCTCTCTCTCTATATATATATATATATATATATATATATATATATTTAGCTATTATTATACTTAAGCTGAGTTAAGGCTAATTGTTCATGGTACTGGTTTGTCTATTAAGTTCAATGGGTCAGTCGATTTCAGTGTCTTTTTATTGTCATTCATTTTCTAGCTAATCTCTTTTAGCTGTGGTGACATTCTATAGTATCACACAAATAAACAAACCAAACATCGTTGTTATACCCTTCCCAAAATGACACCAATGCAATCATGAAAAAATCACAAACCTTTTTGCAATCCAACCATATTTGGTACAAATAAACTTCAGTCTTTGCTTGACTTGTCCACCAAGTTTCAGTCATGAATGTCCAACAGTCTTCGTTATATTGCTGTTCAATGACATACAGACACATTGGTGATCGTCTCATCAGTAAGAGATGTGGTCCTGAATGGGCTTCACACTTACCGGACTTTAACCCCCCAAAGTTCTATTTGTGAAACTATTACAAGAACAATGTATTTCAAAACAACCCCAAGACTATTTCTGCCATTACAACGAAAGCTTAAGCTAATCTAAGAGAGGAGTTATTGATATTTTTGCACGTCGTATTCAGATGTACTTATCATTGAAATGCGATAAAGCAAAGATTGTTGGAGATTCATGAGTGTAAATGGTGGACAAGTCAGACATAGACTGAAGTTTATTAGTACCAGATATAGTTGGATTGCAGAAATGATTGTGTAACTTATTAACGATTACATGGGTGGAAGTTTGGGGATCACACTGTGTCTTAAATTCGCGTCAATTACATGTTGTGTACTAAATAAGATACTATCTTAATAGAAACGCTTGACTTTACATTCACTCCTATTCCATTGTAAAATCTATTTAATTTAATTAAGTAAGTAAATAACAAAATGGGTGTTGTATTTTTATTATTACGAAGTTTATTTCAAACCGCAGTTCGTTGCCTTCACGATGTCCTTCAAAAGACGCATGAATACCGTTTGATCCTGGCAATTAGTTTGGGCTTAGTGTTTCGCCTGACACATGAGGTTGTAATCAGGCTATTATACAATGCGACACAACGGAGTGTGTAAATATCTTCACTGGACTATTTGTAAAAAATTGAATATCCAGTGTAGCAGCAAGTCGTGGGAGCATATACCAGAAAGAACAGTTGGAAATAATTTATACACCATTCACTGTGACTATGCAATCCCTACAGCTACATATCTAGAAAACGGAGTTGTTAAACCTGATATCGTAATATGGGACAAAAGGGAGAAAGTAGCAACCCTAGTTGAAGTCAGTGTCCCTAATGATGCAAGATTAAACAGAGCAGAAAGGGAAATGATTACGAAATACCAATGGTGTTATGTACGACATGAAAAGAAACTGGAATCTTAGGAAAATCTCCATCATCCCAGTAATCATAGGAGCAACAGGACTAATGAAAAAGAATTTCAAAAGCTATCTGGCGAGTATACCCGGTGAACAGAGTGCAAGAGAAATACAAACAACTGAACTTAAAGGAACGGTTAGAATCTTAAAACGATCTCTAGGCTGGAGTGTCTGAAATAGCCGGTGAATGTCTGGCATCCGGTAGGATGCCCCATCTTCAGCAAAAACAGAAAGATAAAAAAAATAAATAAAAAAAGCGAGTTGAGGTAGCAGATGTTGTGAAATGATGAAAGTTCTCAGACAACCACTTCTGAGTTTTCGCGGAAGTGTGGTACGAGGCTGAGTCCTGCTGCCACTAATGTGTCACCCACCGCATGACAACAGTGTACAGCAACCCAATATTCCCATCTGAGTTGGGTTTGATGTGGGACGGCGTGACGTGACCCTTGGTGGAAACAGAGTATTTCTAGTTCGACTTGGAGTTTGACCTTAATGAGGACTTTCTTGGCTTTTATAAGACGATTCTTTTGGGTCTTGCAGTTAATAGTTAACTTAATAGTTAACTTAGTAGTAAACGTAGTAATTAACTTAGTAGTTAACTTAGTAGTTAACGTAGTAGTTAACTTAGTAATTAACGTAGTAGTTAACGTAGTAGTTAACTTAGTAGTCAACGTAGTAGTTAACTTAGTGGTTAACGTAGTAGTTAACTTAGTAGTTAACTTAGTAGTTAACGTAGTAGTTAACTTAGTAATTAACTTAGTAGTTAACGTAGTAGTTAACTTAGTAATTAACGTAGTAGTTAACTTAGTAGTTAACTTAGTAGTTAACTTAGTAGTTAACGTAGTAGTTAACTTAGTGGTTAACTTAGTAGTTAACTTAGTGGTTAATGTAGTAGTTAACTTAGTAGTTAACTTAGTAGTTAACGTAGTAGTTAACGTAGTAGTTAACTTAGTAGTTAACTTAGTAATTAACTTAATAGTTAACTTAGTAGTTAACGTAGTAATTAACTTAATAATTAACTTAGTAGTTAACTTAGTAGTTAACGTAGTAATTAACTCGTCTTGAGGTTAGTACTTAACATCTGTACGTCTCTTGTATGAATAGCAATATGGCTGTATGAATATATTTGGATTGCATGAAGGATTATGAATTTTATTAACGAGTCAAGAGTGATATTTGTAACGGCTCCAGATAGCAGGGTACGTTCGTGCAATCACGCTGTATTTATTTTCGCGAGATATGCTATGTTGTGACGAGGTTACTATAACGGAACAATCAACTATCTGTTTGACCTCAACTGAAACGTGTTTTCAAACAAGTAAAACATATACGACTGGCTCATTTGACATAATCGTTAGAGTGTTTGCTAATGAGCCGGGGGACCGGGGTTCAATCCTCAGTCGAATCATACCAAAGACTTGAAAATGGCACTTCGTGTCCTCTTGCTAAACTCTCGCCATTATAAGGTGATGATCAAGGGTAGGTGGAGTAATCCAGGGAAAGAAGTGGTGCCCTCCCCTAAATCTCTGTGTAGTATCCCATGAAAAGTGAGCCTTCGAGTCGCCATCGATTATGGTCGACTACTTTGCTTGACTTTTACGATTGAAAAACGGTTTTGCGACAAAAATGAAAAGAAATATTAACGAGAGCAAGAAAAATGTAATAAAAGAAAATGAATCAAAGAAGCAGCGAATATTGAAAGAAAAAGTAATTTAATCTTGTCTGCTCTAATTCATTCCCCATCATCTCTTCTTCAGTAAGGTTCGTCATCTTGAAGGCTGACGTCAGTCGGCCAACATCCTGATTGGCAAAAATCACGAAACACGTGATCACGAATAAAACTCTATTTCCTGTGTTGGATTAAATCTGTCCGCTATTTTAAATTGATGTTGGTTCGAGTCCGGTGGATAACACAAAAAGGGTGAGCAAATGCCGGTAAGAGGGGGAGGATGAAACTAGACTGAAGAGAGAGAGACAGAGATTGAGAGAGAGAGAGAGAGAGTATGAGAGAGAGCGAGGGAGAGAGAGATTGAGAGCGAGAGAGAGAAGAAGAAAGGGAGCGAGGGAGAGAGAGAAGAAGAAAGGGAGCGAGGGAGAGAGAGAAGAAGAAAGGGAGCGAGGGAGAGAGAGAAGAAGAAAGGGAGCGAGGGAGAGAGAGAGAAGAAGAAAGGGAGCGAGGGAGAGAGAGAAGAAGAAAGGGAGCGAGGGAGAGAGAGAAGAAGAAAGGGAGCGAGGGAGAGAGAGAGAAGAAGAAAGGGAGCGAGGGAGAGAGAGAGAAGAAGAAAGGGAGCGAGGGAGAGAGAGAAGAAGAAAGGGAGCGAGGGAGAGAGAGAGAAGAAGAAAGGGAGCGAGGGAGAGAGAGAAGAAGAAAGGGAGCGAGGGAGAGAGAGAAGAAAAGGAGCGAGGGAGAGAGATGAGAAGAAAGAAAGAGGGATATAAAATCTAAAAAAAGATCAAGAGACAAAGAAAATGTGCTGAAACAAAAAAGACACAGATTCAACGATGGTGTTGTATGTTGGCCTTCTTCGGTCTCTAAATGTAATGGATATGCTCTGGTAAAGTAAAATACCGGGTTATTTCTGAGTTTTTCTTCTCCTAGACTATGTGCTCTGCCAAGTCTTGAATGTCTAGTCTACCCTATTATTTCATTAATATCTACAAAGAATAAGACTGTATGCCGATATTTACGAATAGTATTAGAAAAAGTGGCTTTACAGCTATTTCCATTTTCGGCAGAATGGTAGTCCTGGCCTGACTTCCAAGTCATATGGGTATCAGGTTTGGTTGTTTTGTTTTACGGCATATCAACCCAAAATGTTTCATGCTTCAAGTTCTTTATATCTTCCAATATTTATTGATGTTGTTTGGTTGTTTTGTTTTACGGCATATCAACCCTTTTAAGGCCACCCAATGTCGAATCCGGTAATTGTGGTAAAAAGTTTCATGCTTCAAGTTTTTTATATCTTCAAATATTTATTGATGTTGTCTAGTTTGGTTGTTTTGTTTTACGGCATATCAACCCTTTTCAGGCCACCCAATGTCGAATCCGGTCATTTTGGTAAAAAGTTTTATGCATCAAGTTTTTTATATCTTCAAATATTTATTGATGTTGTTTGGTTTGGTAGTTTTATTTTACGGCATATCAACCCTTTTCAGGCCACCCAATTTCGAATCCGGTCATTTTGGTAAAAAGTTTCATGCTTCAAGTTCTTTATATCTTCAAAAATTTATTGATGTTGTATGGTTTGGTTGTTTTGTTTTACGGCATATCAACCCTTTTCAGGCCACCCAATGTCGAATCCGGTCATTTTGGTAAAAAGTTTTATACTTCAAGTTCTTTATATCTTCAAATATTTATTGATGTTGTTTGGTTTGGTTGTTTTGTTTTACGGCATATTAACCCTTTTCAGGCTACCCAATGTCGAATCCGGTAATTTTGGTAGAAAGTTTTATGCTCTAAGTTCTTTATATCTTCAAATATTTATTGATGTTGTTTGATTTGGTTGTTTTGTTTTACAGCATATCAACCCTTTTCAGGCCACCAAATTTCGAATCCGGTCATTTTGGTAAAAGGTTTCATGCTTCAAGTTCTTTATATCTTCAAATATTTATTGATGTTGTTTGGTTGTTTTGTTTTACGGCATATCAACCCTTTTCAGGCCACCCAATGTCGAATCTGGTAATTGTGGTAAAAAGTTTCATGCTTCAAGTTTTTTATATCTTCAAATATTTATTGATGTTGCCTGGTTTGGTTATTTTGTTTTACGGCATATCAACCCTTTTCAGGCCACCCAATGTCGAATACGGTCATTTTGGTAAAAAGTTTCATGCTTCAAGTTCTTTATATCTTCAAAGATTTATTGATGTTGTCTGGTTTGGTTGTTTTGTTTTACGGCATATCAACCCTTTTCAGGCCACCCAATGTCGAATCCGATCATTTTGGTAAAAAGTGTTATGCTTCAAGTTCTTTATATCTTCAAATATTTATTGATGTTGTATGGTTTGGTTGTTTTGTTTTACGGCATATCAACCCTTTTCAGGCTACCCAATGTCGAATCCGGTAATTTTGGTAGAAAGTTTTATGCTTCAAGTTCTTTATATCTTCAAATATTTATTGATGTTGTCTGGTTTGGTTGTTTTGTTTTACGGCATATCAACCCTTTTCAGGCCACCAAATTTCGAATCCGGTCATTTTGGTAAAAAGTTTTATGCTTCAAGTTCTTTATATCTTCAAATATTTATTGATGTTGTTTGGTTTGGATGTTTTGTAGAGGAAAACATGTTGTTGTTTTTTGTTTTTAGCTTTTCAGAACATGATCGGGTTGTGCAAAGGGAAGGGATAAAAACAATAACATCAATGTTTGGTGCATTTAAGTCAGAAAGTATGTGTATCAGAGGAAATCAAAAAGCCGACATATTTGCAAAGGGAGATACTAAAATGACTAAACCAATTTTTAGCCTTCAATATACAGATTGTTAGACTAAGACCATGCAATATATGAAAAGAAAATAGCGAAAAATATGGGATATCTTCCACGTTACAAACTGGTTAAACAAAGATGGCTACAACGCTCAGAATCAGTCTGTATACTAACTTAAAATTTGTATAACTTCTATTCAATTTTACATTTCTATAACGCCAATAGGTCATAAATGAGGAGGTAAACCCAAATAAATTGTTTTTGGCTCATTTCCTAACGGTATTTCCTTGAAAATAATTTATGGCGGTAATAGTTATGATTACCCCAAAGTCATTATTTAAAGATAGTTCCTCAGAGTTGTCTGGTCTGCAGTAAGTCTTCCTTGTTGGTCACATCTATTCGTTAACCTTATTGGAATTTATTAACGTCTCCCCTCACTGACTGGCTGCAGCCTTGTCCCTTAAGGGTCTCACGGATTGGCTTTTAGGGGTCCCAACCCCTACTCCCTTAGGGGTCACGTGAGTCAGCCCATAAAAACGCTTGCACGCTGTGTCCCGGCCTCTTTTTGTCCCACCTTTTGAACCTGGTAGGACCGCGGCTGGATGCTTCTGTGACAAAACCCTCGACGGCAGTCGCAGAGAGCCCCCACTCCTTCCTGTTACCAACCATCTTAGACTGAAGTGACTACATCTCGACAAGAGCCAGAATTGGAGGCGCGCATGTGCAACTTGTTACCAGAACTCCCACAAGATAAGTTCGCAAACCTAAATTAACTTCCCCCTTTCTGAACTTTGAACCATATGTTGTATATATTTGCCCTCATGTTTTCTCACAAGTAAAACGGTTTTAAACTTATATACAATTGTTGTTGTGTTCCTTCTCACAAAAGCTGTTGCCCTGTTTCTATTTTGCACTTATCTACATAATTGTTACTGCATTCTCACGTGCGAGAATTGAACTTTCTTCCAGGGATATTCAGTCCCAACAACCCACACGATTTCACGTTTTTACCCTCGACATTGAGAGCAGCAAATCTCAGCGATTGAATGCGAAGTCGGAGAAAGTTTGGTCCAAAACACACAAAATCAATGGCGCATAAGCAACGTTGCCACTCTCACTCCCTTGATTTGCAGTTTGATTGCCGCACGTCTTTGCTTGCCCGACGCAGCGGAAGAGAGGGCCAGAGCACACAGATCCAGAGCTCCACACAGCACACAGATCCAGAGCTCCACACAGCATAGCTTTGACACTACAACGTTGTAACAGCCCCTACCACGGCAAGGAAGGGTTGGACTTTAGGGATGGAGTGCTGCTGACAAAATAGTGCCGGTGCTACAAACATCACCCCCACTTCTAAACCCTAACCCTAACCCTAAACCCTAAACCCTAACCCTTACCCTAATCCTAACCCTAACCCTAACCCTAACCCTAACCCTAACCCTAACCATAACCCTAAACCCTAACCCTAAACCTAACCCTAAACCCTAAACCCTAACCCTTACCCTAACCCTAACCCTAACCATAATCCTAAAACCTAACCCTAAACCCTAACCCTAACCCTTACCCTAAACCGAACCCTAACCCTAAACCCTAACCCTGACCTAACCCTTACCGTAACCTTAAACATAACCCTAACCCTAACCCTAAACTTAACCCTAACCCTAACCCTAACCCTAACCCTAACCCTAACCCTAACCCCCACGTACCTATTTTTCAGGTCCCAACTAGCAGGTCACTCTTTGTAAAAAAAAAAAGCAACGGGTTACTTTTTTTGATCCGTAAAATTATGTAATTTTTCTATTTAAACAATTTTCACAATTTATTCAACGTGCCTGTTTGGCAATAATGGTTAGCGTTTTTGCTAATGGGTCGGGAGACCGGGGTTCATTCTTCTGTCGAATCATACCAAATATTTTTTTTAAATGATACTTGATAACTCCTTGTCAAACACTCAGCATTATAAGGTTAGGATCAAGGGTAAGTGAAGCAATCAAGAGACAGGCGTGACGCCCTCCCCTACATCACATTGAAGTAGAAAATTAAATGGGAACTTTGAGATCGGTCTCAACTCCTGTCGAATTCCCTACCCACCTATATTTTATCAGGAATACGCGTTTTTAAATAGCGATTTTATCGAAATTAAGTTTGTATTAATAATATTTCTGTATTCATATTTTTATTAAATTTGAAAATAAATATGTTATCACTGTTAAAAATGACTCTGTATATTTTACTGAAAATATTATAAGGGAGCAAAATATTTAACTAGGGTGACCTTTATAACTTCTTTGTAATATGGTAGGAAAAATCCCAGCAGAGTGCTCGATTAATTAAGAATTAAAGTTAAACATTAAAAAGTAAGAGCGTAATATTTATTTATATTGGTACAGAAAAATATTAGTACAACATTCGTACCGTCGGTTTCAAACACGGAAGGACTTAGCCATCCGGCTCTCTTTAGCTTCTGTTGTCATCTGTTAACGGCCAAATATACGAAACTCATAATATTGACTCACGGGAATTATATAGAAATATTTTTTTATTTGTTATTTATTATTTATAATTTTTTTTTTTATATATATATATATTTTTTTTTTTTTTACGTATATTTTTTAACATATTTTTTAATATATTTTCATATATATATATTTGTTATATCTCTTTTTTAATCTCCTCCGGTTTAAATCTCAACTGTCACTTTTCATCCTCCCCCTTTCTTTTTTCAAACCTTATTAAACCTTCCTTACACTGAATTTAAACAAACATACACAACACTCTAAGCAAATAACGCATCGAAACGAGAGTAACACGTGACTTCACATTTCCGAAACAGATGACAACAGAAGCTGAAGAGAGCCGGATGGCTAAGTCCTTCCGTGTTTTAAACCGACGGTACAAATTTTGCTGT
>OY744544.1:20947598-20955098 GCA_963556195.1 Sepiola atlantica
ATAAACATAGATGTTTATTTTAATATATATATATATATATATATATATATATATATATATATATATATATATATATATATATATATATATATATATATATATATGAATTGAGTTGGTTGATCACTTTGGTCTAACATCAAAGTGTAGAATCTGTTCTGTCCTAAATCAGAAGCAAAGAAATCGTTCTTGACTGGCGCAATTTTTTTTATTTTTGTACCATCCAGAGTATCTTTTTGGGGAGAGCTGGATATCTCCCATATTAAAAACCGACATCGTGCCTAACTTTGCCATGGTGTGATTCAAGTAAAAGCGTCCAGTTATAGATAGATACATACATATGCATGAAGAACCTCATATATGCGTGTAATTTTTTCGTGTGCAGATATCAAGGAACTCGGATGTATATATAGATAAACTAGACCTACTCGTGACCCGTTGGGTCACAATCGCTATAGCTATTTATTCTCCGTTGATTCCATTCGAAAATAAACTATGACATATCTGTTAAGAAGTTCTTTTCGCCTAAAGTAAAGGGACTTATTATTTTGCTATCTAATTTACGTACGTTTTATGGTATGTGGAAACACTGTGTAAATTAATTTTAAATAAGAGACTTCCTCTTTCTCAAAATGTTAACGGAGACATTAAGAAATAATAGAGGGGTTGAATCAAGAATTGCTGAGAATGTGAGAGAAATATATAAATAGCTAAGTGAGAAATTAGTGACTTAGTCAGTTAATTACAATTTACGGCTAATTGGAACAATTTAAATATACTTTTTTTTTCAAACATAACTTAATCCCAGAACTAAGAAATATTTTATGTGTTAAATGTGTTATTAAAGTGTATAAGAGAAAAAGCCTTAAAGAAACAAACGTTGATTAACTAATATTTAGTATAACGGAACCCTTGGAAATTCCACAGTGATTTCTATATTAATCTGTATAATTTACTGTTAATAATAATATTTTTTTTGAAAATTATAAATGTCTGTCGGGATCAATACCAACAAGAAAAAATTACTCTTTCTTCTTCCGTAAAAATAATTGTCATTAAATACAATACTCTTTAAATAAATAAATAAATAAATAAATAAATAAAACTAATATTCTCCTTGTTAATTATTTATTTAAAATTGTAGCAATTTAATTCTTTTTAAAATAAAAAAAAACTATCTATATTTTTACCGTAAAAATAATAACCAGCTAAATACTCTTTAAATAAATAAATAAATAAATAAATAAATAAATAAAACGAATATTCGCCTTGTTAATTATTTATTTAAAATACTCTTAAAATAAATAAATAAATAAATAAAACGAATATTCTCCTTGTTAATTATTTATTTAAAATACTGTTAAAATAAATAAATAAATAAATAAAACGAATATTCTCCTTGTTTATTATTTATTTAAAATACTCTTAAAATAAATAAATAAATAAATAAAACGAATATTCTCCTTGTTAATTATTTATTTAAAATACTCTTAAAATAAATAAATAAATAAATAAAACGAATATTCTCCTTGTTAATTATTCATTTAAAATACTCTTTAAATAAATAAATAAATAAATAAAACGAATATTCTCCTTGTTAATTATTTATTTAAAATACTCTTAAAATAAATAAATAAATAAATAAAACGAATATTCTCCTTGTTAATTATTTATTTAAAATACTCTTGAAATAAATAAATAAATAAATAAAACGAATATTCTCCTTGTTTATTATTTATTTAAAATACTCTTAAAATAAATAAAAAAATAAATAAATAAAAAATATTCTCCTTGTTAATTATTTATTTAAAATACTCTTAAAATAAATAAATAAATAAATAAAACGAATATTCGCCTTGTTAATTATTTATTTAAAATACTCTTAAAATAAATAAATAAATAAATAAATAAAACGAATATTCTCCTTGTTAATTATTTATTAAAAATACTCTTAAAATAAATAAATAAATAAATAAAACGAATATTCTCCTTGTTAATTATTTATTTAAAATACTCTTAAAATAAATAAATAAATAAATAAATAAAACGAATATTCTCCTTGTTAATTATTTATTTAAAATACTCTTAAAATAAATAAATAAATAAATAAAACGAATATTCTCCTTGTTAATTATTTATTTAAAATATTCTTTACATAAATAAATAAATAAATAAAACGAATATTCTTCTTGTTAATTATTTATTTAAAATACTCTTAAAATAAATAAATAAATACATAAAACGAATATTCTCCTTGTTAATTATTTATTTAAAATACTCTTAAAATAAATAAATAAATAAAACGAATATTCTCCTTGTTAATTATTTATTTAAAATACTCTTTAAATAAATAAATAAAACGAATATTTTCCTTGTTAATTATTTATTTAAAATTGTAGTAATTTAATTCTTTTTAAAACAAAAAAACTATCTGTATTTTTACCGTTAAAATAATTACCAGCTAAATACTCTTTAAATAAATAAATAAAACGAATATTCTCCTTGTTAATTATTTATTTAAAATACTCTGTAAATAAATAAATAAATAAATAAATAAAACAAATATTCTCCTTGTTAATTATTTATTTAAAATTGTAGCAATTTAATTCTTTTTAAAATAAAATAAAAACTATCTGTATTCTTACCGTTAAAATAATTACCAGCTAAATACTCTTTAAATAAATAAATAAATAAATAAATAAAACGAATATTCTCCTTGTTAATTATTCATTTAAAATACTCTTTAAATAAATAAATAAATAAAACGAATATTCTCTTTGTTAATTATTTATTTAAAATTGTAGCAATTTAATTCTTTTTAAAACAAAAAAAACTATCTGTATTCTTACCGTTAAAATAATTACCAGCTAAATACTCTTTAAATAAATAAATAAATGAAACGAATATTCTCCTTGTTAATTATTTATTTAAAATACTCTTTAAATAAATAAATAAATAAATAAATAAAACGAATATTCTCCTTGTTAATTATTTATTTAAAATTGTAGCAATTTAATTCTTTTTAAAATAAAAAAAACTATCTGTATTCTTTCCGTTAAAATAATTACCAGCTAAATACTCTTTAAATAAATAAATAAATAAAACGAATATTCTCCTTGTTAATTATTTATTTAAAATACTCTTTAAATAAATAAATAAATAAAACGTATATTCTCCTTGTTAATTATTTATTTAAAATTGTAGCAATTTAATTCTTTTTAAAACAAAAAAACTATCTGTATTTTTACCGTTAAAATAATTACCAGCTAAATACTCTTTAAATAAATAAATAAATAAAACGAATATTCTCCTTGTTAATTATTCATTTAAAATACTCTTTAAATAAATAAATAAATAAATAAATAAATAAATAAATAAATAAATAAAACGAATATTCTCCTTGTTAATTATTTATTTAAAATTGTAGCAATTTAATTCTTTTTAAAATAAAATAAAACTATCTGTATTCTTTCCGTAAAAAAAATTACCAGCTAAATACTATTTAAATAAATAAATAAATAAAACGAATATTCTCCTTGTTAATTATTTATTTAAAATACTCTTTAAATAAATAAAACGAATATTCTCTTTGTTAATTATTTATTTAAAATTGTAGCAATTTAATTCTTTTTAAAACAAAAAAACTATCTGTATTTTTACCGTAAAAATAATTACCAGCTAAATACTCTTTAAATAAATAAATAAGTAAAACGAATATTCTCCTTGTTAATTATTTATTTAAAATTGTAGCAATTTAATTCTTTTTAAAACAAAAAAACTATCTGTATTTTTACCGTTAAAATAATTACCAGCTAAATACTCTTTAAATAAATAAATAAAACGAAT
This sequence comes from Sepiola atlantica, assembly GCA_963556195.1. Lineage (NCBI taxonomy): Eukaryota > Metazoa > Mollusca > Cephalopoda > Sepiida > Sepiolidae > Sepiola > Sepiola atlantica. The sequence goes on from OY744544.1 coordinate 20,951,442, forward strand.
ATTCTCCTTGTTAATTATTTATTTAAAATACTTTTTAAATAAATAAAACGAATATTCTCTTTGTTAATTATTTATTTAAAATTGTAGCAATTTAATTCTTTTTAAAACAAAAAAACTATCTGTATTTTTACCGTTAAAATAATTACCAGCTAAATACTCTTTAAATAAATAAATAAGTAAAACGAATATTCTCCTTGTTAATTATTTATTTAAAATTGTAGCAATTTAATTCTTTTTAAAACAAAAAAACTATCTGTATTTTTACCGTTAAAATAATTACCAGCTAAATACTCTTTAAATAAATAAATAAAACGAATATTCTCCTTGTTAATTATTTATTTAAAATACTCTGTAAATAAATAAATAAATAAATAAATAAAAAAAATATTCTCCTTGTTAATTATTTATTTAAAATTGTAGCAATTTAATTCTTTTTAAAATAAAATAAAAACTATCTGTATTCTTACCGTTAAAATAATTACCAGCTAAATACTCTTTAAATAAATAAATAAATAAATAAAACGAATATTCTCCTTGTTAATTATTCATTTAAAATACTCTTTAAATAAATAAATAAATAAAACGAATATTCTCTTTGTTAATTATTTATTTAAAATTGTAGCAATTTAATTATTTTTAAAACAAAAAAAAACTATCTGTATTCTTACCGTTAAAATAATTACCAGCAAAATACTCTTTAAATAAATAAATACATGAAACGAATATTCTCCTTGTTAATTATTTATTTAAAATACTCTTTAAATAAATAAATAAATAAATAAATAAAACGAATATTCTCCTTGTTAATTATTTATTTAAAATTGTAGCAATTTAATTCTTTTTAAAACAAAAAAACTATCTGTATTTTTACCGTTAAAATAATTACCAGCTAAATACTCTTTAAATAAATAAATAAAACGAATATTCTCCTTGTTAATTATTTATTTAAAATACTCTGTAAATAAATAAATAAATAAATAAATAAATAAATAAATAAAACGAATATTCTGCTTGTTAATCATTTATTTAAAATTGTAGCAATTTAATTCTTTTTAAAATAAAAAAAAACTATCTGTATTCTTTCCGTTAAAATAATTACCAGCTAAATACTCTTTAAATAAATAAATAAATAAAACGAATATTCTCCTTGTTAATTATTTATTTAAAATACTCTTTAAATAAATAAATAAATAAATAAAACGAATATTCTCCTTGTTAATTATTTATTTAAAATTGTAGCAATTTAATTCTTTTTTAAAAAAAAAACCATCTGTATTTTTACCGTTAAAATAATTACCAGCTAAATACTCTTTAAATAAATAAATAAAACGAATATTCTCCTTGTTAATTATTTATTTAAAATACTCTGTAAATAAATAAATAAATAAATAAATAAAACAAATATTCTCCTTGTTAATTATTTATTTAAAATTGTAGCAATTTAATTCTTTTTAAAATCAAAAAAACTATCTGTATTCTTACCGTTAAAATATTTACCAGCTAAATACTCTTTAAATAACTAAATAAATACATAAAACGAATATTCTCCTTGTTCATTATTCATTTAAAATACTCTTTAAATAAATAAATAAATAAAACGAATATTCTCCTTGTTAATTATTTATTTAAAATTGTAGCAATTTAATTCTTTTTAAAACAAAAAAAACTATCTGTATTCTTACCGTTAAAATAATTACCAGCTAAATACTCTTTAAATAAATAAATGAATGAAACGAATATTCTCCTTGTTAATTATTTATTTAAAATACTATTTAAATAAATAAATAAATAAAACGAATATTCTCCTTGTTAATTATTTATTTAAAATTGTAGCAATTAAATTCTTTTTAAAAAAAAATACTATCTGTATTCTTTCCGTTAAAATAATTACCAGCTAAATACTCTTTAAATAAATAAATAAATAAAATGAATATTCTCCTTGTTAATTATTTATTTAAAATACTCTTTAAATAAATAAATAAATAAAACGAATATTCTCCTTGTTAATTATTTATTTAAAATTGTAGCAATTTTATTCTTTTTAAAACAAAAAAACTATCTGTATTTTTACCGTTAAAATAATTACCAGCTAAATACTCTTTAAATAAATAAATAAAACGAATATTCTCCTTGTTAATTATTTATTTAAAATACTCTTTAAATAAATAAATAAAACGAATATTCTCCTTGTTAATTATTTATTTAAAATACTCTTTAAATAAATAAATAAAACGAATATTCTCCTTGTTATTTATTTATTTAAAATACTCTTTAAATAAATAAATAAAACGAATATTCTCCTTGTTAATTATTTATTTAAAATACTCTTTAAATAAATAAATAAACCGAATATTCTCCTCGTTAATTATTTATTTAAAATACTCTTTAAATAAATAAATAAATAAATAAATAAAACGAATTTTCTCCTTGTTAATTATTTATTTAAAATTGTAGCAATTTAATTCTTTTTAAAACAAAAAAACTATCTGTATTTTTACCGTTAAAATAATTACCAGCTAAATACTCTTTAAATAAATAAATAAAACGAATATTCTCCTTGTTAATTATTTATTTAAAATACTCTTTAAATAAATAAATAAATAAATAAATAAAACGAATATTCTCCTTGTTAATTATTTATTTAAAATTGTAGCAATTACATTTTTTTTTTAAACAAAAAAAAAATGTATCTGTATTCTTACCGTAAAAATAATTACAATCTAAATAGAATGTCACTTTTTAAAAATGAATTTATTTAAAATTGTACAGTTTTAGTCGACGGTGCGAAATAATTTCATTTTGGAACAATTCATTTTAAAAATGGGTAATGTAGGAATTTGTTCACCTCAGCATCATGAGATTAATCACCAACCACCATCTTTGTTAATCGGACGATCTTATTTTTTTAAATATGTGTGAAAGATGATAACGTACGTACAAAGATGGGGTGTCTTAGCGTACTCCTTGGCCATTTTGCTAAGATCAGAGTGTAGTATGTGTTCCGATGGATGCTACACTCTGAAGACCGGTACCGTCTTGTCCTTCGGGCCTTGATTCCGCCGGTTTCAGGTATTGTCCTGTGCAGTTCTAGAGGGTCCACCCTCCCAGGCTTTACTTTCTCTCTGAGAAGAGGTTAGTTTATTGATGATCGCCTGATGCGGCCCTACGGTGAATGCCCAGGCATGTTTTGTAAGCCAGAGAGCGCTAATCCTAGTGCGCTGACTAATCACACCTGACCTTGTGTCTAACCTCCTAGAGATAAATAACTTAGCGTATTATGTTTTAGAAAACAGACTGAGATAGGCGGACAGACGGACCCTTCATCGCCCACGTCTCCGGCCCATCACTTGGCCGGCCCGTTTGTCTTCCGAGGATATTGTGGCTGCCTTTGGAGGCAAAGACTAGTTATTCAAATTCGTCACTAAGCATATTATCCCAGCTTCAATGTCCTCGTCGCTGACAAGCCACAAAACTGTTTGGATAATCAATAATAACATTTCGACTTTCTCCTAACGGCTTTGTTTTTCTTTGGCGCTTTTATTTCATGTTTTATTTTTTTATTTGTTTATTGTATTTTTTGTTGCTTTTTGTTTCTTTCTGTCCTTGTTTTACCTTTAGCCTTGTTCGGGATATTTTTTATTTTTCCGGCCTTTGTAA
>OY744544.1:20960098-20965098 GCA_963556195.1 Sepiola atlantica
AGACCACTAAACAAACGAGTCAATAGAGCTAGAACAAAAGAAGCGGGGAATAGATCGCATAATTCTGAAGAACACCTGCCATAATAGTATTTATAGAAAAGACTGAGACTAGCAACATCACGTATGTGAGAGAGTGGTTGTAGAGAAGAAGAAAAGGGTAGGGACAATCAAATTACGGATACGTTTCTGCACTTTATCAAGAACCGTCAAATGGGACAGAGATTCACCAACCCAAATATGACAGTTCTAAATTATAGTTTCAAATTATAGTTCCAAATTATACTTCCAAATTATACTTCCAAATAATATTAACAAATTATAATTCCAAATTATACTTCCAAATTATATTTCCAAATTATAGTCCCAAATGATACTTCTAAATTATATTTCCAAATTATAGTTCCAAATGACACTTTCTAATTATATTTCGAAATTATAGTTCCAAATGATACTTCCTAATTATATTTCCAAATTATAGTTCCAAATTATACTTCCAAATTATATTTCCAAATTATAGTTCCAAATGATACTTCCTAATTATATTTCCAAATTATAGTTCCAAATTGTACTTCCAAATTATATTTCCAAATTATATTTCCAAATGATACTTCCAAATTATATTTCCAAATTATAGTTCCAAATTGTACTTCCAAATTATATTTCCAAATTATAGTTCCAAATGATACTTCCTAATTATATTTCCAAATTATAGTTCCAAATTGTACTTCCAAATTATATTTCCAAATTATATTTCCAAATGATACTTCCAAATTATATTTCCAAATTATAGTTCCAAATGATACTTCCTAATTATATTTCCAAATTATAGTTCCAAATTGTACTTCCAAATTATATTTCCAAATTATATTTCCAAATGATACTTCCTAATTATATTTCCAAATTATAGTTCCAAATTATACTTCCAAATTATATTTCCAAATTATAGTTCCAAATGATACTTCCAAATTATATTTCCAAATTATAGTTCCAAATTGTACTTCCAAATTATATTTCCAAATTATATTTCCAAATGATACTTCCTAATTATATTTCCAAATTATACTTCCAAATTATACTTCCAAATTATATTTCCAAATTATACTTCCAAATGATACTTCCTAATTATAGTTCCAAATTATAGTTCCAAATTATATTTCCAAATTATAGTTCCAAATTATAGTTCCAAATGATACTTCCTAATTATATTTCCAAATTATAGTTCCAAATTATACTTCCAAATTATATTTCCAAATTATAGTTCCAAATGATATTTCCAAATTATAGTTCCAAATTATAGTTCCAAATTATATTTCCAAATTATAGTTCCAAATGATACTTCCAAATTATACTTCCAAATTATACTTCCAAATTATATTTCCTAATTATAGTTCCAAATTATAGTTCCAAATAATACTTCCTAATTATATTTCCAAATTATAGTTCCAAATGATACTTCCTAATTATATTTCCAAATTATAGTTCCAAATGATACTTCCTAATTATATTTCTAAATTATAGTTCCAAATTATACTTCCAAATTATATTTCTAAATTATAGTTCCAAATAATACTTCCTAATTATATTTCCAAATTATAGTTCCAAATGATACTTCCTAATTATATTTCCAAATTATAGTTCCAAATTATACTTCCAAATTATATTTCCAAATTATAGTTCCAAATGATACTTCCTAATAATATTTCCAAATTATAGTTCCAAATTATACTTCCAAATTATATTTCCAAATTATAGTTCCAAATGATACTTCCTAATAATATTTCCAAATTATAGTTCCAAATTATACTTCCAAATTATATTTCCAAATTATAGTTCCAAATTATACTTCCAAATTATACTTCCAAATTATATTTCCAAATTATAGTTCCAAATGATACTTCCTAATAATATTTCCAAATTATAGTTCCAAATTATACTTCCTAATTATATTTCCAAATTATAGTTCCAAATTACAGTTCCAAATGATACTTCCTAATTATATTTCCAAATTATAGTTCCAAATTATACTTCCTAATTATATTTCCAAATTATATTTCCAAATTACAGTTCCAAATGATACTTCCTAATTATATTTCCAAATTATAGTTCCAAATTATACTTCCAAATTATATTTCCAAATTATAGTTCCAAATGATACTTCCAAATTATATTTCCAAATTATAGTTCCAAAACATAAATGCGTATTTACACTTGTTAGAAACTTTATTTTTCTGAAATGTCTAAAGATACGGCTACTATTCAATGCGACACAATGGGGTGTGTAAATATGTCCACTGGAACATTTAGAAATAATTGAATATCCAGTGTAGCAGAAAAAACTGTTGAAAATAAGTCATACACCATCTACTATAACTATGCAATTCCTACTGCTACATACTTAGAAAACGGAGCTATTTAACCTGACATAGTGATATGGGACAAGTGGGAGATAGCAGCAACTCTAGATGAGGTCAGTGTCCTTAATGATGTTGGCCTAAACCGAGCTGAGCGAGAGAAGATAACGAAATACCAAGGTCTTATGTACGACATGAAAAGAAACTGGAATCTTAGGAAAGTCTCCACGATTCCAATAATTATAGGAGAAACCGAACACATAAAGAAGACTTTCAAGAACTTCCTTGCGAATATACCCGGTGACCAAAGTGCAAGAGAGATACAAACATTTGCGATTAAAGGGATGGTAAGTATTTTTTTTTTTTAATTTTCGGCTGGAGTCTCTGAAAAGGCGGGTGAATGTCTGGCATCCGCTAGGATGCTCCATCTACAGCAAGAAAAACATAAGAAGAAAATTGAAAAAATATATATAGTAATAAATAGACTTATTATTTTTAGTCGTGAACGTTACACACAAATCGATCATAAATCGATGTTATAAAAGCAAAAAATCAACTCGGTAATTTTCTAAAAAAGATTTCTTTAAAAAAATCAAAGAATATCGCAACAAGAACATAACATATTTCTTCAAATGAACGTATAGCCATATACAACTTAAAAAACAACAAAAACATAATCATCATACTAGGGGGGGTAATTACAATTACGGACACTGAAGCATAACTATAATTTCAAGATACAAATTTTCAAGAATCACTATTCTTTAATTTCTACGGACACATACAAAACAGATATAGAACAACTTAGTCATCACGCATTTATTATTTCTGTCTTTTCTCTTAATCCATCGACAGCAATATTTTATACCATGATGTTGGGCGAAACGTCGCCCTGGCCGTCTACAACCCGCTGGAGCCTCGACAGAGATACATGGGAGAGATCACCATAGGTTGATCCTGGGGCAACGGCATAAGATTTTCGCTCAGATGAGACAGAGTCTAGACGGCACAAAAGAGAATAAATGCAAAAGTAAACGAGAACCGACGGGAAGTTGATCTCAAAGTGAGAGACCGGTTAGAGTTAGGGTTAGGGTTAGGGTTAGGGTGAGGGTTAGGGTTAGGTTTAGGGTGAGGGTTAGGTTTAGAGTAAGGACTAGGGCTAAGGTTAGGATTAGAGTTAGAGTAAGGGTTAGGGTTAGGGTTAAAGTAAGGGTTAGGGTTAGGGTTAGAGTAAGCGTTAGGGTTAGAGTTAGGGTTAGGATTAGAGTAAGGGTTAAGGTTAGAGTTAGAGTAAGGGTTAAGGTTAGGGTAAGGGTTAGTGTTAGGGTTAGGGTTAGAGTAAGGGTTAGAGTAAGGGTTAGAGTAAGGGTTAGGGTTAGAGTAAGGGTTATGGTTAGGGTTAGGGTTAGTGTTAGGGTTAGGGTTAGGGTTAGGGTTAGATAAGGGTTAGAGTAAGGGTTAGGGTTAGGGTTAGGGTTAGGGTTAGGGTGAGGGTTAGGGTTAGGTTTAGGGTGAGGGTTAGGTTTAGAGTAAGGACTAGGGTTAAGGTTAGGGTTAGAGTTAGAGTAAGGGTTAGGGTTAGAGTAAGGGTTAGGGTTAGGGTTAGGGTTAGGGTTAGGGTTAGTGTTAAGGTTAGGGTTAGAGTAAGGGTTAGAGTTAGGGTTAGGGTTAGAGTAAGGGTTATGGTTAGGGTTAGGGTTAGTGTTAGGGTTAGGGTTAGATAAGGGTTAGAGTAAGTGTTAGGGTTAGGGTTAGAGTAAGGGTTAGAGTAAGGGTTAGGGTTAGTGTTAGGGTTAGGGTTAGAGTAATGGTTAGGGTTAGGGTTAGGGTTAGAGTAAGGGTTAGGGTTAGGGTTAGGGTTAGGGTTAGTGTTAGGGTTAGGGTTAGGGTTAGAGTAATGGTTAGTGTTAGGATAATGGGTTAGAGTAAGGGTTAGGGTTAGGGTTAGGGTTAGAGTAAGGGTTAGGGTTAGGGTTAGAGTTAGAGTAAGGGTTAGGGTTAAGGTTAGGAATATGGTGAGAATAAATGTAAGGTTTAGGGTTAGAGTTAGACCCGTGTACAATAAACTACCCTTGAAGGAGGGTAATTTAGACCGATGGTGGGCTCCGTTCTATCAGATCGTTGAGTGGACCGGTACGGAGTCATTCATAATTTGTGATCAGGTGTCAGGAATAGTCAATCGAATGCACTTTAATGACCTGAAGTTTGTCAAGTGAAAAAGGTTGGGATGAACCCGAGCGTCCAGGTAAGAGGAAAAAACTGAAAAAGGTAACTCATGTTGATCCAAAGAAATGGAAATGAGCAGTGGACCCGATGGTAAAGAGTATGGGGTCTTAATCATCAACCCTGTAACGCCTTCTAAACAGGGGAGGACGAAAAGGATCTCCGCACGCAGGTAACGGAAGAAAGACACAGAGAACCTCGGAGCTGACTGCCGAGGAGTATTTGTATTTATAAAAGGATTGGATACATATATGTTACCACATGAATATAACGAGACCATAGTTCCATATAATTCATATATATATATATATATATATATATATATATATATATATATATATATATATATATATATATATATATATATTTGTGTTATAATGAAATAAATTCCAAGAGGAAATCCGGGTATGAGAGCTACATGTAATG
>OY744544.1:20970098-20975098 GCA_963556195.1 Sepiola atlantica
AGTGAATAGACATATCTCTATGCTGATGACTCCCGATTAAAAAAGGACGAAACGTACACGTACATAGATAATAAACAATAACAAATATTATATATATATATATATATATATATATATATATATATATATATATATATATAGAGAGAGAGAGAGAGAGAGAGAGAGAGAGAGAAAGAGAGAGATAGATAGATACATACATACATGCATACACATCTATACACACATATTTGCATATTATTACATATATACATATAAATATGCACATACATACATACGTATATGTATACGTACATAATTAAATGAGTTTGTTATTTTGTTTTAACTCTAGTGTTTCAATACCTTGAATCTCTCTCAATCTTTCCCCCTGGACAATTGTAACTCAACGACGTCGTTCACTTCTGATATTCCAACATTCGTCAAGAGAATTATCACCATGCCAACTCTTAGCCGATCGATTTTATGATTGGCAATAAAACCGGTATGGAATTATCAGACATTCATTTCACATTCGTTCGGAATTTCCAACGCAAGGGAGTCGAAAGATAATATTCCGAGCGGCCATCTTTGAAATGTTAGCTTATAGTCTTAATTAGACCCTAATGACTAATGAAGAGTTCCTAGGGTCGGATGAATTGTCCGCCCTTGTTGTAGGGGCTTAGTTTGATTAAAAATGTCCTTTCATGATGAACGTTTATGAACAGGTAAATGGATGTTTAGAAGGGACAATTAATATTGTTACGACATCGACGATTAGCTTTTATTGATAGGTTTTCTTGTAATATTGAATGCGATTTGATAGTTATCTATGCAAGCGACATGGCTGGTCGTAAATAAACAGCGTTATTCCCGCCGCCATCTTTCTTTCCTATACGCATGCGCACAATAGCGATTCATCAGCATACGTAAAAGCCCTCATTTTGGTGTAGTCTTACTATTTATAACTAACTATTACTACTTATTACTATATATTACTAATTACTATATATATATATATATATATATATATATATATGTAAAAATAAAAATGGAATAAAGAATAAGCAATTCAACAACTAACAAAAATAAACTCAAAGACTCATGTTGTAAAGTTCCACCGAGATATTTCGGCCGTAGATACGACCATTTTCGATCAGTTAATAAACTTTATTTCAAAACGGAAAAGTTTTCAAATTTATACAGAGAATGCGATTGGAAGAAAATGTCACGTGCAGAGAACAACAAAACGGGGAGAAAAAGGAATGCGAGGAATGTTATGAAAAGAGAAAGAAAAAGAAGATGAAGAAGAGGAAGAAGAAGAAAGAGATACCAATCAAACAGTATCTTTAGAACGTCAGTTGAAGAAGACGAAACGAAGAAGAAGAGAAAGCGAGAGCAAACGTGAGAAAGGGTAAATCGACATGTCGTTGTCGAAAACTATTGAAGAAGAAAAAAAAAAGAGAGAGAGAAAAAATCAGTGCTTAGATATCGCCTGCTGATTGAATTATATATATATATGGTGAGCCAAAAGTAAAAAAACATATATATATATATATATATGTATATATATATATATATATATATATATATATATATATATATATATATATATATATATACAGGGTGAGCCAAAAGTAGGTGGACAGCATATATTGAAATGTGTGTCGAAGCGTAAGAGGCAGACTTCAAAGCTGTGTAAATCAAGAAGGAAAACAGTTTGAACACTTGTGTTGATAAATAACATTTAATTTTCATTCATATAATTGTTTTATTACATGTAATTGTACGCATAAGTGATCTCTAAATAAATGTTTTTTACCGTCCAATTATTTTTGGCTCACCCTGTATGTATATATACAAAGTAGGTTGAGATAAATAAAATTAGAACATTATTTATTTCAGTTCCAAGAATTCAAACGCGACAAATATTTGGCGTACGATCGATTCTGAGATGATTTAGAATACTTTATTTTATATTATAATTTAATTTAAGGGACTTCTTCGGCATCCCTCATATATATATATATATATATATATATATATATATATATATATATATATATATATATATATATATATATATATATATATATATATATATATATATATATTAGTACTTCATGTATCCACATAAAATATTATAAGGAGATATAATTTTTTATGTGTCAGTTTTCAGTATTTACTTCAACAGTGCTCGATACTAAGTAGAGCTAGGTAGTAAGCAATGAAAGGCATTTAGCCTGACGATTCCCCCCGGGGATGAAACACGGGAGCCTCTGTGTAGCTTGATTGCCATATATATTTTCATTGCTTACTATATATATATATTGGTTTCTAATCTATTATTTATAATTAAGGCTTCCCATATTGTATTAAATTCTACACTATTTCTACTTGTGCTGCTTCTTTGAGTCGTCTTCCTTTCTATCGTTCTTCAGTCTATAATTTTTATTTTGTCCCATAAAGTTAGATGTTTTCTCGTTTTCTTTCCATATGTGGTCAGCTACACCCGACTTTTTAATATCTCCACGTATTACGGATTTCCGGTGTTCTTCTAGCCTTACTTTTAGTGGGCGACACGTCAAACCTTTGTACATTTTACCACTACTACGTGGAATTGCCTACGGACAGTTCTTGGCCATGACTTTTACTGTAGGAGCCTTGACTCGCACAGGATGTTTTCCGAGAGTTGAGTCGTTTCTGAATAATCTTAATTTTTTTTAAACAAGATCTTCATATATGATAAACAGACAGTACGGGTGATACTACTAATACAAGTACGAATTACTCGAGACGTTTACTCAGTCATGGCTGACAGAATGAGAGCAATCTACCCCCTGTATGAAATAAAGGGTTCCGTTCGAAATTTCGTACAGATTCCCGAGTTCGACAGAAAGATCACCGAGTCTGACAAAACCCACCTGAAGAATATCCACTAAAACATTGTGAAAATAGCATCCAAGATGAGAACAGTAGTCCGAATAATCCAAATAATACAAATTAGCAATCCTTATCTGAAAAATTCAGATAGATAGATAGATAGATAGATAGATAGATAGATAGATAGATAGATAGATAGATAGATAGATAGATAGAGTGATTTGATAGATAGATAGATAGATAGATAGATAGATAGATAGATAGATAGATAGATAGATAGATTGGTTTGATAAATAGATATATAGATAGATAGATCGATCGATCGATCGATAGATAGATAGATAGATAGATAGATAGATAGATAGATAGATAGATAGATAGATAGATAGATTGGTTTGATAGATAGATAGATAGATAGATAGATAGATAGATAGATAGATAGATAGATAGATAGATAGATAGATAGATAGATAGATAGATAAATAGATAGATAGATACATAGATAGAGTGGGTTGATTCATAGATAGATAGATAGATAGATAGATAGATAGATAGATAGATAGATAGATAGATAGATAGATAGATAGATAGATAGATAGATAGATAGATAGATAGATAGAGTGATTTGATAGATAGATAGATAGATAGATAGATAGATAGATAGATAGATAGATAGATAGATAGATAGATAGATAGATAGATAGATAGATTGGTTTGATAGATAGATAGATAGATAGATAGATAGATAGATAGATAGATAGATAGATAGATAGATAGATAGATAGATAGATAGAGTGATTTGATAGATAGATAGATAGATAGATAGATAGATAGATAGATAGATAGATAGATAGATAGATAGATAGATAGATAGATAGATAGATAGATTGGTTTGATAGATAGATAGATAGATAGATAGATAGATAGATAGATAGATAGATAGATAGATAGATAGATAGATAGATAGATAGATAGATAGATAGATTGGTTTGATAGATAGATAGATAGATAGATAGATAGATAGATAGATAGATAGATAGATAGATAGATAGATAGATAGATAGATTGGTTTGATAAATAGATAGATAGATAGATAGATAGATAGATAGATCGAACGATCGATCGATAGATAGATAGATAGATAGATAGATAGATAGATAGATAGATAGATAGATAGATAGATAGATAGATAGACACATAGATAGAGTGGGTTGATTCATAGATAGATAGATAGATAGATAGATAGATAGATAGATAGATAGATAGATAGATAGATAGATAGATAGAGTGGGTTGATTGGTAGCTCGACCGTAACCTAATTCGATAGATAGATCTGAACAAAACAAGATAGATAAGTTAGATTGATGGACAGGTAGATAATGAATGCTCTACGATGCATGCATATATATTGATAGATCGTAGCTTAGATAGATCTGAGTAGACAAATCGCCCAAAGCAACAAAAAAAGGAAGGAAAAATACACGAACTTAGGAAAGAGGCAAAGAAGACAGTATTTACAAAAACGCTGCGAATAAACGAGATGAGAATTTTGGCATTCTCTACCAAGGAATGAAAATGGAAAATTGTTGGAAGCCATAGTTGATTTATTTATTTTTATTTCTTCTTCTTCTTCTTCTTCTTCTTCTTCTTCTTCTTCTTCTCCTTCTTCTTCTTCTTTTTCTTCTTCTTCTTCCTCTTCTTCTTCTTCTTCTTCTTCTTCTTCTTCTTATTATTATTATTATTATTATTATTATTATTATTATTGTTATTATTATTATTATTATTATTATTATTATTATTTTGTCACTCTTTTGTTATTCTGTTTTGTTTTCTTTCTTTCTTATTTTTCTTCTTCTTTTTCTTCTTCATATTATTATTATTCATATTATTCTTATTTTTTGTTTTATTACTATTATTATTATTAGTAGTAGTAGTAGTAGTAGTATTTTGTTGTTTTAATGTTATTATTCTTATTATATTGTTATATTATTCTGATCATTTCGTTGCTTTGTTATTATTCTTATTGTTATTTATTATTATTATTATTATTATTATTATTATTATTATTATTATCATTATCATTATTATCATTTTATCATTATTATTATCATCATTATTATTATCATCATCATTATTATTATTAT
>OY744544.1:20977598-21047598 GCA_963556195.1 Sepiola atlantica
ATGTCTTTAGGTCCTATATTTTTAACTAGGCCAGGATGAATGGCTGGCTGTTTTCTTCTCATCAAAAATTTAAAGTTTCCAACACAGATATTGAGCAACTCTTTCATATCCGGTTTTATATCGGGTGGATACTAATTTCGGACAACCTGACACAAGATTACCACTTACATACGTTAGAACTGATTTAATTTTTGGATACTTAGGTCAACGGTCAAGATCAAGGAAATGGATAAAATGAAAGTCACAGTTTTGGCGATATCTTTGGTTCGCTTCATCGTAGAAGATCGCTACTTAGGCCATATACTAGTCATTTAAGTCCCGTGTCTTATAAGACATTGACATTGACCGTTGAGATTGACATTGAGAATTTAGATGAAGTCGAAATTTTGATGGAATTTTAACTTCCTATTTATCAGAATTTGACGTATTGACCCGATGCCCTTTTGTTAGGACAGCTAACGAAAACGATTATCTCCCTTGAACCATTTCGGAGTTATCGCCCTTGTAAATGCAGATGCCTAGAGAGAAAGTAAACAGACCACGATCTTCAGATGTGTTAATATTTCTATCTCGCGTACAGCGGCAAAATAACTCATTATTTAATTCTGTGTTCAGTTTTCATAAATCTGTTGAACTTTACTGTTGATAGTTCATCCATTTTGTTCACGAGTTATTATTGATTATAACCTAAATTATCAGGTTACAAAACCTTTGATAACAGTAACCGCTATGCAAGGTTTCGAATTGATCAGATAATTTTTTCTTTCAATTATCAACGTCTCAATCGCATAACTTTGGGAATACTGCATTCAATATGGAGAAGTAAGACTTGGATAGGACTTTGGCCCATCCTTACGTTGTCAGGCGGAGATATGTAGTCTCAAGACTGAGTAATATTCTTGATTAATATGTTTTCTTTGATAATTTCTAATTAATAAGCATTATTGGTGATCGCCGCAATGTAGCATCCTTGTGCCTGTTTTACAAATACTTCAATGGATTATGCTCCGATGAATTGGCTGCTCCGGTGCCCCCTCGACGTAAATTCACTAGACCAACTCGACAATCGACTGAATCCCATCCATTCACTGTGGAGGTTCCCAGATGCCGGAGAGCTTTCTACTCAAATAGCTTCTGTCCTCGTGCTGCTGGCCTCTGGAACTCCCTCCCTGCCCCCTGTTTCCCCGACAGTACTGACATGCAGAAATTTAAAATTAATGTAAACAGACATTTCGCTGCGCAGATCTAAATTTAAGTTGACCCCCCCCCCAACCTTCTCTCCTTTTCTTTCTTCTCAGTAGCCCCTTACGTCTACAGTGGCGGCCTGTTTGGGGTGAGCTACGTTAAAAAAAAATTTTTTTAATGTGAAACAATAAATTTTTGTTAAATTCATAATTCTTCATTGCGTAAGCACCGGTGGGTAAATCACTTGTTTACAGCCATTTGTTTTGTACTGGTTATGTATTGGCCATGTAGTGGTTAATCTGGTCCTTTGAATTTGAATTTGATGAATTGCATTGGCTTTTGGTGTTCTTTCGGGTCATTTGAGGGGGTAATAAAGAGAGAGGGACGAAGAGAGATAAATAGAAGAGAAAGAATGAGAGAGAAAGAGTGAAAGAGGGGGATAAGAAAGATAAAGAGAGAGAGAGAGAGAGAGAGAGAGAGAGAGAGATGAATGCTTCAATAACGAGATATGACAGGAAAACAGCTATGCGATGGGCGTGGGGATTTACATCACATTATAACACCAGTTTTCTCCAGTTAGTTAAGCAACGTTGAACCTGGTTAGGATTCAGATGGGTGACCGTTTTGGAATACTTGATGGCGTAAGTGAATTAGAACTTTGTTATTCTTCGTCATCAATGAAATAATTTTCAGGGGTGTGATCGTTGTCTGTAGATTTCGCCAGGAGCTGATGAAATAAATGATTACCTCAAAACTGCCATGGGTTTTTACGTTTGTCCATATTTAAAGTTTTCAAATTTTTAATTTATTTGACCCAAAAATAAAAAGTTCAACAAGCCATGTAAAGAGACGAGTAGATGATTTTCACATTCACATATAGTCTGGATGTTTGTTAACGGCCGCTTTAAAACTTGGATATGGTAGTCATCGCCAGAACCTCCTCTGGCACGCTGTTCTACGGAGCAGAACGACGGCAGAGAATGCTACCTTTCTTCTATTGAGCGGAAAGCGACGGCTGTACCTCTTTTGTGGGTGACAACGGAGACTGGTACCTGACGCTGGGGTGATAACCTCATCAAAAGGTAGATTTAAATTCCCGTTGATTACGTTGTTCTCCAGAATCAAGTCTCCCTACATCTTCCGCTGCTCAAGTGAGAACAGATGTAATCTTTGAAGCCGCTCTTTGTGGGTAAGCATGGAGAATCCCGTCACCATCCTGGTAGCCAACCGTTAAACACTTTCCAGGTGTACGATATATTTAGCAATATTGCCCTGTGCCTATATTGAGTTCTCTACTCTCTGAAATGGTGCGTGCGCGATGTGGAGGGGATAGTGAAGCAAGGCTTACGCAATCTTGAACTGCATTTCTTGTAAACTGGATAAACCTAATACGACCCGAAGCAAGGTTGTGATAAGTAGAGATAGTCCGGGATTGTTTAAGAGTTTTCCTTCTCCTACATTAGTTTGTCTAACAATGTTTGAGTATCCATTCTACTCTATTATTTCATCCATAGCTACGGAGGAGGGAAAATGAGTTCATGCCTTTCTTGAATAAATTATCGAAAGTCATTTTATAACAAGTTGCAGTTATTGACTTACGTCACCAAGTATTCTACTTCTTTTCTCGGACGGCTTGTGTTTGGAATTCCCTTCCTACTCTCTGTTTCCTAGACCGTGACAACACAGAAATATAAAAGTAATGTGAACTGCTTAACTCTCTGTCCGGGTTGCCCACCTATAAGTCTGACTCCTATCACAGTAGTCACTTACGCTTTAGTGGCAATATGCGTTGTTTGGGGCGATCAAAAGTAAACGAAAAAAATTAGAAATCCAAAATGGTCACCCATTTTAGTAATCACTAGGTTTAGCGTTGCTTAACTAAATGACGATAATCGGTAGAAATCAGTAATATTTTAGAAACATCCTCACGCACGCCCATCGCATAGCTGATTTCCCGCCATAATATTCTCGTTATTGGAACATTAATCTCTCTCTCTCTCTCTCTCTCTCTCTCTCTCTCTCTCTCTCTCTTCCTCTTCGTCTCCCCCGCTCTCTCTCTCTCTCTCTCTCTTCCTCTTCGACTCCCCCGCGCTCTCTCTCTCTCTCTCTCTCTCTCTCTTCCTCTTCGACTTCCCCGCTCTTTTTCTATCTCTCTCTCTCTTCCTCTTCATCTCCCCCGCTCTTTCTCTCTGTTCCTCTTTCTCTCTCTCTCTCTCTCTCTCTCTCTCTCTCTCTCTATCTCTCTCTCTCTCTTCCTCTTCGTCTCCCCCGCTCTCTCTCTCTCTCTCTCTCTCTCTCTCTCTTCCTCTTCGACTCCCCCGCTCTTTTTCTATCTCTCTCTCTTCCTCTTCGTCTCCCCCGCTCTTTCTCTCTGTTCCTCTCTCTCTCTCTCTCTCTCTGTCTCTCCATCCCTCCCTCATCCTCTCAACCTGTCCATCGTTTGTTGTAGATGTAATATATTTTCATTTCCCCTGCCACTTGTCAATTCCGAACGTATTTATTCCAAACATCAACTCAACGCTTCAATGTCACCCCGGGGATTTTTTTGATTATCGTCCATTCTCGTCTGAACTTAAACTACCTCTGTGCAAATAGTCTTAATTGTGACCGTAGTTGAATACTTCCTATGCAAGACTACCATCTGAAAGGACACACAACTTCAATACGCATATACACTCCATATATATATATATATATATATATATATATATATATATATATATATATATATATATATATATATATATAAAAAAACAGGAAAATAAAGATATAATGTATACCTTTAAATTAGAACCTATCATGAAATAATTGATGCTCGATATACGAGATAGAGCAATTATATCGACAAGTAAAAGATGAGAATAAAGATTGTAAAAATACAAACATCTATTACGTCGTCAGTTGTCCAAAACAAGGTGTTATCATCAAAACGCTTTGGCCGCCGTAACCTCCGGCCTTCTTCAGGTTTATCTCTTCGAACTCGGGAATATTTCTGTCGAACTCGGGAATCAGGACGGAATTTCGAGTGAAACCTTTTATTCGATCCACGGCGGTAGCATGCCCTTGTTTCGTCAGTAATTCGCAATTCTTCGTATCGCCCGCACCGAGGATTGAACCTTCAACCTTCAGACGACTATCACTTAGAACCGAATTTAACTCAGTACTATATCCACGGCGCCACGGGTCCTTTCAATATTCGTGAGTTCGAAGAGATACACGTGAAGAAGGTCGGAGGTTACAGCGGCCGAAACGTTGTGATGATAACACTCAAGATGAGAAATGTAGTCCGAATAACCAAAATTATGCATATCATTCTTATCTGGCGTATATTGTTCGGGCCTAATCCCAATTCTTATTGTTACAAAATGAATATTTCGGCCTAAGTTTATTTGTTTTTTAGTATTTATTCAAGGATAACAATTATTTATTTTATTTTTGTTTATCTTATTTGCTTGTTTGGTGGTATAATTATTGTTCTGTTTTAAAGCTGTTTCATTTGATTATTTACATAAATATATATTTATTATTATTATTTTCTGAAGTATACGTATGTGCGCGTTGAGCTGTGAAACGGTGTGTATCGAACCCATGATACCACTCAAGATGAGAAATGTAGACCGAATAAGCAAAATCATGCAAATTATCAATCCTCATCTCAAAAGTTCAGAAATATTAGATCAATACTTAAGAACGAGGAGGACTTCACGCAGACCATACAATGTTGAGGCACGACCTTTGTGACCTCAGTGATGAAGTCTTATTCACTGATGCTGCTCATCATTATCATCATCAAAAACAATAGCAGCTGCAGCAACAGGAAATGTTTTATACAGGGTGGGCCAAAATAAGGGTCCTATCTTTAAATTTGAACACCTTGAATTTGAATAACTTCCACAAAATAAAAGTTAAACTCACCAAACTTTATGTGTGTGTAGACTGACCCTTCCGAGATTTTTTGAAATAAACAAAACAAATTTTAGCCGAAAAACACTTCTTAAAACTTACAAAAACTAAAGTATTGTTTTTTACACTGTTTTGAGTTTTTTAAGCAAAAATAATGTTTTCTAAATGAGGGTACGTTCCTTAGGGCTAATACGGCTCATGCTTGCTTCGGAAGGGGTCCTTTACTTATTCTAAAAAAAAAATTTTTTTAAATCAATAAATAAAAAAGTTATGAATTTTTTAAAATAGGACCCTTATTTTTGCCCACCCTGTATAAAGAAGGGAGGGGGCTTTGGGGTTACCAGATGCTCTGATTGGTTGATCCAGATCACATGTTAAAAACGAGGGAATTTTCAAAAGAGAGTTAAGTAGTTCAGTTAGTGTTTGCCAATTGTGGCATACGGAGCCTCAGGGGTGCCTCTGTCCTCATGACCAAACAAGAAAGGAAATCTTAATGAATGTTTCCTAATTATCCGACCACGTAAAATTAGTGAGAGGATGAAAATAAAGATGGTGCCATGTGAATATTCAGCGTGTTTGCATTTTCTATCCACATAAATATAAACAGTCCCACTCGCTCAACAACAACAACAGCAACAACAACAGCAACAACAGCAACAACAGCAGCAACAACATACTTTACGCATTACGATAATGTAACCCTCCTAGAATCCCAACGTGCTTGTTTTACAAATACTTCAATGGATTTTGCTCTGATGAATTGGCTACTCTGGTGCCCCCTCGACGTAAATTCACTAGACCAACTCGACAATCAACTAAATCCCATCCGGTCACTGTGGAGATCCCTAGATGCCGGAAAGCTTTCTACTCAAATAGCTTCTTTCCTCGTGCTGCTGGCCTCTGGAACTCCCTCCCTGCCCCCTGTTTCCTCGACAGTACTGACATGCAGAAATTTAAAACTAATGTAAACAGACATCTCGCTGCGCAGATCCTAATTTAGGCTGATCCCCCCCCCCCAATCTTCTCCCCTTTTCTTTCTTCTCAGTAGCCCTTTACGTCTACAGTGGCGGCCTGCCTTGTTTGGGGTGAACTACGTTAAAAAATTAAAAAATTAAAACAACGTGCACACCGCATACAATATCATCAAGATTGAAATAAGCGACGTATTTTAAATAAGCAAGATTAAATCGGCGTCGATAAAGATGTTAAAGAAGAATATACACTTTCCCTAACGAGTTGGCCACCCGATTCAATGGCGGGTGGCGGGTGGCGGGAGATGACAGTGAAGAGATTGTGGCGCGAGATCCTCCCAATCGACTCTTATTGAAACAAACACTGGTTTGCGGCGTTGGGTTTAGCGGCCATCTGTGTAATTCGGAAGTGAAATCTTGGCCGTAGTGACGTGAATCCTATGGTGGTACTTAACGGGGAATTTGTGCAAATAGGCTTTGGCCTTCTACGAGTGAATGTCAGCCAACATTCATCGCACGAAATGGCGGCTGGGGAACGGGCGGGTAAGGGAAAGCAAATATGACGGTGTTGAGTTGGGTATTAAAGTAAAGAACGATGGATTGAAAGAAGAAAGTAATGTAAAAGACGAACGAGTAAAAAAAAAAAACAGACACACACGTTTAAAGAGAACACAATTTTGTAGAGCGTGAACCTCCGCCAAAACTCAACCATTCTTGACCTCATTAGTAGGACGCACCCGAACTCAAGATTCGAAACCCGAATCACTTGTATGCAAAGCGAGAACTATGCCTCTTGAGTGATCACGCCACATGCAAGAAAGTCTATTAACTAACACAGAGCATTCGAACCGCGGCGAGAGGCCGACTGTGGGATGTACCCATTCTTCTCAACAAGGGGTGTAGTCATCCAACTTTAGAAACCAAAAAAGTTCTCCTCCAGAAAAAACTACATAGCGAAACAATAAAACAGATCTCTGTCTGTCTGTCAATCTATCTATATATATATATATATATATATATATATATATATATATAGAGAGAGAGAGAGAGAGAGAGAGAGAGAGGTAGATATATATATATATATATATATATATATATATATATATATATATATATATATATAAATTTAATGCAAACATTAAAACCACCTACAAAATTAAATCGCGTTTCTTTGCTAAGTGCATATCAACGGGGCTTGTGTAGGCTGTTTTAATGCTTTGTATTCAGCAATTTAAAAAAATATTAGTTTAAAGTTCAATTTATATATATATATATATATATATATATATATATATATATATTAATTTTATACGTACATAAAAGTAATCCATAGACACGTGTTTCTGGCTCACAGTCGTCAT
The DNA here is from genome assembly GCA_963556195.1 of Sepiola atlantica. Classification (NCBI taxonomy): domain Eukaryota; kingdom Metazoa; phylum Mollusca; class Cephalopoda; order Sepiida; family Sepiolidae; genus Sepiola; species Sepiola atlantica. Next base: position 20,985,019 of record OY744544.1, read on the forward strand.
CAGCATGGCTAACTTACACAGAGATCGAACCCTCGATGTTGATATCTATAATCCAGAGTTCTACCACTGGGCCAAGACGCTCTGTGTAGATATATGTGCGATTTTTGTCACCCAATCATTTAATGTATTTCTATGTAATTATTTTTATAGGTGATTTTCAGCTCGTTGTTATTGAGCTTACTATTATTTCAATTTTTTCACTTCCTAAGTGATTAAGATGCCGAAAAACTGCATTATTAGTCGTCCTAAACTTCAAAGACCGTATTTTTCGTTTAATATATATATATTAATTTTATACGTACATAAAAGTAATCCATGGACACGTGTTTCTGGCTCACAGCCGTCATCAGCATATATATATATATATATATATATATATATATATATATATATATATATATATATATATATATATATGTATAACATCTGTTTACTTTTGGCTATTACGTAAGTAAAGAATGTATGTAGCTTGTACCGATACGTAATATGTACTGAATAAAGATCACTTCTTCTAGGATTGTTCAGTCTTTATTTATGTAATACTGTTTTCTCTTGTTTTTTTTTTTTGTTGTTTTTTTGTTGTTTTTTTTTTTGTTGTTTTTTTTTGCACATCTTTGTAAGAATATCTTTTATGCGTTTATTTGACTATCGTTAAAACAACGCCAGGTTTTCTCCGGAAAGAACCCCATCATCTCTCGACACACCCCGATCGTTAATGGCGGCGCTGGAGAGCGCCGATAAGAGCGGTACCGTAGGAGGGGGGGGGGGGGTGTTGCGGCAAGTTATCTCGTACTGGTTGCACTTTTTTTTCGGCTAGAAGTTTCATTGAGCGATCTGTTTTTTGGGGGTTTTTTTTTTTTTCTTCTTTTTAGAAAAACACGACCGGCACGATTTCTGTTTAATCACTGGTAATCCGCCTGTGTTTGCCTTCTGTTAAGCGCCACTTATAACCTGACCCATTTAACGCAAACTTTAGCGCTATTGTTAATTCATTCACCCCCCCCCTCCCTATTTTTTTTTTTTTAGAGCGAGCGGCGGTCCCGGCGCACCGATGATAACTTTGTTGCTCCTCAGAAACTTACAGCTGCAGAGACCGCTGAGAAAACATCATTCGCGATTCTGTCGGCGAACGGAAACAGTTCACTGTAAACTATTTTGTTCACAGGGCGGGAATTCGTTACGCTACTTCAAACGCGGAGACAAGTGGATCGCCTCGCCACCTCTCTCGACATCGCAGCTAAAACGTAAACACTAATGGCGTCTGAAACCGGTGTTGACGTTCGGACAGCAAACATGGTTCGGGCAAATCTGAAATATGATGAAACAGTAATCACTAAGCAACAACAAACACAAAACAAAACAAAAAACATCATGCATAATAAGCCAATCTAATATATAAAATAAAGTCGGTCGGATTTTTCCAAGTAAAACCTAAATAGCAACGCAGCTGCTAAATCGATATTTGATTCTAACTAGTCATTTCTTCCACGTGAATTTATATTAGATATTTCAGCACGTTGCAAACATACATTTTTTTATAGATTTTCACTATTATATTTTTCTACCAGTGTTTCGTATATCTAATACATAAAATTAAGTCGGTTAGATTTTCCTAGTTAGACCTAAATAGCAATGCAGCTGCTAAATCGATATTTGATTCTAACTAGTCATTTCTTCCACGTGAATTTATATTAGATATTTCAGCACGTTGCAAACATACATTTTTATAGATTTTCACTATTATATTTTTCTACCCGTGTTTCGTACATCTAATACATAAAATTAAGTCTGTCAGATTTTCCTAGTTAGATTTCCATGGCTGATGGCACACTTCTCGAAAGTCCAACGTTTAAACTCCTCGGCCTAATGATTCTGGTGTTGGCATTAGTTTCCCCGATGTTTTTCTAGTTAGAAATCTTTCTGGAAAGACATCGACTACTTACGGGAAGGGAAGGTTGCCAACATCCCTAAGTGAACGTGGTACTGTGGAACCGACTGGATTCGAACTTGTCGTTATTCACTTAACCACCGTCACCTCGCTGATTTGTTATTGGTATTGTTGCTTTTTTATGGGTTTTTTTTCGGTACTTCTATCGATCGGGTACGCTATATATATATATATATATATATATATATATATATATATATATATATATAATAATTTTTTATTAATAAATATTTACTATCGACAGGCATATATGTTTCATGTTCACTAACAGTCATCAGTGTGGCTTATATAACTGTACCGCCGGCCGAACGATTTAAATCCTGGGCCCGAATAACTCTAATCCAACAGTCTGAACCATTCGGCTAACGTGACCGTCAAATGTGAGAGAAATAAACACTATATTTTTTTACGAATATAGTACGTTCGTAAAGTGTTCGAATTTTACAATATTGCTTGATTAGAAACTTTTCATATTTATCTCAAAGTGCTCGACTTGAACGGATCCTTAATAATTTTTCTTCATAAATAAATATGTATTATCCACAGACGATGTTACTATATATATATATATATATATATATATATATATATATATATATATATGTATTAGCATATACTATCAGAACCTTGTAATTAGCACTCTCTTCAAAAAGATTCAGCTCGATAATTGTCAACCAGTAACAATAGAGCATATATAAATAAGTCAAGTTAAATTTTTTACAAGACTTTTCAATTTGAGGACTTTTTTTCTTTGTGGATTTTTTTTCTGATGAACTGGTAGTGGGCAGAGCTGATATTGACAATAATGTTAGTTGGCCCACTTCAAGAGAAACGAGTCGTAAATATACATCTCACAGGAATGTTATGTTTTTTGAACATGTGAAAAAATAAAGAAATAAAAAACCAGACAAGGTATGAAGCCACTTGATGTAAGCAGCTAATAAACAAACAAGTCCCACTTCAAGGTCAAAAACTAGCCAACGATAAGTGTTAGGTGGATAGATTCCGACCCAGAAAACAGCAATTCTTCCCCTTTTGTCAGAAACATCGCTCATGGAATGTGAGGACTAAAGGACAAAATAAAAGAAGCGATAGTTACGAGGCTGCTGAAAGTAAACCCAAGTTAGTCACTTTCTACTCTCCTTTACTAGGAAAAGAGTATCTGGTGCCTTGAATTTATTCTGCTGATAATAATCATAAGGTTTCAATTCTTATTTGCTTTTATATCAAAAATAGAAAGTAAAGTGATCCCCCATATTCGAGGGAGACACAAAGTCTCCCTTTTCATTAGCTACTACACCAAGATGTAGGGGAGGGTGCCACACATTTCCCAGGATTACTTCAATTACAAAGTGCAACGAGCCATGTTAAAAGGCAGTTATAAGATGTATACATCTATATACCGTCTGAATGTTTTGTAAAATGCGCCTTTAAACCTGGATATGATAGACATCGTCACTCCATCCTCTGGTACGCTGTTCTACGAAGCAGAAACACGGACATAAAAATGGTCTGGTGATACCAGATCAGGCTGCCCTGTGGCTCCCTGAGACGAAATTCACCTACATTGACGTTTTTTTTTTTTTTTTTTTTTTTTTGTTTGTAAAACTTAATTATGTTCTACAAAACCAAAAACAAAAACAACAGCCCCTCTCCCTTTCTCCCTCCCCTTTTTTATTTTTATTTTTCCTACCCTACTCCCGGTCCTGGATATGACCTTAAACTACATCCGATGGTGAGATCCGGCTTACGGACTTTGGGGAATGTGGAGCCTCCTCTTAATTACCATTGCTCCCAGGTCCACCCTGACCCGGAGTGGTAGTACCTGTTAGGGTCCCAACTATGGGTTAAATAGAAACAGATATTAAAAGGGGAAAGAAACAAAAAAGAGAAGAAAACAAGACCAGATTCGGCATTAAATAACCCAAAAAGGGTTGATATGCCGTAAAACAAAACTACCATAAAAATGGTCGTAAAACTGTTCTGTGTGGAGAATTAATTTTACCCGCCCTCCGACGAATATTCTCCTAATACAGCATAAAAACATAGTCACACCGTTATCTATGAGAATTGAAATACTTGGTTCTCAGCAGTTAACGTAAAACAGTTTTTTGTGGTTAATATTATTAACTTTGAAATTTTAGAATCAGTTAACATGACGCGAGATTTTGTTAAACAAATGAAATATTTATTTAAAAAAAAAAGAAAAAAAATGATTTGATAAATATTACATTTGTTTAACAAAATCTCGCGTCATGTTAACTGATTCTAAAATTTTAAAGTTATCGTTTCAATCGGCGCTTCTAAACCGTAGTTGAATTTGAATTTCATTATCGTACACATGCGTTTCAATACGCGAAAACTACGGATCGGACATATAAAAAAAAACAATATCTTCATAACACCAGAAGAGGGGAAAAAAAGCATTGTCTACCATGATAAAGGTTTTTGAAAACCGAAAATTTTAGATTTATAAAAAAAATTTAAAAAAAATATATTTAATAAATAATTCATTTGTTTAACAAAATCTCGCGTCATGTTAACTGATTCTAAAATTTCAAAGTTATCGTTTCAATCGGCGCTTCTAAACCGTAGTTGAATTTGAATTTCATTACTATATTATTAGTTAGTCTGCATAAAATTAACGTAATCTGTTGCATAATTATACTAGTTGAAAAAAAAAAAAAAAATTAATCCAGAGGGTGGATATGTTCGTGAGTAGATATCTACTGCATATTCGTCTATGTTGGCTAGCATGATGCTGTTTACAACAGTACATAACCCCTACTCGCGGTTGTCGCGTTGTAATGACGTCAGCATTTTCATTGGGGGTGTCACCGCTCCCCTACATACATCGCCTGGTTTTATTTATCTTCCTTCCACAAGGTAAGATGTGACACAAGGTCGGAAAAATGGGATTTGAAAAACCAGCGCTCGAGAATTTGAGCGCTCTGGCCATTAAAAATTGCCTGGGCAGCCCCGTCGGCATTCCCCGGTAGGAGCGCCTCGGGTGATTAGCAATAAACTAACCCCTTTCTCAAAGGGTGAGAAGGCAAAACCCGGGAGGGTGCACCTCCTAGAACTGCACAGGACAGATCAGACCGATAGACCGGCGTAAATCAAGACCCGAAGACCCAGACAATACCGGTCCATGCGGTGGGGTAAAAAAAAACCCTGGTTTTGAAAGATCCCCTGGTAATCGCAAATGGTCACCCATCTCGTACTAAAAAGTGAATTCGTATGAATCAGAATGGTACACCTTCGTTGACCGGTTTGATTCTGTTGTCGATATTCATACAGGAGGGACCACGTAGTGATTGCCAGCATACCAAGTGAAGTGGTATTATGAAATTGAACTTGGAAACACCCAGGTCGCCAGACCGCATCGTTATCCACTTGACCACCGTCACCTCCCAGGATTCACGTCGCTTAACTTCAATGATCTGACGAGAACCGATGCGTCAACGTATATGCTAGTTCATATAATGACCATTTTAATTTCAAATAACAAATTATTAAAAGTAAAAAAGTAAATAAATAAATTCCATCCTGTTATAATGGAGATTTCGTGTCCGCATAACTGTAACGTTTGTTTTTCTGCCGGTTTGTATTTAATAAATTACCAACCACAAGCAGGTGTAGCACAAGGTCGGTTTCATGTAGAGTACCCCAAAGTCGCTTCCTCTGCAGTTTAACTTCTCACTGGAAGGTGCGAGAGAAGTGGCGATGTCAAATCTAACACGTGTGCGTCATTTTGTCGGTGTGTCAACCACGTGTACGTGTACATCGGAGCACGTGCGTCGCTTGGCGGGAATGGTGTCGTCTGTCTATGTGAATTATTTATGAACATTCTTACGTCGACGACATATTTGCATGATCGGCCGTGCATTTATTGCATTATCCGCGTCACTAATTAGGGGTGTCTATGCCCCCTATCTTAATTAGCCGATGTCAGGCTGGTCCCACGATTCTTACTTTCATGCGCGCAAATTGCCATTGATACCTGCTTAAATATTTACATATATTTGGCGCATTATTCCATTTAGGCAATTGCTTTTAATGCGTGTCCATTTTTTTTTTTTTTTTTTTTTTTTCTCTTCGTTTTATTGCTGTTTGTAAAGTCATGAATCCGTCTCACGCTGAAGCCCGTCGTATTACGCCACCTTTCCCCTCCATAAACAGGAATATTAGTCATTGATCTGTTACCCAGGGTAACACGGAATAATAACGTGCGATGGCAGTAATACACGTTTCCTGTCATAATTAAATGTTTGTATTCAACATGGCTGCTTACTGCGCTGGTGGATGTCGTGTGCGGGTGGAGTTGATTCGCAGTCGGAATCAACTATATCAATATATCTCGGTCTATCCATCTATATAAAAATCAGTAGGTTGATATCTATCTTTCTATCTATCTATCTCGGTTTCTATCTATCTATCTATCTATCTCGGTTTCTATTTACCAATCAATCAATCAATCTATCATCCTATCTCGGTTTCTATCTATCTATTTATCTATCTCGGTTTCTATCTATCTATCTATCTATCTATCTATCTATCTATCTATCTATCTATCTATCTATCTATCTATCTATCTCGGTTTCTATCTATCTATCTATCTATCTCGGTGTCTATCTATCTATCTATCTATCTATCTCGGTTTCTATCTATCTATATATCTATCTATCTATCGTGGCTTCTATCTATCTATCAATCAATCAATCTATCTATCTATCTCGGTTTTTATCTATCTATCTATCTATCTATCTATCTATCTTGGCTTCTATCTACCTATCAATCAATCAATCTATCTATCTATCTCGGTGTCTATCTATCTATCTATCTATCTTGGCTTCTATCTATCTATCAATCAATCAATCTATCTATCTATCTATCTATCTATCTCGGTTTCTATCTATCTATCTATCTATCTATCTATCTATCGTGGCTTCTATCTATCTATCAATCAATCAATCTATCTATCTATCTCGGTTTCTATCTATCTATCTATCTATCTATCTATCTATCGTGGCTTCTATCTATCTATCAATCAATCAATCTATCTATCTATCTCGGTTTTTATCTATCTATCTATCTATCTATCTATCTATCTATCTATCTATCTTGGCTTCTATCTACCTATCAATCAATCAATCTATCTATCTATCTCGGTTTCTATCTATCTATCTATCTCGGTTTCTATATATATCTATCTCGGTTTCTATCTATTTATCTACTTATCTCGGTTTATATCTATCTATCTATTTATCTATCTATTTCAGTCGATATATTGGGATGGCAACTACGTTCCCGTCGATTTTTTTAATTATTATAATTTAAATTTAATAGGTCTAATAAAAAACTAACAACGACAGTCAAACTTCGGTTTATGAACGTCTTGGAACTGGAACAATTTCGATTTAAAGCAAAAAAAATCAAGCCCAAAAAGCCTTGATTTTCTAACAAAATCTAAGTTCCCGAACCACGCCGACGGCAACCGAAGCATACCGACTAATGAAACGTTAACAGCTCTGTACAGGGTTGTGACTCCTGTTTGTTTTTTGTTTTGTTTTTTTTCCAAATCCAAATCTAAGTTTTTTTTAATTAATTTGGATATTTATTTTTGGTGCTTGTATAATAAAAAGCCGAAAAAAGTTTATTTTGTCTTTTAGTGTTGGAGAGGTAAATAAAGGGCAGGTAACTCTTCACAACAGCTCTAGCTTTCGAACAATATTTTTCTAACCCTAACCCCAAATCCTAACCCTAATCCTAAACCTAAACCCTAACCCTAACCCTAACCCTAACCCTAACCCTAACCCTAAACCCTAACCCTAACCCTAACCCTAACCATAAACCCTAACCCTAACCCTAACCATAACCCTTTTATGTCTAATCGACGTTCTCCTTGCACAGTAGCAACATGTGCAACGCCAATTAAAGCCATCAATTTTGATTACTGGAAAATCGTGTTTAAAATTCGTTGTAAGAGTTACCTGCCCCTTATTTACTTCTCCAACACTAAAAGACAAAAAAACTTTTTTTCGGCTTTTTATTATACAAGCACCTTATTTTTTAATCTGTTTTTTTCTCAGGAACCATATCTTTAAATACCTGCTAAATTAATATATATACTCTCTGCCACTAACTGACTTCTCTCAGCCCGGACCTTGGTCCAATGGTCTTAGTAGCCACGGCTGCTACTTTTTCTTATCAACCCATCATGTCAACCAAATATTTCGATGTACTTGCATGACATTTTTCTTAAAATTATCATCCTGAGGAAGTCTTACAAATAAAGACGAAACGTTGATGAATATATAAAAAATATCTCTTGGTTTTTTCTTTTTAATTTCCCACATATATATATATATATATATATATATATATATATATATATATATATATATATATATATATATATATATATATATATATATATATATGGGAAATTGAAAAAAAATGTTTAAAGTCCTATCAAGCAAAAACACTCAGTGTTATTAAATAATATTTTCTTAAATGAAAATACATTGGCTAAATACACACTATATATATATATATATATATATATATATATATATATATATATATATATATATATATATATATATTTGTTTTTTGTTTATTATCTGTGTACGTATACGTTTCGTCCTTTATAATCGGGACTCATCAGCATAGAAATATAACTATACATCATTTTTTTTTGCAAAAAACATAACAATGTGTAGTGTTAAAATAAATCAAATTTATTTTAATATGAACTTTCAAGAAATAAAATTCTCCTTGTCAAAGCAGTGTTTTTCTTTCATTTCTTTTTTTTCTTCATTGTCCGATTGTAATATATACAGGCATATATATATATATATAGAGAGAGAGAGAGAGAGAGATAGAGAGAGAGAATGAGAGTGTGAGAGAGAGATAGAAAGAGAGAGAGAGAGTGTGTGTGAATAGTTAATGTGTGGATAATTCAAATGAAATGGTGTGAAGTGTATTAACCACGTTATAATCTCATCATACATTCCTACTGTTTGAATTGTGTTGACGCGTTTAGACATTATTTAAGTAATTAAATAAACCCTTAGCTTAATGACCAGTAAAGCATTTATTTCATACAAGAGATATTTAATTATTTGTACGTAATCTCGTTCAGTTGCCATTGTGCTTAATTCAACGGACGATATTAGCGCTTCAATTACGCATTATTAATGACGCAAGAGAAAAAGAGACCACACGCACACAACGCTGCATTGTGCCGGGGATATGCTGTCTCTCATAGCTTCTCAGCGGGTGTCTCATCGCATATTTCTTGTATATATATTGGTGGGTGTGTATTGCTCACAGGGATACTGGAGAATACAAAATGATAAACACACCTGTATATAATAACATTAAAAAAAAAGTCATAGGTCTTAACTATTTGTAATGGATATCAAGTCCTTTGTGTATGCAAGATCTGTTGTGGTTCGGCTCTATTTCGATTACAAGTTTATTAATAACGGTTATATATATAAATGTCTGTATATTTCTCCTCTGATGATAAGATTTCGATCTTTGAAAAGCCTTGGCATAAGGAAAGAATAATAAACACTGGTTTATTACAGAATACACCTTGCATTGAACAATCGAAATTTGAAATAAATTTGGACATTCGAACATGATTATCACTCTTATTTCTTCTATCTAAATGTCTCTCTCTCTCTCTCTCTCTATATATATATATATATATATATATATATATATATATATATATTGGTTTTAAATATGATGAACGGAGTCATAGCGTATCGAGGAAATATTAAATAATATATTTCATCGTCGATTAAAAACATTTAAAAAGAATTAAAAAATCGACTAAAATTATTTGTTAAAAAGTTTTTAATAGACGATGAAATATATTATTTAATATTTCCTCTCTTTTTTTTGTGATAGTGCCTCGACTCGCTATGACTCCGTTCATCATATTTAAAACCAATATATATATATATATATATATATATATATATATATATATATATATATATATATATATATATATATATATATATACAGGGTGATTCATAAGTCACTTCACTTAGCTATTTAAAATGATTACCATATGAAGCACAAACATACTATGAACTTTTGATGATTATGATCTTACTCTCTAATTACTGTTATTTGATAGGCAATGGAAACGTGATGTGAACAGAAAGCCTCCTTCGCACAACACCATAATCAATCAAATATGCTACAAAGAGTCGTAAATTCCTTGCAAAAAAGAATAGAGCTATGCATGCAGAACGAAGGTGGAAATTCTGAAATTTGCTGTAATTTTAAACTCCCATAAATGTATTTGTTGAACAAACTTTCTGTTTGGTATTACCGTATTTTTTAACTTTAGAATTTCAAAAATAAATAGCTAAGTGACTTATGAATCACCCTGTATATAGTCTAAGGAAGCTTTGAGTCATTTTAAACAAAGAAAGAAACTAATTTTAATTCCCAGGGATACTAACTAAATCCGAAATATCGCAGACTCAGCACTTTCATAAGTCGACTTACTGTTGGAAAATTAACAAATACAAAAAGGGGATTCACGTATATAACAGTTTAACAAAAACAAGAGACCTTAACTTTAATTGTGAAATATTAAACGGGGATCACAAGCTGTTTACCATGTAACTATATATATATATATATATATATATATATATATATATATATATATAATAAATATTTGTTATTATCTATGTACGTATACGTTTCGTCCTTGAATAATCGGGACTAATCAGCATAGAGATATGACTATTCACTACCGGTCATGCGATTCAAAACCCCGGATTACGAGTATTTTGCAACTCAAATCCGACGCCTTAACCACACGGCCAATTTTAAATAGCGAATAAACTGTGATAATTTTAACACGTTATCGGCGGCTTAACGTCTAGAGCGTTCTACTTTTTTTAGGAAAGAACGATGCAATTTGAGTGTGTGGGGGGAGGGGGTGCGTGCGTCTGTGATAAACCAAACATTTTTTTGATCTCCCATGAGTGAAAGGTCGGGGTTCGAATCGTTCAACCGGTTACGTAATTCCATACTGACGAGCGTAAAATGAAAACGCAAAACACATATAGGTCTATAGATATAAAAATAGGACAAACTACATGAAAGCTAAAATAGATAAACCCCAGGAAAACATTAAATGCAGACTGTGTGGGCAAAGAGACGAAACAGTAAACCATATAAAATGTAAATGCAACAACCAAGCCCAATAATAATAATCGGCAAGAAGGAAAAATATTACCAAATCGTAGACTTCGCCGTTCTAGCAGATCACAGAGTATTTATTTACTCCTCTCCAGGAGTTAGGCACAAGGCCAGTTTTATCTTACTCCCACAAGTAAGATGTGACCCAAGGTCGGGTCGGGAAAGAAGGGTTTGATAAGCCAGCGCCCGAGAAAGTGAGCACCCTGGCCATTAAAAATTGCCTGGGCAGCCCCGTCGGCATTCCCCTGTAGGGGCGCCTCAGGCAGTAAGCAATAAACTTACTCCTCCCCAAAGAGGGGAGGCGAAGCCTGGGAGGGTGGACCTCCTAGAACTGCACAGGACAGACCCATAGACAGGCGTAAATCAAGCCCCGAAGGCCAAGACAATACCAGTTTATGGGGTGCAGTACTACAGATACTACACTTTGATCTTAGCCAAAAGGCCAAGGTCACAGAGTAAAGATCAAGGAGACGTAAAATCGAAGCAAATACACGGAACTTGCAAGGGACTGAAAGGAATATGGAACATGAAGAAAGTCAAAATTATACCAATAATCGTAGGAGCACTAGGAACAGTTCCAACAAACCTGGAGAAAAGAATGGGAGAAATTGGACTCAAACGGATAACTGAGACCATACAAAGGACGGCGATGATCAAAACCGCTGCAATCTTAAGAACAATCCTCGAATGCGGAAACCAACCCGCAGAAGTTATGAATGGTAACCAACCATATAGAAGTCACAATAGCAAGAAAGCAAAAACACAGGAAGAACACCACCGCACGAACCAAGGAACAGGAACTGCACGAAATCTCATAAAATGCCCCCCCCCCCCAAAAAAAAAATGTGGTGGCACCAGCCTCAGCTGATACCACACAAAATGGTCCTGAAGGGTCATGGAGAATCGGAGGACCGAGGAGAGAGAGAGAGCACTAAACAGACATCCACAGGAAGAGTGCGGAGATTACTGGGACCTTGGAGAGCCTTATTGCCACCCAAATCCAAGAGGAGACTAATGGTCGTTACATCAATGGTAGACGACTGTTGCGATACCACAAGATCATCTGCGGTGGTGATCGAAAAGATGTGGAGAACACTGGAAATCTGGGGAGGCTTGTTGCCACTCAGATTCCGGGAACACTACCGGTTGTTGTCGGTGAACAATCACTGATGATGACTGGTGTGATAACTCCCAGTGAAGAAGAAGAAGAAGAAGAAGAATAAGAAGAAGAAGAAGAAGAAGGAATATGGAACATGAAGAAAGTTAGTATAATACCAATAATCGTAGGAGCACTAGGAACAATCCCAAAAAACCTGGAGAAAAGACAGTGAGAAATTGGAATCAAAGGGACCATCGAAACCATACAAAGGACGGCAATGATCAAAACAGCTGCAATCTTAAGGAAAATCCTCGAATGCGGAAACCAACACGCATAAGCTACAACGGGTAACCAGTCACAAGGAATTTACAACAGGGAGAAAACAAAACCACACGAAGAACACCACAACAAGAACCAAGGAACATAAACTGCAAGAAACATCACTTCATAATTTCTTTCTCCCCAATAAATTACACCGGCCTCAGCTATCACTATACAAAAATGAACCAAAGAAACAGAAATTACAAAAAATGCTATAAGCTGCCCCTCTCTCCCCACCCCCCATCCCACCCAAAAATTAAAAAATTAAAAAAAGTCTTTTTTTAAATTGAAAAAAAAATCTATTAATTAAAAAATTAAAAAAAAAATTTTTTTTTAATGGTGCCGGCCTAGGCTGACACCAGACAACATATTTGTAGAGGGTCGAATAGGATGAGAAGACCGAGGAAGGACAGCACAAACCAGACCTCCACTGGAAAAGTGCAGACAATGCTGAAACCTTGGGGAGGCTTATTGCCACCCAAATCCCAGGGAAGACCAATTGTCCTTACCAGCGAGAAATCAATGGTAAGAGGCTGTTGCGATACCGCATCGTTATCAAAAAGAGGTGAAGAATACTGGAAATCTTGGGAGGCTTGTTGTCACTCAGACTCCAGGAAATACCACTGGTTGTTCTCGGTGAGCAATCACTGACGATGATCTGTGTGAGAACTCCTACTGGGTACAAATAATAATAATATAGATAAATGTATTGTTTATTTTCTCTCTGTTTTTTTTTATTTTTCTTTTCATTCATTTGCTGGGGACGGGGCATTCTTCCAAATGCCATACGATCACCCGCTATTTACAGACTCAAACCGAGAGCTCTTTTCAGGATTCTGGCTGTTCCCTTGAGTGCAGTTGTTTGGATTTCTCTTGCACTTGGTTCACCAGGTATACTTGCTAAATACTTTTTCAAGTTCTTCTTCATGAGTCCAATGACTCCTATGATAACTAGAATGATGGAGATCTCTTTGAGGTTCCAGTTTCTTTTCATATCATACATTAGACCTTGGTATTTTGTTATTTTCTCCCTTTTAGCTCTGTTTACGCCCCATCATTACGGACACTGACCTCAACCAAAGTTGCCACACCCTCTCTCTTTCTCTCTCTCTCTCTCTCTCTCTTTCTCTCTCTCTCTCTCTCTCTCTCTCTCTCTCTCTCTCTCTCTCTCTCTCGTTCCATATGACAATGTCGGGTTTGACAGCTGCGTTTTCCAGATAGGTAGCTGTGGGGATTACATGGTCATAATGGATGGTGTATCAGTTAGTACCCGTTTATACAGCGGGAAGTAAATAGGTTCGTAGGTAGGTAGGTAGGTAGGTATAGTGGCAGCAGTATTAATGTATAGATCGTATGACTGGATCCAAATGTCGTGCGTGCGGTTACGTTTGAGATATCGAGTTTCTTTGTCGATTGTATGACGCACCGCTCGAAATGTGCGTGTTCGCATGTCTGTTAATAAAATGGATGCTTGCTTGTAATATGGCTTCCCTCGCTTCAAATATTTCAAATGACTTCGGTCACGCCAGCCCGCTCGCACAGGTGAGGCGCTAGATTCATTGAGCTGTGAAGAAGTCATCTATTGTTAAACAGCTAACTAATCCGATCCATTGGAGCGTAGCATCAGACACGAGGGGGCGCTGCTGGCCGTGTATAATGACCTAACCACCGCTGTTATGCTATACTATGGCGGGAACAAACTAACGAAACGAAACGAAAAATACGTATAAAGTTGGTTGACAAAACGCGATGCTACAAACAAGTATTGGGGGTGGGGCTTAATCTATATTCATATAACTACAATTATGTGCCCTACGGGGCCAAATTCTAGTATATATTAAATATCAAATTGTGTCTAACGCCAATACGTAGCTAAAGGAAAACAAATTGTTTTGGACTATTAAAATAATTTCTAACGCTATTGATAATGTTTACCCATTCATTTATTTAATTTTATTATCGCTTACGTTGGAATTCATGTTTTGAAACATGAAGTAAATCATAAATCTATGACGTCACACCAACGCTATACTTATTTTGTTAAGGTAATGTTTTAACCCTTTTTATAAGAAAGTCAAAATGGCTCAGTTCGTAGAACGTCAGACTAACGATCTCAAGGTTTCGGTTTCGATTTATGGTCATGGCACTCACTTTATTTGTTGGGAATTTACTAGTTTCTATTAATGCAATATTTTCTATTCCTAAAAGTAGTTAAAAATCTGTTTTATTTCCAAATAAGACAAATATCACGATGTATTGTTTATGTTTTAAAAAGATGTGACTGATGGAAAATTGTAACAGATAGACGGGCAAAATTTCTATTCTTATAAGCAGTTTGGTATGTCTATATTATAATATAGTTGTATTATATTATTCACTTCAAAACTAATTAACGGATCATTATGAATTTTGAAATTTGAGTATAAACAATGTGTGTTAAAAAATGCATGAAACAATTTTTACATAAATAAATAATGTTTAAATATTTTTTCTTCTATTTATTTATTTTTAATTATTAATTGAATTATTTATTTAATTATTAATTTAATTATTAATTTAATTATTTAATTTAATAATTTAATAATTTAATAATTTAATAATTTAATTTAATTAATTTAATTTAATAATTTAATAATTTAATAATTTAATAATTTAATAATTTAATTTAATTAATTTAATTATTAATTTAATTATTAATTTAATTATTGTTTTTTTTAATAAATAAAGAATAATTAATTCAACTATTTTTTTTTAAATTCAAACTAAGTGGCGAAACAATCGTCTTTTTTGCCGCCATTACTAAATGGACGTCCATTTTGTTTCAATTTACTCTTTCGTATTCGCGTAAATCTATATACTACAGAAACTCCATGGACGTTGTATTTGTGTTTATTTGTCTCCGAATGATGTAATCGACTTACAGAGTTGGAAAACATCAGGCCAATCGTTTCTATATTCCTTTATTTGTCTGTCACGCTTGAGTTTGATTTTTGATTTTTCATTGGTCTTTAATCTTTTTTATAATAACATTACTTTTCCGTCCCCCTATATTTGTTTGTCTGTCACGCTTGAGTTTGATTTTTGATTTTTCATTGGTCTTAAATCTTTTTTGTAATAACATTACTTTTCCGTCCTCCTATATTTGTTTGTCTGTCACGCTTGAGTTTGATTTTTGATTTTTGATTGGTTTTTAATCTTTTTTGTAATAACATTACTTTTCCGTCCCCCTATATTTGTTTGTCTGTCACGCTTGAGTTTGATTTTTGATTTTTCATTGGTCTTAAATCTTTTTTGTAATAACATTACTTTTCCGTCCCCCTATATTTGTTTGTCTGTCACGCTTGTGTTTGATTTTTGATTTTTCATTGGTCTTTAATCTTTTTTGTAATAACATTACTTTTCTGTCCCCCTATATTTGTTTGTCTGTCACGCTTGAGTTTGATTTTTGATTTTTCATTGGTCTTTATTCTTTTTAGTAATAACATTACTTTTCCGTCCCCCTATATTTGTTTGTCTGTCTCGCTTGAGTTTAATTTTTGATTTTTCATTGGTCTTTAATCTTTTTTGTAATAACATTACTTTTCCGTCCACCTATATTTTTTTTATCTGTCACGCTTGAGTTTGATTTTTGATTTTTCATGGGTCTTTAATCTTTTTTGTAATAACATTACTTTTCCGTCCACCTATATTTTTTTTATCTGTCACGCTTGAGTTTGATTTTTGATTTTTCATTGGTCTTTAATCTTTTTTGTAATAACATTACTTTTCCGTCCACCTATATTTTTTTTATCTGTCACGCTTGAGTTTGATTTTTGATTTTTCATGGGTCTTTAATCTTTTTTGTAATAACATTACTTTTCCGTCCCCCTATATTTGTTTGTCTGTCACGCTTGAGTTTGATTTTTGATTTTTCATTGGTCTTTAATCTTTTTTGTAATAACATTACTTTTCCGTCCACCTATATTTTTTTTATCTGTCACGCTTGAGTTTGATTTTTGATTTTTCATGGGTCTTTAATCTTTTTTGTAATAACATTACTTTTCCGTCCCCCTATATTTGTTTGTCTGTCACGCTTGAGTTTGATTTTTGATTTTTCATTGGTCTTTAATCTTTTTTGTAATAATATTACTTTTCCGTCTCCCTATATTTGTTTGTCTGTCACGCTTGAGTTTGATTTTTGATTTTTCATGGGTCTTTAATCTTTTTTGTAATAACATTACTTTTCCGTCCACCTATATTTTTTTTATCTGTCACGCTTGAGTTTGATTTTTGATTTTTCATGGGTCTTTAATCTTTTTGTAATAACATTACTTTTCCGTCCCCCTATATTTGTTTGTCTGTCTCGCTTGAGTTTTATTTTTGATTTTTCATTGGTCTTTAATCTTTTTTGTAATAACATTACTTTTCCGTCTCCCTATATTTGTTTGTCTGTCACGCTTGAGTTTTATTTTTGATTTTTCATTGGTCTTTAATCTTTTTTGTAATAACATTACTTTTCCGTCTCCCTATATTTGTTTGTCTGTCACGCTTGAGTTTTATTTTTGATTTTTTATTGGTCTTTAATCTTTTTTGTAATAACATTACTTTTCCGTCCCCCTATATTTGTTTGTCTGTCACGCTTGAGTTTGATTTTTGATTTTTCATTGGTCTTTAATATTTTTTGTAATAACATTACTTTTCCGTCCCCCTATATTTGTTTGTCTGTCACGCTTGAGTTTGATTTTTGATTTTTCATTGGTCTTTAATATTTTTTGTAATAACATTACTTTTCCGTCCCCCTATATTTATTTCTCTGTCACGCTTGAGTTTTATTTTTGATTTTTCATTGGTCTTTAATCTTTTTTGTAATAACATTACTTTTCCGTCTCCCTATATTTGTTTGTCTGTCACGCTTGAGTTTGATTTTTGATTTTTCATGGGTCTTTAATCTTTTTGTAATAACATTACTTTTCCGTCCCCCTATATTTGTTTGTCTGTCTCGCTTGAGTTTTATTTTTGATTTTTCATTGGTCTTTAATCTTTTTTGTAATAACATTACTTTTCCGTCTCCCTATATTTGTTTGTCTGTCACGCTTGAGTTTTATTTTTGATTTTTCATTGGTCTTTAATCTTTTTTGTAATAACATTACTTTTCCGTCTCCCTATATTTGTTTGTCTGTCACGCTTGAGTTTTATTTTTGATTTTTTATTGGTCTTTAATCTTTTTTGTAATAACATTACTTTTCCGTCCCCCTATATTTGTTTGTCTGTCACGCTTGAGTTTGATTTTTGATTTTTCATTGGTCTTTAATATTTTTTGTAATAACATTACTTTTCCGTCCCCCTATATTTGTTTGTCTGTCACGCTTGAGTTTTATTTTTGATTTTTCATTGGTCTTTAATATTTTTTGTAATAACATTACTTTTCCGTCCCCCTATATTTATTTCTCTGTCACGCTTGAGTTTTATTTTTGATTTTTCATTGGTCTTTTATCTTTTTTGTAATAACATTACTTTTCCGTCTCCCTATATTTGTTTGTCTGTCACGCTTGAGTTTTATTTTTGATTTTTCATTGGTCTTTAATCTTTTTTGTAATAACATTACTTTTCCGTCCTTTATATTTGTTTATCTGTCACGCTTGAGTTTGATTTTTGATATTTCATTGGTCTTTAATCTTTTTTGTAATAACATTACTTTTCCGTCCCCCAATATTTGTTTGTCTGTCACGCTTGAGTTTGATTTTTGATTTTTCATTGGTCTTTAATCTTTTTTGTAATAACATTACTTTTCCGTCCCCCTATATTTGTTTGTCTGTCACGCTTGAGTTTGATTTTTGATATTTCATTGGTCTTTAATCTTTTTTGTAATAACATTACTTTTCCGTCCCCCTATATTTTTTATCTGTCACGCTTGAGTTTGATTTTTGATTTTTCATTGGTCTTTAATATTTTTTGTTATAACATTACTTTTCCGTCCCCCTATATTTTTTATCTGTCACGCTTGAGTTTGATTTTTGATTTTTCATTGGTCTTTAATCTTTTTTGTAATAATATTACTTTTCCGTCCCCCTATATTTGTTTGTCTGTCACGCTTGAGTTTGATTTTTGATTTTTCATTGGTCTTTAATCTTTTTTGTAATAACATTACTTTTCCGTCCCCCTATATTTTTTTATCTGTCACGCTTGAGTTTGATTTTTGATTTTTCATTGGTCTTAAATCTTTTTTGTAATAACATTACTTTTCCGTCCCCCTATATTTGTTTGTCTGTCACGCTTGAGTTTGATTTTTGATATTTCATTGGTCTTTAATCTTTTTTGTAATAACATTACTTTTCCGTCCCCCTATATTTTTTTATCTGTCACGCTTGAGTTTGATTTTTGATTTTTCATTGGTCTTTAATCTTTTTTGTAATAACATTACTTTTCCGTCCCCCTATATTTGTTTATCTGTCACGCTTGAGTTTGATTTTTGATTTTTCATTGGTCTTTAATCTTTTTTGTAATAACATTACTTTTCCGTCCCCCTATATTTGTTTGTCTGTCACGCTTGAGTTTGATTTTTCATTTTTCATTGGTCTTTAATCTTTTTTGTAATAACATTACTTTTCCGTCCCCCTATATTTGTTTGTCTGTCACGCTTGAGTTTGATTTTTGATATTTCATTGGTCTTTAATCTTTTTTGTAATAACATTACTTTTCCGTCCCCCTATATTTTTTATCTGTCACGCTTGAGTTTGATTTTTGATTTTTCATTGGTCTTTAATATTTTTTGTTATAACATTACTTTTCCGTCCCCCTATATTTGTTTGTCTGTCACGCTTGAGTTTGATTTTTGATTTTTCATTGGTCTTTAATCTTTTTTGTAATAATATTACTTTTCCGTCCCCCTATATTTGTTTGTCTGTCACGCTTGAGTTTGATTTTTGATTTTTCATTGGTCTTTAATCTGTTTTGTAATAACATTACTTTTCCGTCCCCCTATATTTTTTTATCTGTCACGCTTGAGTTTGATTTTTGATTTTTCATTGGTCTTTAATCTTTTTTGTAATAACATTACTTTTCCGTCCCCCTATATTTTTTTATCTGTCACGCTTGAGTTTGATTTTTGATTTTTCATTGGTCTTAAATCTTTTTTGTAATAACATTACTTTTCCGTCCCCCTATATTTGTTTGTCTGTCACGCTTGAGTTTGATTTTTGATATTTCATTGGTCTTTAATCTTTTTTGTAATAACATTACTTTTCCGTCCCCTATATTTGTTTGTCTGTCACGCTTGAGTTTGATTTTTGATTTTTCATTGGTCTTTAATCTTTTTTGTAATAACATTACTTTTCCGTCCCCCTATATTTGTTTGTCTGTCACGCTTGAGTTTGATTTTTGATTTGTCATTGGTCTTTAATCTTTTTTGTAATAACATTACTTTTCCGTCCCCCTATATTTGTTTGTCTGTCACGCTTGAGTTTAATTTTTGATTTTTCATAGGTCTTTAATCTTTTTTGTAATAACATTACTTTTCCGTCCCCCTATATTTGTTTGTCTGTCACGCTTGAGTTTGATTTTTGATTTTTCATTGGTCTTTAATCTTTTTTGTAATAACATTACTTTTTCTTTCTCTCATATTCGTTTGTCTGTCAAGCTTGAGTTTTAAATCGCATTTTGTTGGTCTGTCACGCTTTTGGTCTGTCACACTTTTATAATTACATTTTATTTCGTCTCTCAAGATTAAGTTAGAAATATTATTTTCATTTGTCTTTCACAGTTTTGTAATAACATTTTTTTTCGTTTAAATTTGGAATACAGGGTCTCGATAAAGTCTCTTTAGAATTTAAAACAAAATTATTACGATAACAGTTGATGAGATATCTTGACCAAATTGTTTTTATCAACGTTTACTGAAGTTTGTATTAACAATAAGATATTGTCTTTAAGATATTTTGTTAATGGAAGGACAGCTGCCAAGTGAACCCCTATAAAATGGCTACTCCTCAAGAGAAGGCAGAAATATATTTAAAAAAACACATTTAAATAAAAAGATATTGTGCAGATATGTTGTCACACATTTCGTGATAAGGGATTGAAAAATATTGGATTTTATTTTTAAAGTTTTTAATATTGGATTTTTCACTATAAAAATCTTTAATAAGCGATACAGATATGTTGACTTAGCGAAACTACAAAAATAAATTGGATTATTTGGATTTTTCGGACTACTGTTATGATCTTCAGTGTTAACTTCACAACGTTCGGCCTCTGTAACCGTCGGCTTTCTTAAGGTGTATCTTTACGAACTCGGGAATCTTTCTGTCGAACTCGGGAATCTGTACGAAATTTCGAACGGAACCCTTTATTTAATCCACAAGGGTAGATTGTTCTCGTTCCGTCAGTCATGATTAGGAAACGTCGTGAAGATAACACTCAAGATGAGAACAGTAGTCCGAATAATCCAAATAATCCAAATTATCAATCTTCATCTAAAAAATCCAGAAACATAAAATACAAAAATAAGTATGGAAAAGATCCACCATCACGTCCTTCAATTCGTGAATGGCGCAAGAAATTTATGAAGACGGGTCAGTGTTGGATACAAGTAGGAGTGGAAGACACTGAGTATCGTCTTGATGTGCTTCGTGCAACTAATGGTGCCAATATAAATGGGTATTAAATAAGTTAAAAATATTTCAATAAACATTCATTAAAACAAAACAAATGGAGTCGAGATATCCCAACTGTCTTCTTCATAATAAACTTTGTTCCATTGTAAAAAGACTTTAAGGGACACCCTATTTTCAAATATATTTGTCACAGTGTACAGAATATATAGGCCAAAAGATCAACCAAGCCTCCCACCGTCATGGCGTCACTTCCAGCTTCCGTTTAGGCTCTTACCCTCCTTTTTGGAGCCGTCCTACTCCCTGCAACCACCACACGATAACATAGAGATGTATTAAATAAGTTAAAAAGACTTTAATACACATTTAATTAATGTGTATTAAAGTCTTTTTAACTTATTTAACAAAACAAATGTAGTCGAGATATCTGAACTGTTTACTTCATAATAAACGTTTTTAAATTGTAAAGAGACTTAAGACATCGTTGATCTTCAAGGCTTAAGTTTGAAATAGCATTTTTGTTTGTCTGTCACGCTTGAGTTTTACATTGTATTTTGTTGATCTGTCACCTATTTGTAATTAGTTTTTCTCCTGTCACGCTTTAGTTTGAAATAGTATTTTCGTTTTTAGGTCGGTGGGTGGTTGTGGTGAAATGGTTATCGGAGCACGCGTATCGTGTTTGAGTTATGCAGGTGTGTCCTAACAACACTTTCACAATGGATATTGGCAACATTCACGTGGTCTCTCCTGTGAGTATCTCGCTCTAAAATAGAATCGATTTGGGCGGGATCTAATGCCAACAAAATGAGTGGATCAAATCGTTGTAACATGCGGATTCGTACAAATTACGTTTTTCGTTTTGGGGGGCGGTGGGAGGAGTCCGCCAGACTTAACTTTGAAATAGCATTATAATCGCTAGCCGTGCTAATTGAATAGGCGCATATGTTCTCCTTTATTTCTGCGCGTGTCTTCACGTCACCAGGCGGCGTTCATAATGAGAAAAAATTCGCACGTTTCGCGGCCGCCTTCAGATAACATATCCAGCCGGTCCAGGTGCGAATCGCCCCTTTTATCTACCTGCGTTTGTCGTCAGACAAAATGGTGGTTTCTGTAAAAGGATGAATTAATCAACAGAGACGCCACGTGTGCGACTATCTCGGTATAGTTTGAAGTACACATGCGAACAAAGTCGGCGCTATTTTCCCCCGTTATGTCACGTTTCTCTATATTAATTACCAAAATGTTGACTCGGCACATTCGATTAGAGAAGGCGGTTTAATTGTAGCATTGTTGAATGAGAAGCGACTTTGCGCGGGCGCTATTCATACGTCCTTGAGAATCAGTCCGGCAGAATCCGGACCATGTTGAAGCTAGGTGGCTTTGTTTCTGTCGGGCGTAAGTATTGTTTCAGTTGCACAGAAGGACGCGATCAGAACGAAATATATCAACGCCCAAACAGACAAACCCCAGGAAAACAGTAAATGTAGACTCTGTGGACAAAGAGACGAAACAGTAAATTGCATGTGAATGCCATAAACTAGCCCAAAATATTTTTTAAATATACGACTGCGTGGGAAGGGCAGCCCACTGGGAACTATGCAAACGATTGCACTTTGAACATGCAGACAAATGGTATAGACGCAAGCCGAAGATGGTACTGGAAAATAAAAAGTGCAAGATCCTCTGGAACGTAGAGATACAAACAGACAAACTCATTCATGCAAGGAGACCAGGCGTGATATTAGTAAACAAAAAGGAAAAAGACCTGCCAAATCGTAGATTTCGCCGTCCCAGCAGTCCACAGAGGACTGTTGGAGGAAGAAAAAATACACGGAACTCACCAGATAACTAAATGGAATATGGAACATAAAGAAAATGACTATAATACTAATAATTGTGGGAGAACTAGGAACAGTCCTGAAAAAACTTGCAAAATAGGAGAAATTGAATTTTTTTTAAAAACTGAGACCATACAACACACTGCAATGAAATTCTAAGAAAAGTCCTCGAATGCGTGAACCAACCCACGTAAACAACTACTGACCATGAACAATGCAATACACCCAAAGGATTATATTAACTGACTCTCCGTAAAAAGGCGAGAAGGTGGAAGAGGACTGGTAAGTATACAAAAACTGTGCGGATGACATTAAATGAAAACTAGTAAAATATATGAACGAAAACGCTGAAAAGCTGCAAAAGACACCATAAAAAAAACAATACATAAAACAGTGAAATCAAAAATTAAAAAAGCAAGAAAATAAAAATGTGATGAGAAGCAGATACATGGACGATTTATCAACGAACCACAACTAAGTTGAAATAGAAATGAAACAAGAAGATTGAACAAACATAACATGATCTCGAAGGAACTGAAACTACTAGAAATCACATAAACTGATACCCCCCCCCCAAAAAAAAAAGAAACAGTCTCTGTGAGTACGACACAAAATTATCATGACGGGTTAAGGAGGATTGAAAGACCGAGAAGTAAAAGCACTAACCAGACCTCCACTAGAACGGTGCAGAGGGTACTGGGACTTTGAGGAGACTATTTCCCACTCAAATTCCAGAGAGGACCAATAGTCGGTGTAAGCAATAAATCAATGGTGAACGGCTGTTGCGATAACACAAAGCTATTTGCAACAGTTATCGGAAAGAGGTGAAGAATTATGGAAATCTTAGAGAGTTGTCTGTCAGTCAAACTCCAGGGATCACCACTGGTTATTGCCAGTGAGCCATCACTGATACTGACTTGTGTGAAAACTCCTAGTGGGTAACAATAAATAATCGATGATAGAGAAAAAAGGCACTTGTTATTTTTAGTTACGCAGGAAGAACTTAAGAAATGTCATATTTGGGTTGGTGAATTTCTGTCCAATTTGAGGGTTCTTGATGAGGTGCAGAAAAATATCTGTAATTTCATTTGCCCCACCCTTTCTTATTCTCTACACCCTCTCTCTCTCTCCCCCTCTCTCTCTCTCTCTCTCTTTCACATAATGTCATGTTGCTAGTCACAGTCTTTTCCATAACTACTATTATGGCATGTTTTCTTCAGAATTGTCTGATTGATTCCTTGCTTCCTTTGTTCTACCTCGTTTGACTCGTTGGTCTAGTTGTCTCCATCAATTCGCTGTGATGATAGCTCATTGTGATACAGCTTCCTATTCCAATAGCTTCTTTCCAAGAATTACAGGCCTGTGGAACTCTCTTCCTGCTGACTGTTTTGCTTTTACTTATAGCTTTGATTTTTTTTCAAGAGGACGGCTAATAGGAATCTCCTGTCTTTGCGATAATCATATTTAGTTCTTGTTAGCTCCTTACATCAAGTGGCTGTATGCCTTGTCTAGAGCGATTTCCATTAAAAATAAAAATGTTATATATATATATATATATATATATTAATTATTTATTACCTACAGACATCGATGTTTCATGCTTACGCAATCTTCGGTGCAGGAAATTAATTCCCAACGGTCGCGAACTCCGATCACAAATCGCCACTGATTCGCAGTCAGGGGAGTTACCAGTCGGCCACCAGAAATTAGCTTGGAATTTAGGGGGAATTTAATTTTGTAAATACCAAGTCGGCGAGTATTCATATCAAGTGGCGTAGAGTGATCGACAACAGTTTATGAGTTTTCGAATTCAATCAAAGTGCTGTAAATAGCGGTTGTGACTCAACGAGTCACGTGTAATCTAAAAATACTAATGAGTATATTGCCTGATCAACAACTCAGCTCAAAACCTGAACGAATCAGTTGAATTTGTCGTGTTTGTGGATATTAAGGCGTGTTGGTGGTCATTAGTAAAGGCCGGTAATGGATGAAAAGGCAGACACAATGAAAACAGCTGTTGGTCACACCTCCAATCATAAAGCCAGCTTTCTTATTTACAAACTTTTCTCTAATAATAACGTATTTAACGAACAACCGGTTTGTATTTTTTTTTTTTAATTCTTTGTAGCTCTTATTCGTATATATATATATTTTTTCAATAGATTCTTTGTTAAGATAAGGTATTAATCATCTCGATCGGGACAACAAAAGCAGTTAAAAAAATAAATAATCGATAGCGTTGTTTCATATTATAATTTATAGCAGCGAGAGAGCGGGTCACGTGGGATGTTTATACGTCGTTAAACGAAAAGCAAAGAAAAAGAATCAAAAAGCAACTAAAACTAGCATTTTTATTATCGGTTGTTGTTGTATTTTATTACAGACACTAGAAAATATATGCGACCTCCTTATCTTATATAGCCAGGTTATAGGCAAGAAATATCTGCACATTTAAAAATAGAAATAAAATAAAATTATTCGATGTCAAACAAGTCCCCAAATAAAACGTTCCTTTCTTCTACGTTAGTTGGAAAGGATTATTTCAGCGTAATATCAAACAGGGTACACGGAGATGGCTGGCTGACTGTCAGTTTGATTGGCATCAGTGGAGACCTATTGACATACGTCTGTCTCTGAACACAGCGATACCATCCATGTGTCTTCTATCGTCACTGCGATTCCCAGTCAAAAATCCATCTTCCCACGCTCGGCATTTTTCCACACCTGCACAAAAATGATCGTAATTAACCTCCTGTTTGAGCCGGCGCATTGACCTCAGGTAACTTCCAACCTCCCATGGCCGTGTATTTGTTCTGCTTGTACTTGAATGCCTCCAATGATATTCAATAGATTACACAAGTACGGATATTTTTGTTTGGTTCGATTTTGTTTGCCTACTTTACAGCAAATATACCCCTTTTGGATTATATAATACCGAAACTCAAAGCATATTGTAAACGATTCATTGTATATAATTAATTGAACACAAGTTGCTAATTAAGGGTTCCTACCTTTTAGTGTAAATAACTACAATAGTTCACGATTGCATTACACGCACACAAACACACACACACACATATATATATATGTATATATATATATATATATATATATATATATATATATATATATATATATATATATATATATATATATATAGTATTTCATGTATCCACATAAAATTTTATAAGGATATATGATTTTTTATGCATCAACTTTCAGTATTTACTTCAACAGTGTTCGATACGTAAGTAAGGCTAAGTAGTAAGCTATGAAAATATATTTATGGCAATTAAGCTATACAGTGGCTCGCTCGTTTCATCCCCGGTGGTGAATCTTCAGGCTAAAATGCATGGAGTTATTAACAAAACAACTAAACAAAAAATTAACAATTCAAAAATTAAAACCTAAAATAGAAATACAATGAACCACGTGCTAAAATAAATCCACCTATTATATTGACACAACAAAGGAAACAGGATATAGGTAAATCTATAGAAAAAAGAACAATAGAACAGGATATAGGAAGTAACACCAACAAGACCTTTGTTCGCGGGAAGCCCAACGATTGGCTGAGAGAACAACAAAGAATCTGATCGGTTAACTCACTAGCCGTGTATATAAAAACACCCGGCAAAAATAACTCCATGCATTTTAGCCTGAAAATCCCCCCCCTCCGAGGATGAAACGCGGGAGCCTCTGTGTAGCTTAATTGCCATAAATATATTTTTATAGCTTACTATATATATATATATATATATATATATATATATATATATATATATATATATATATATATGCTGGATGGTGAAGCACATACTACGAAGATACCACGATTTGCATGCACGGGTGTAAACAACCCCATTGATCTGCAGAATAAATGAAAAATAAGATACTTTATATAATAATAATAATAATATATACAGTGCAATACAGTTATTTACTGTCTGAAGGGCTATCCTCTTTTTACGAGCACTGATGATAGCCTCTTCAAGAAAAATAAATGCCTTATAACTTTCGAAAATTACATATACATATGGTAGGCCGAAACAAATGTATGCGAATAAAAACCGAATTGTTGATTTTTGAGAATTTGTTCCCTAAATTTGATATGGTTTCTATAATATTAAAATATGTTTTTGTTACAGCTCTAGTCCAACACAATCGAGCTATTGTAAAACTTTGTCTTATAAAAATTTATATTTAAAATTTTTGATTTAAATACATATATATATATATATATATATATATATATATATATATATATATATAGAGAGAGAGAGAGAGAGAGAGAGAGAGAGAGAGAGAGAGAGAGAGTAAGAGAGAGAGAGAGAGATAATTATTAAAAGGAAAAAACTATACACACATTATTTTTTTTTTATGTGGTTGTTTATACGTATGAGGAGACCTAATTAAAGGGTCGAAATAATTTATAATGTATACAACCTTAATGTGTGTATAGTGTTTTCCTTTTAATAATTCTATTTTGCACTGTTTAAAGATAAATTGAGCTCTTTTATTCGGATTATCAACGCAATATTGAAATCTACACACACGCACACACACACACACACACACACACATATATATATATATATATATATATATATATATATATATATATATATATATATATATATATATATATATATATATATATAGTAAGTTTGAATATATTGATAACAGGAACTTAAAACCAATATGTTTTGAAAAAGTCCTTAATATAAATTAGAGCTTTTATAAGTAAAATTAAATAAACATTAAAAACCGTCTGTGCGGATCAACCTACGTTTCAATGCTTACACGTCTCGGTCAGGACTCTGAAGTGATTTAAGAAGTCAACATTGAAATTGAAATTATCATAAAAACTCAAACAGAAAAAAAAACGTTACCCTAATAAAGCATATCATTAATTCTCCCTACGATTAGACGATCCCTCCCCGTGTGTGTATATATATATATATATATATATATATATATATATATATATATATATATATATATATATATACATTTTATTTTAATAAAAATATCTACATCTAACACATATTTTTTTAAGGCATTTTGCCTCTTTCTTGAAGTTTAAAATTCGAAAGATGTTTAAAAAAAGGAACTTCCTCAAATTTATATCTACCAGCGACCATGCGCGATTTAAGTTCAAATTTAAAAGAGACATTTACACCGTTAAGTCCACACAACATCGGACGTCACTTCTACAAGACCAGGAAGGATTGTTACCCAAAAAAATTAGATCCATACGTTTTATTTGTCTAAAGCTCTGACAAGGCTTGTTGTATCAAGCGAAATTATTAAATAAAAAAAAGTCAAGATGAAGGGGAAAAGGAGAATTAAACAATATTGTTTTGAGTTTTTTTTATATTTAAATAAAAAATATCTGCATCTAGCACATGGTTTTTTGAAGGCATTTTGCCTCTTTCTTGAAGTTTATATATATATATATATATATATATATATATATATATATATATATATATATATATATATATATATATATATATATATATAATGTTAATAATCCAGGTAAAAACATCCACAGGATAGTAATCCAAAGAATTCTAACCGGGTTTATAAAAAGTTCTCAATATCAAATAGAGCTTTATATATGATTATTTTTATTTAAACAGACATGTACAAAATCTGCGACACTGGCATGTCGATGTTATCGATCAACAGTTATTATAAACATATGATCTGAGGTTAAGATCGGATTCTAACTCTGCCTGATGAGATCTCAGTTTATAATAACTGTTGATCGATAACATCGACATGCCAGTGTCGCAGATTTTCATATATATATATATATATATATATATATATATATATATATATATATATATATATAGAGAGAGAGAGAGAGAGAGAGAGAGAGAGAGAGAGAGAGAGATGTGTGTGTTGTCTTTTTTTATTTTTAAAGTCTCGTAATATCGGTTACCCCGACCCCAAAAATGCTCATGAAATCGTAAATAATATTCACAATCCTTTCTGCCACAGAGTCACATTCGGAACAAATAAACTTCGGCATACGCCTGACTTGTCCCCCAAGTTTCAGTTAGGACTGTTTCACAGTCTTTGTTATTTGCTGTCCAATGATATGCTGGAACACTTTGGTTATCGTCTCATCAGTATGACGTATGATCCTGAATTGGCTTCACACTCTCCGAACTTTACTCTCCCGTATTTTTTCCATATGAGGTTATTTCAAAGATAATGTCTATCAAAAACAAACCCAGACTATTCCAGAACTGAAAAGAACAATCACCGTATTAGGTATATTTATTATTGAACGGCGTTAAAACAAACGCTGTTGGACATTCATGACTGAAACGTGGTGGGCAAGTCAGGCATAGACTGAAGTTGGTTTGTACAAAATATAGTTCTATTATAAAAAGGGTTGCGAATTTTATTAACGATTCTATGAGTGGCATTTTAATTTTGGGTCACTATGTACCATAGATTTTCAGAGTACGCGAAGGTCAAACTGTTATGCAGCGCCACCTGTAGTTGAAAAGTTTAATATGTGAACGATGGTTTGATTACTGCATATCGACCCTTTTAGGGGGTTATTTTATGCCGAATGCAGTGATTCTGGTTAAAGCTTTTATGCTTCAAGTTCATAATATTATTTAATACGAATGGTTTGTAGACTGATTGGTTCTGTCGGCGTTCCGGCCAGGTGTTATACCAGCCGAGGTTCGCTTTGGCATCATTCTGGCAACCAAGGGTATGTTCTGAAAATCAGCGGCTTTTTTTTTGTACTAGGGTCTTGTTCGCATGAGGCTCGACCCTCTTGTCTCAATTAGATATATATCACCATTTGGTCTGAGGAGGTAACCTTCCTAGGCATTACTTCTCCTTCTGGGAATTGCCCATCTCCCTTTTTTGGTATTCAAATAAACTTCTAGCTTTTAAGAGAGTATCTGCTTATTTTTTTTAAACTCCTAGAGACTTGTATAATTTTCATCTTTCAATACTGCCTTCACTTTATTATTTCTTAGTCACTGACAGTTCGCAAACGCGTCATTATCAGTGGAAAAAGAAACAAATAGTGTTCCCTGGATTCTGAGTGACAAAACGTCTCGCAAAATATCCAGTTATCTCCGCTTGTTGCGATAACCGTTGGAATTAACTTTGCGTGTTCGTAACAGCCGTTTACCATTGGGTTCGCGCTACTAAGGACCGTTGACTTTTTTCTGGAATTTGAGTGGTAATAAGCTTCCTTAAGCTGCTAGTACTCTCCCTGCCCTTCCATTGACGTCTGGATGGTGCTCTCCATCCTTGATCTTTCTTTTCTCCCACATTCTTCATTACTATTTTGTTTGGTATCAATTGATGCTGGTTTGACCAGATTTTGTTTAAGTAGAAAGAAGGCAGGTCAGATAATGGGATTTTTTTCTAACAAATCTTCCCTTACAGTTTCAGTTACATTGGTTTTGTGTAATATTCTTCCTATATTTTAGTTGTGTTTACGCAGTGTTATGCTGTTTGAACTTAACAGTATTCAGTCGGTATCATCTGCTTATGCGGATTGGCTACCCCACTCGAGGATTTTTTTTCATAATACAGCTGTTTTCATCTGTACCAAGTTTCCTATGGTGTTAATTCATCTTTTTATTCGATTTCTTCTAGTTTTTTCGGGACTGTTCTAGTTCTCAGGCAATTATTGGTATTACTCCAGTTTCCTTCAATATTCCGCAGTCCCTTAAATACTTTGCCAAGTTCCGTGTATTTACTAAGTTTTTCTGCCTCCTCCAACATCCTGTGAACTGCTGGGACGCTAAAATCTACAATTTGGAAGGGTTTTTTTTGTGTGGTGCCTATTATAACGTCTGGTCTTCTTCCTGTCCGTTTGTATTTCCATGCCCCATATGATTTTATGCTTTTAATTTTCCAATACTGGTTCCGACTTGTGCCTGTACCATTTGTCTGCATATTAAATGGGCAGTCGTTGGCACAGTTTTGAGTTGACTACCTTTCCAACCCATTCGTGTTTATGTTTATATTTCATTTGGACTAACTTGTTACATTTACATCTGCTTTGTCGTTTCGCCTTTTTGTTCACAGAATCTACTACTACTACTACGACTACTGCTACTACTGCTGCTACTACTACTACTACTTCTGTTATCATTATATCATCACCATAATCCTCGTCATTATTATGTGTTATGGTAATTTACTCACGCACGATTGAACTCTCCCAGCTATGAATAGCAGAATATACTGCTCTTAGAAAAAGTCAATATTCCAGAAGACAGCCCTGACAGTCGGACCGAACAGTCTCACTGGCAACCCTCTCATTTGTATGTGTTTTGTATTACTGTTTTTTGTCAATATATTTGTTTACGCAATTCCTCTATTGTGTCTCCATTTCTGGCCTCTAACTAGGCCACAACATCATTATTATTATTACTAGTACATCAGAAGGTAATCCCTGGGATAATAGTATGATGATCACACAACATATACTACACTACCCCCCTCCAGCAAAAGGAGGAGGTAATGCCTTGGGGATGGCATGACGACGAACGAACGTATATTACAGTACCCCCTCAAAGGTGGAGGCAATGCCTGGGAGGATGTCTAATGACAACAGAACATTGACTACAATACCCCCCTCCCCTGAATTAAGCATTGAAAGATAGTACATTAATAGAAGTAATAGTATAGTTACGGCTTCAGACAGATACCAAATCTGCATTAGTAATAGATAGGATAATAGTACAACTTATAGAAGTAATAATTTAGTTTCGGTTTCAGACAGACAGATACCAAACCTCAATTAGTAATCGATTATTATTATTATTATTATTATTATTATTATTATTATTATTATTATTATTATTATTTGTACTAACTAGGAGTTCTCACACAAGTCATCAGTGATTGCTCACCGACAACCGGTGGTATTCCCTGGAGTCTGAGTGACAACAAGTCTCCCCAGATTTCCAGTATTCTCCACCTCTTTTCGATAGCCACCCCAAATACCCTTGCAGTCTCGCAACAGCCGTTTACCATTGATTTCTCGCTGGGATGTGGGTGGCAATAAGCCTCCCCAATGGCCCAGCACTCTCTGCACTTCCAGTGGAGGTCTGGTTTGTGGTGTTCCTCCTTGGTCTTCTCGTCCTCCTTGACACTTCTTCTTCTTCTTTTTCTTCTTCTTCTTCTTCTTCTTCTTCTTATTATTATTATTTTTATTATTATTATTATTATTATTATTATTATTATTATTATTATTATTATTATTATTATATTTTTTACGTTTAATAGAAAAAAGAGTAGAAATGGTCGAATTAGTCACTTAACCAGGGATTAAAAGAAAACCAACAATAACTTTGCAGGTGGGCTTTTCTAATGAAAAATTGCTTTTTGGAAAACGTTTGATATCGGAAACATAATACCGCAGGCGCTATTAATAATAGTCTAGTGGGTGGAGACTTTGGATCTAAAATGCCCCTCTCTCCGTACCCATCCGTGCAATTTTACCACCCAACGATATTTTTCATCCTCTTTTCATCATTTTCTCATTTGGCGCATGAAACACCGATTCCCGCCAAAAGAATCAATTGCTTTCTTTGTCTTTCATTACGCCGCCATATTGCAAGTTTCAACCCTCCAAAATAACGATATTTTCTTTCTTCTTCACAAAAGGTTCACATGCAAATACTATTCAAGTTGTTTTATTCGTGCAAACATGACCAACTTAGATTTCTAAAAAGCGCACTCAGAGAGTGGGTATTTCCGTCAAGACTCAAATCGTTATATCGTTTCACTTTCTTTGTGTAAATACTTTTAAAGCGAAGTGTCTATATAGTTCCGGGGTAATTTCCTTGCAACATAGACTTTCTGCCATGACGTCACTTCCTGTACACATCAGCTTATTTTTTTAACTTAATCCTTCTGAGAGACAAATTGATACGTCTGAAAATCAACCGGAGATGAGGAATTTGTAGAAAGGCAAGAGTAGCGTAGTCCTCAACTGCACGTTTCTTGACCCGGTATTTTTTTAGTCACGGGACAAAAGGAAATCCAAGACGATCGAGAGCGATAATGGAGGTATTTGAGGACATGAGGATCGTCAGTAGCGTTACAGTGGATGATTTCTTATTGAATTATCTGGAACGGCGGCTCGTCACGTTTCAGTAATATTGTGACACAATGCCACATCACCTATCCCGAATTCCTATTCGTGACGTCACTCCATTAGTCCCTAACTAATTTTCGCAATAACGTCGGCCATCCTCCTCTTCCTCCTCCTCTTCCTCCTCCTCCTCATCATCATCATCATCATCATCACCATCATCATCATCATCCTCCTCATCATCATCATCATCATCTTCATCCTCATCATCATCATCATCATCATCATCATCATCATCATCATCATCATCATCATCCTCATCATCATCATCATCATCATCATCATCTTCATCCTCATCATCATCATCATCATCATCATCCTCATCCTCATCCTCATCCTCATCATCATCATCATCATCCTCCTCATCCTCATCATCATCATGATCATCATCATCATCATCTACATTACTATTTGTATAATTAGTCTTAATTTCTCTATCTACATTTTTACATTTGCCCCATTGTATTACCATTTCAATTCGTCTCATGCATCACTTGATTTGTGCCAAAATTTGTAAAATCTTATTAATTAGTGCAATTATTAACTCAATTACATATTTTTCTTGAATCGGCGATTTTGAAATCTTGTCAGAATCATGTTACAAAAACCGACTCAACTTTAGAGATTGTGTTTCGTGTCGTATGGCAATCAATGAGAAGCCTTCAGCCCTGTTATGAAATAACCGATAACTGGAGTGAACAGAGGTGAGCACCTTCATTGATAGCTTATCCAGCGAACCAGGCTTGCTATGCGGACTTTGAAAGGTTAACCACTCGATTCGTGCTTACCAGTTGGACGATATTGAACGAGATATAGGGGGATCCTTTTGAGTGACAGTTTTTTTTCCATCTGCGTAGAGAAATAAATGTTGCGTTTAACCTCGACGCAGACGGATGCGTGTGTAAAAGCTACCGGCTTTGTAAAAAATACTACTGTAATGAAGCAACAGCATTTGACTTGCGGGATTATATGTTAAGAATAAAAGTGAATATGTTTTCTGAGACGAAAATATCTTGTCCATTTTATCGTCAACCATTTCTTTCAGAACGAAGACTCATCCCCCCTTTTTCATGAATCACAGAAAACACTTTCTCTGACAAAAGCAGAAAAGGAACGCCGATAAGAATCTTAGTCCCAGTTCGTACCAGCGGCGGAAATATCAGCGTTTTGGTGGTCTAAATGCACAACGTGGGCGCGGAACTATTGACAGAACTGATGCGGCACTCGTAGCCCTGGATTCACAACCGGACTATGTTTTGTTCCGAATTACACATAATACGGCACTAATGACCCCTTGTGTCACGATAGTGTTACAGGGTTTATGTTGCGGAACATTTGTACATGGTAGAATGCGTATGTAAATCCATAATGTTGGGCTAAATTTTAATTTCCTGTTTTTTTTTTGGGGGGGGGGTATCCGGTAGATAAAGAGTAAAATAACTCTGGACCAATCGCAGCTTTGTATACAACATCAACCCTTTTTTTGCAATACGAATGTGTGTAGCGAATAGATTTTTTTTTGTTTTTTTATCTCGTGCTGTTTTTTTGTAATACGAAACACACAACGAAATAATAATAACTTTAAGACGTCACGTAGTCTTTGACAGATGAAACATCTGTATATTTTCTAAATAAAACCAATTCGTTTCATCAAATGTCGCAAAAGTAAAAAAAAAAAAAAAAAAAAAAAACATTGATGGAAACCGATGTGAGTTGGGTTGGCTTTACACAGCGAAAAGATGGCGAGAGATAATTGTATTTATACATTATTCATAGCTAATTCGCTTCTGTCACCAGAGCAGATGACTTTTTAGTTTTCTTGAGAAGTTAAGTGAGCATTTCTTCCTTTATTTACCACCGGCGACATGTTTCTTATTACTCTACCCGTTGCTTCTGACACTCTCACCATCGACGACACCTGCCCGATTTTTGTCGCCAACAAAAATATTCCTTTGTTTCTTTTATTCATTTATTTATATATATATATATATTTTTTTTCTTTCTGTTAATTTCTTTCGGGTTTTTCTGTTTTGTCTTTAAAATTCTGCATTCGCCATTTTGTTTTTTATTTATTTAAGTTGTCTGTTGTATTCCATTTATTTTCTGTCGCAATTTTCAGTGTTCTTTTTTTTCGGTGGAGGGGGGGAGACTAGATAGCATTTCTCCGTCGCTATTTGACTTTCTCTTTTTAAATGTATTTTTATAGTCGTCCTCGCATATTAATGCGAGGCTTTGTCTGTCGGTACGCCGGTTGATCAATCTGTCACGCATTTTCATTGCTAAACGCGCATCTGGACGCATCTGGACGCATCTGAAATAAAATGCCTACATATATATTTATCCGAGGCTCTGCCTGTCGAAACGTCTGTCACGATTAAGTTTAAAATGTAATTTTCATAGCTTATCGTGCTTAAATTTGAAATAACATTATTGTATGTCTCTCTATCACGCTCAAATTTGAAATAGAATTTTCGTTGGTCTATATGCTTAAATTTTAAATAAAATTTTCGTTCGACTGTCGTGCTTAAATTTGAAATAGAATTTTCGTTGGTCTATCGTGCTTAAATTTTCAAATAGAATTTTCGTTGGTCTATCGTGCTTAAATTTGAAATAGAATTTTCGTTCGACTGTCACGCTTAAATTTTAAATAGATTTTTCGTTGGTCTATCGTGCTAAAGTTTGAAATAAAATTTTCGTTCGACTGTCGCGCTTAAATTTTAAATAGATTTTTCGTTTGTATATCGTGCTTAAATTTGAAATAGATTTTTCGTTGGTCTATCGTACTTAAATTTGAAATAGAATTTTCGTTCAACTGTCGTGCTTAAATTTTGAATAGATTTTTCGTTGGTCTATCGTACTTAAATTTGAAATAGAATTTTCGTTGGTCTATCGTGCTTAAATTTTAAATAGAATGTTCGTTGGTCTATCGTGCTTAAATTATAAATAGAATTTTCGTTGGTCTATCGTGCTTAAATTTAAAATAAAATTTTCGTTGGTCTATCGTGCTTAAATTTTAAATAGATTTTTCGTTGGTCTATCGTGCTTAAATTATAAATAGAATTTTCGTTGGTCTATCGTGCTTAAATTATAAATAGAATTTTCGTTGGTCTATCGTGCTTAAATTTTAAATAGAATTTTCGTTGGTCTATCGTGCTTAAATTATAAATAGAATTTTCGTTGGTCTATCGTGCTTAAATTTAAAATAAAATGTTCGTTGGTCTATCGTGCTTAAATTTTAAATAGAATTTTCGTTGGTCTATCGTGCTTAAATTATAAATAGAATTTTCGTTGGTCTATCGTGCTTTAATTTGAAATAGAATTTTCGTTGGTCTATCGTGCTTAAATTTTAAATAGAATTTTCGTTGGTCTATCGTGCTTAAATTTTAAATAGATTTTTCGTTGGTCTATCGTGCTTAAATTTTAAATAGATTTTTCGTTAGTCTATCGTGCTTAAATTTTAAATAGAATTTTCGTTGGTCTATCGTGCTTAAATTTGAAATAAAATTTTCGTTGGTCTATCGTGCTTAAATTTGAAATAAAATTTTCGTTGGTCTATCGTGCTTAAATTTTAAATAGATTTTTCGTTGGTCTATCGTGCTTAAATTTTAAATAGATTTTTCGTTGGTCTATCGTGCTTTAATTTGAAATAAAATGTTCGTTGGTCTATCGTGCTTTAATTTGAAATAAAATGTTCGTTGGTCTATCGTGCTTAAATTTTAAATAGATTTTTCGTTGGTCTACCGTGCTTAAATTTTAAATAGATTTTTCGTTGGTCTATCGTGCTTAAATTTTAAATAAAATTTTCGTTGGTCTATCGTGCTTAAATTTTAAATAGATTTTTCGTTGGTCTATCGTGCTTAAATTTTAAATAAAATTTTCGTTGGTCTATCGTGCTTAAATTTTAAATAGATTTTTCGTTGGTCTATCGTGCTTAAATTTTAAATAAAATTTTCGTTGGTCTATCGTGCTTTAATTTTAAATAGATTTTTCGTTGGTCTATCGTGCTTTAATTTGAAAACAAATTTTCGTTCGACTGTCGTGCTTAAATTTTAAATAGATTTTTCGTTGGTCTATCGTGCTTAAATTTGAAATAAAATTTTCGTTCGACTGTCGTGCTTAAATTTTAAATAGATTTTTCGTTGGTCTATCGTGCTTTAATTTGAAATAAAATTTTCGTTCGACTGTCGTGCTTAAATTTTAAATAGATTTTTCGTTGGTCTATAGTGCTTTAATTTGAAATAAAATTTTCGTTCGACTATCGTGCTTAAATTTTAAATAAAATTTTCGTTCGACTATCGTGCTTAAATTTTAAATAGATTTTTTGTTGGTCTATCGTGCTTTAATTTGAAATAAAATTTTCGTTGGTCTATCGT
This sequence comes from Sepiola atlantica, assembly GCA_963556195.1. NCBI lineage: Eukaryota > Metazoa > Mollusca > Cephalopoda > Sepiida > Sepiolidae > Sepiola > Sepiola atlantica. The sequence goes on from OY744544.1 coordinate 21,022,588, forward strand.
GCTTAAATTTTAAATAGAATTTTCGTTGGTCTATCGTGCTTAAATTTTAAATAGATTTTTCGTTGGTCTATCGTGCTTTAATTTGAAATAAAATTTTCGTTCGACTGTCGTGCTTAAATTTTAAATAGATTTTTCGTTGGTCTATCGTGCTTTAATTTGAAATAAAATTTTCGTTGGTCTATCGTGCTTAAATTTTAAATAGGATTTTCGTTGGTCTATCGTGCTTAAATTTTAAATAGATTTTTCGTTGGTCTATCGTGCTTTAATTTGAAATAAAATTTTCGTTCGACTGTCGTGCTTAAATTTTTAATAGATTTTTCGTTGGTTTTATCGTGCTTTAATTTGAAATAAAATTTTCGTTGGTCTATCGTGCTTTAATTTGAAATAAAATTTTCGTTCGACTGTCGTGCTTAAATTTTTAATAGATTTTTCGTTGGTTTTATCGTGCTTTAATTTGAAATAAAATTTTCGTTGGTCTATCGTGCTTAAATTTGAAATAGAATTTTCGTTGGTCCAGCGTTCTTAAATTTTAAATAGATTTTTCGTTGGTCTATCGTGCTTTAATTTGAAATAAAATTTTCGTTCGACTATCGTGCTTAAATTTTAAATAGATTTTTCGTTGGTCTATCGTGCTTTAATTTGAAATAAAGTGTTTGTTCGACTGTCGGGCTTAAATTATAAATAGATTTTTCGTTTGTATATCGTGCTTAAATTTTAAATAAAATTTTCGTTCGACTGTCGTGCTTAAATTTTATATAGATTTTTCGTTTGTCTGTCTGTCTGAACCGAAACTTTACGTCTACTGCTATTATGAAGATTTCGTATGTGTCTGTCTGAAGCCGAAACTACACTATTACGTCTATATTTGAAGCTGAAACTATACTATTACTTCTATATCTCAAGCTGAAACTCTACTATTACTTCTATATCTGGAGCTGAAACTATACTATTACTTATACATCTGAAGCCGAAACTATACTATTACTTCTACATCTAAACCCGAAACTATACGATTACTTCTATATTTGAAGCCGAAACCACACTATTATTTCTATATCTGAAGCTTAAACTATACTATTACTTTTATATCTGAAGCTAAAACTATACTATTACTTCTACATCTGAACCCGAAACTATACTATTACTTCTATATCTGAAGCCGAAACTATACTAGTACTATCGTTCAATTAAGGAGGGAAGTATATCATCTGTTCTGTTGTCATGATACGAACCTCTCAAGCATTACCTCATCCTTTTTAGGTGGGTAGTATTGTGTCCGTTCTGTGGCTATAATACCTTCCTTCCAGAGAGTACCTTTCATTTGAGGGGAGGGGAGGTAGTATAGTATCTGTTTTGTTGTCATTATACCATCCTCTCAAGCATTACTTCCTCTTTTTGGGAGTAAGTGTAGTATCTTGGGGGTTTTCATGACCCCCCCCCCTCAGGCATTACCCCCTCCTTTAGGGGAGCAGAGTAGTATATTTATGTTCGCCATACAAACTAGCAAAATATGCGATCGGATGGAGCATATGTTTGCTAGTAATCTTAATGGAATAATACATTTCTTACGCGACTTGTTATTTATATGAATGAAAATGAAAACGCTTAACCCTAACCTTAATCCTAACCCTAACCTTAACCTTAACCCTAACCCTAACCTTAACCTTAACTATTTCAAATATTCCAGCTCCCTAAGATCTCCCACCCACTATGCTGTATTTGGAAAATCGATGGCATAACTTCGAGATGATATTTTATATATACGTAAATAATACAAAATAAAAAATGGTCCTACAAACATTGGTCGAGAAAAGCTTGGTTTCCGAGTTATACAGGGTGATTCATAAGTCACTTAGCTATTTATTTTTGAAATTCTAAAGTTAAAAAATAAGGTAATACAAAAAAGAAAGTTTATTCAACAAATTCATTTATAGGGAGTTTGCAATTACAGCAAATTTTCAAAATTTCCACCTCTGTTCTGCATGCATAGCTCCATTCTTTTTTGCAAGGAATTTACGACTCTTTGTAGCATATTGGATTGATTATGAAATAAATATATATAGAAACAAATATATAAACGAACAAATTTTAAATAGCAAATAGCAGTAATTAGAGAGTAAGATAACAATTATCAAAAGTTCATAGTATGTGTGTGCTTCATATGGCAATCATTTTAAATAGCTAAGTGAAGTGACTTATGAATCACCCTGTAGGTCTTAGAAACAGACACCAATCAGCATCTTTTATTGTAAACCTTCTAACACGTACAATGTATGTGATAGCGCACCGTTATGTCTACAGATTAGATAGATAGATAAACGAACTTAAAGCCCTGTTCTCCTACAGAATTAGAAGTAAAATAAACCTGGGTCTGGTGTTGCCACATTCACAACAAAACCATGACAAAATGTCACCAAACAAACATCTAAGCCGCGGAAAGAAGGATCTGAGTCTCATTATCAGCAGAGGTTGCTTTGATAGTCAACATGGGGTCGGGTGGGATGGGTGGGACGGAGGGGGTCGGTATCTTGTGAATGTTGCTCCCTCTTTTTTCAGGTAGCACAGTATAAATACAGGTAAATGAATATGATTAGTATAAACCAAAGACCGCACAGAGAAAGAGATGGACCACAAATGAAATTAGTAATGTGTGCTATGACAAAAGCAACCCCCGAATAGAACATATAGAACATAAATCTCGCATTCAGTCTATCAATTTCGCCAACACTGTATAACAGATTCGGCAAAGCACAGAAAAGACAAGGATAAAATAGAAATATGTTTGTTGTTGTTATTGTTGTTGTTTTAATTCACTATTTAAAAAAAATTTAAAGTGAATAAAAATTTAATAAAAAAAAAAGAAAAAAAGAAACTACACCCAAGGAAAGATAATGAAAAAAATGAATTTAAAAAAAAAAGAAGTTTTTGACTGACGTTCGTTGTCACGTGTTACACGGAAGCGATAAGACGTAAGGCAAATCTACGAAATTATTTTAACAAGATTTAACAGAATCTCCGCCTGGAAAAAAAAGAAAAGAGAGAGAGAGAGAGAGATATCTTCGGTAATTAGATGTATCAAAGAGATGAGAGGCGAGATTGGTGCTGGGTGCTTGGAGACGAGGAGGGGGTAATACATGGGTTGATAAAATTCAGAGACTAATTGTTTCATGCACTTTAAAACGACAACGATGGTGATTATGATTATCAACAATATCATCTACAAATAAATATTGGAGGTGGTGGCACCAGCGGTCGTGATGGTGACAATCATAATAGTGTTGATGATGATGATGATGATGATGATGATGATGATGATGATGATGATGATGATGATGAGGCTGCTGCTGCTGCTGCTGATGATGATGATGATGATGATGATGATGATGATGATGATGATGATGATGATGATGATGATGATGATGATGATGATGATGATGAGGCTGCTGCTGCTGCTGCTGCTGATGATGATCGTCTACAACATTGACAAAATGATGGAGGCGGTGGTACCAGTGGTGGTGATGGTAACGCTCATAATAATGGTGGTGGTGGTGGTGGTGGTGTTGTTGTTGTTGTTGTTGTTGTTGTTGTTGTTGTTGTTGATGATGATGATGATGATGATGATGATGATGATGATGATGATGATGATGATGACGACGACGACGACGACGACGACGACGACGACGACGACGACGACGACGACGATTAATTTAGCAACAGTTAGAGGTACATACTACATTATTTTTCAATGTAACCACCGCCGGCGGAGACGACCATCTTAATGTGGGCATAAAATGAGTCACACGCTTTGGCGACAATGTCCTTGTCTATAACGGCAAACGCCTCCACAGTGGCAGCCTTCAGATAGTCCACCGTGTTGTGGGCGTGCTTGTTGGTGTTGGCTTCGATCACGCCCCAGAAGAAATAGTCAAGGAGGTTTTAGTCGAGTGAGGAGGGTGGCCACAAGTCCGGCGACTAGTAGTGAGGAATATTGTCGAGCAACCACGCATGTGTCGTCTTGGCCCTGTGTGCAGATGCTGAATCCTGCTGGAAGACGTAGGGGTGTCCGGTGGCGATCTCGTCCATTCAGGGCTTCGGGTCGCTCCTCGGCATCGTCTGGTGTTTCGTTTACTTTTTTTTAAGTGTCGGATTTTACTGCAACACCCTGTAATTGTTTTGGTGAATGTTATTTTTATGCTTTAAGTTTTTAATACCTTCAAATTATTTATTTCATAGAAGCAATCTTTTATTATGTATTAGCATGGCTACCAGGCGTTTTCCGGGAACATGGACAACAAAATAGAAGTGTGAAAACGTGTGTATAACATCTGTCTTTAAAATCTTCTTCTTCTTCGTCTTCTTATTATTCTCTCTCTCTCTCTTTCTCTTTCACCTTTCTCTCTCTCTCTTTCTCTCTCTCTCCTCTCTCTCTCTCTCTCTCTATTCTCGCTCTCTATCGCTCAACTTTCTTCTCTCTCTCCACTCTATCCGCTTGTCTTTATCACGCCTCTCTCTCTCTCTCTCTCTCTCTCTCTCTCTCTCTCTCTCTCTCTCTCCTTCTATCACAAGTACCATTTGGCGTTAAAGGTCGATGGAAAAAATACGCTCTATATATCTCTGCCCTGGCTAATTCTGTTCTTTTTGACTCCCAAGGAATGAATATTAGTTTTTTTTTAAATGTATCCATATTCCGTTCGAGGCAATGCTGAAAAAGAATCATAGTTGTTGGATAGTGGGGGGATTGTTAATTGCCCATTATTCACCGCACTATTATAAATTTTCCATAAATCGCGAGTTCCTTATTTCTGCGACTCAATACGTTTTCTGGTCATTTCGGTGTACTTTCTCTTGGCTGGAGGTATTTCAGTCTTACAATGATTTCTAGCTTCTATAAAGTTTTGCCTATTTGTGTCTGACTTATAGCGGCTGAATCAGCGAAACACTTGCTGCTTTTGCGCAATGACAGCTGCACTTGTTGATATGAACAGTTCGGGAAGGCGGGGCTTTCTATAGAACTTCTGCGTGTGAATATATGCTTCAATGCCTGCTTTGACCCAATGCATATTGATCAAGAAGTGAGGCTTGCTGGTCCTCACAATCTGAGAGGCGGTCGGGAAAGTAACAGACTGTTAAAGGGAATGAGATATATGGGAACTATATGTGCTGTTACCAACTGTGTCTTATAGCTCGAGAAACCGAGCCAATTACTGTGGTGGACATTAAAATCACCAAATGCATGTATTTTGGGCGCTAGTATATATATATAGAGAGAGAGTGCTGCATCTATACTATCGGAGACATGGTTGAGCAGGGTACCGTCCTGGGTCAAAATCCGCTGTAAATGTATTTTTTATTTTCGTGAACACATTTATTAGTTGCATTTGATTTTTACAAATTATTCATGCATATATGGGTCCCAAAGATTATAAATCGCTCTCAGGTGTTCCACAAACGAAATAAGGTTTGAGACCACTGGTGTAAAGTTATGTGTAAACAACCGGATGCAGTTTAATGTCCGTAATTATCTGCCTCCTTTCGAGGTGTAGAGTTAGACACAGAGTCGGATTTTTATGTGGGGGAAATCCAGCTCCCTTTTAGATATCTAGTATCAGTTCATTTTTTCTGAAGCTCCTTCACCTGGAATTGAACACGTAATCTCTATCACCTGGAATTGAACACGTAATCTTTATCAAGAATTCACTTTAGAATATATTAGCCAATGCTCATATCCAATTGCTCCCCACCCACCCACGAAGACAGGATTAGGAATATCGTTGGTTTTTCATGTGCATAAAATACAGCTCCCCCAAAACGGAGCATTCTGGATTGAGATAAAAAAATAAAATAGCCTCGGTCTAGAATGATTTATCCTTCGCTGATTGAGGACAGAAACGATGAAGTATAGTATCAGAAAAAAGTACTATACTTTGCTCTTAACCAAAAGGCAAATGAAAATGTTATACCAAAATGTTATACCAAACTGTTAAACCCATAGAGGAGACTGATAGGTACTCCCAAATGAGAGTCTCACTATCAGATGCATCCAAAGTGGATGTTGACTGTGGTAAAAGTGATAGTAGTTATGATGAAAATGGTAATGTTACCGATGGTTACGCTGAAGAGTGTGATGGCGACGGTTAAAATTATGATGGCCGTATTCATTTTGAGGAAAATAAACGGGGGTCAGCTGGTGAAAAGTGATCGCTAGTATAAAAGTGGTCATACAAATAGGCTCCGATTACCCGAAGTAGATCGTACACGACAAGTTTTAAGGATATGGGAAACAACACGCAACCCGGCCGGTTGTGATGGTTTTTAGAATCGATATATTGATATTATAAACTTTCGACGTTAGTCGTCCAAGGTAGGAGGTTTATAATATCAATGTATGGATTATACAATGTCAAACGGTTAGATTTTATGGCGATGGCGATGGCGATGGCGATGGCGATGGCAGTGGCGGTGGTGGTGGCGGTGGCGGTGGTGTTGTTGTTGTTGTTGTTGTTGTTGATGATGATGATGATGATGATGATGATGATGATGATGATGATGACGACGACGACGACGACGACGACGACGACGACGACGACGACGATCGTATCTCAAGAGTTTCTGGTCTGCATGAAGTCCTCCACCTTGGTCGCAGCTATCCGTTAACCTGCAAGATTGCAGTTATTTAATAGCGAAGCTCAGCGGTTGCATGCGAAGTCGGGGACGGTTTGGCCTAGAACACACAAAAGAATGGTACACAAGCGACGTTATCACTCTCGCTCCATTGATTTGTAGTTCCACACGTGACACGTCTTTGCTTGCTACACGCAGAGGCAAAGGTGACCAGAGGACGACGGATCCTGATGCCAACCTCTCCTGGATTCTCACTCTAGCCCTGTTCGCCAAGTAGTTCTGACATTACCAAGTTGCCATCCGTACCACAGGGAGGAAAGGATCATCATCATCATCATCATCATCATCATTTCCTGCATCGCTTGAAGCATGGCCGAAACTGGTGTCGGTGCTGTCATATTAAAATAACTTCTACAGTAAAAGAAATTTATTTTTCGAATAAAAGTTCGCGTTTTTAGTTGTCCCACCTTCCTTCGTCAAAAATGTCTGCAAGAATGTTCCTTTGCTGAAAAATAAACGAATCTAGAGAAGTCAATATATGAGGGAAAATGTGTTTTTTTTTTGTTTTTTTTTGGTCGGTGGATAGTGTTCTCGCTTAGTTCCCATGGCAACCGAAATCATTGATATCCTGCGACTTAAAAAACGAAGACATTACAAGAAAGCATAAAAAAGAAAACGAACTGAATTCAAAGAATGAAATAAAAAAGGCAGAAATTCCATAAGCAAGTCTCCCGATGCTAATATCACAGCAAAAAGATTTACAGTAATAAAAAAAATTGTAAGGAAATACGGGGGATAAAAACGCAATAATGTACGAAACATTTGATTCGAGGCAGACGGTTTTAAATGTGCTATTTTTATATATAAAAAAACATATCGATACCTATCTTTTTATTTTTCATCCATTCACTGTATTTTAGTTGCCCTCTCCTCCTTCTTCTCCTCCCCCTCTCCCCTTCTCGCCCTCTCTCTTTCTCTCTGTCTCTCTTTCTTTCTCTCTCTCTCTCTCTGTTTCTTTTACTTAATATATCTAACTATATCTCTCTCGCTACACTCTTTCTCTCTCTCTCACTTAATCTATTAACTATATATTTCTTACTCTCTCTCTCTCTCTCTCTCTCTCTCCATACACTCACACACTATCACAATATGTTCACATCTTTTGATGTCAGTATGTCTATATTTATATTTATAGTTATATACATATATATATATATATATATATATATATATATATATATATATATATATAGAGAGAGAGAGAGAGAGAGAGAGAGAGAGAGAGAGTAAGAGAGAGAGAGAGAGAGATAGATAGAGTGTCAGGTTGTATATGAAAATAAATCAAATAAAGTGCTCGATCATATAAGAGAGCTAATATAATTTATTTAGATACTGTATATTACATATTTCAGCAATGTACCGCGGTTTCATCCAAAAGGACAAAAGATGTCTAAATCTGCCCTTTTGGATGAAACCGCGGTACATTGCTGAAATATGTAATATACAGTATCTAAATAAATTATATATATATATATATATATATATATATATATATATATATATATATATATATATATATATATATATATATATATATATATATATAATATTAAAGTGTTTTTCACTTGTTGCGGGCTCTATTACTATAATAATAATAATAATAATAATAATAATAATAATAATAATAATAATAATAATAATAATAATAATAATAATAATAATATAGTATAGTGGGTGTATCCAATATTTATAATTAATATTTTTAATGAATTTAATGTTAATAAAACACCATTTGTACCCCTGTTTATGGATTACCTGAAGATCCATGGGATATCTTTGCATTGAAACTGTAGTAATAAACTTCTAACCAGATTTAGGAAATCGATTGATTCCCTATTACAATTGACATCTTCAAAAAATCATGCCACCCTTTTCACTTTCTATAATTATATAGGTACAATTTAGGAATAGGTATCCAAAAAGAAATTCAGTATTTACGTCATCAATACTAAGTGTCACTGAAGACTACCGAGACTCACGAACGTTGACGAAGATTGGCGAACAAACTGAATGTATTATTAGCGAGGGTTTTTTTGCGAAGATATTATTTAACGAAGAAAACTATTGATTTTATCTTGTGTTTAAGTGCATTCTTTAATTCAGAAATAAAAGAAAATGGTTGTCTTTTTTTCGGGGTGAAAGAGAAGATGAAATTGGGAGAAGGTATATTTACGAAATATTAGAAGGAAAAGAAGTAGAAAAAAGCGATGTAGCCGAAAGTGACGATTTTTTTCTTATAACTAGGTACAATTCAGAAATCTGCTTAATAATATTTTCGAAAGGGTCATGTTTTCCAGATTATTTCATCTAAAATGCAAGGTTAGGGTTAGGGTTAGGGTTTAAATGAATAATAAGTAATATAAGCAAAAAGCATTAAAAAAAATTACAAATGAAAAGTTGACAAAGGGTATCAAAAAAATAAAATCCGTAAGAAGTTTTTCTAATTCCAAATGAAATGGTAAAAACTTTCTAATTGGTTAGAAAATAGTCGTCTGCCGAAAATAGCGCCCTTTTTTCTTTGTATATCTGAGTAGAAGTCTGAACTTGATTCGTTCGTAGTTGGAACTGCTTACGTCACGACTGCAAATCTATGGATACCTATTCCTAGAAAAGAACCATTATATATTTTAATTTTTCTAAATATATACTTTAAAAAACACTGAAATTACCCACAATAACTCACAACTGAACCTCTATGGACGAAAAATGATTTAAAGAAAAGTTAAGTCATTTTTAATTACCTCCCCTTGAAAAACAAAACACTAGCAGCCATCTTTAATTTACTAGTCAATTGCATCGGGCGATACAGCTTGTTATCAATCTAACATTGATTTCGTGTATCTTTACCTCTTTCAAGCATGGAATTTTATCCATATAATTTACAAACCGATTTGACCTTGCTGGATTACTGCAAATGCTTAATAAACGCGTTGACTGAATGGACGTATCTTAAGAATATTCATTCTTGTTTTCAATGGTCGTTTACTTTGAACTATTTCACCCCCTTCTCTGTCTCTCTATCCATGGTTCTCTCTCTTTACTTAACATACCCGTATCTATCTATCTATCTATCTATCTATCTATCTATCTATCTATCAATCTCTATGAATCTATCTATTACTATCTTTCAACTTCTATATATCTCTCTATCTATCTATCTATCTATCTATCTATCTATCTATATGTCTGTCTATTTATCTATGTATCTATCTATATCTCTCTAACTATCTATGGTTCTCTCTCTTTAATATCTATCTATCTATCCATCTCTATGTATCTATTTATTACTATCAATCAATCTCTCTATATCTTTCTATCTATCTATCTTTCTATTTACCGATATCTCTCTATCTCTTTATCTATATCTCTCTATTTGTATCTATATATCTATCTATTTATCTATCTATGTATATATCTATCTATATTTCTATTTAGCTATGTATCTATCTATCTCTCTCTATCTCTCTCTATATCTCTCTATCTCTCTCTATCTATATTTATATATCTATCTACTTATCTATCTATTTATATATATATATATATATATATATATATATATATATATATATATATATATATATATATATATATATATATATATATCCACATCTATCTGTCTATTTCTACATGACCAGATAGGTTTGCTTCGACTTCCGTTTCCATTTTACAGAACTTCTCGCCACCAAAAACGAGAAAGTGAGTTTCAAATGAAAAGGTCTGAAGCATCTTTTTTTTTTTTTTCTCAAAGAAATTCACTCATTTTATCTTCACTCTGATTTCTCAGACCCGCCGAATGATGTTAAAGTCACAACCAATAGCGACACCGTTTCTTCGAAAACTTATTTATGCTATTCATTTTATTCATTTATTTATTTATTTATTTATTATTTTTATGTGTTTTTTTTTTCAGATATCGACTGCATGAAAGCCAAGATTGAACTGTTAAACAGGCGGGAAAAGCAAAAGAAAGGGAATTCATGGAAAGTAATATTTCAGGAGATTGCTTTCATGGTGCCTGTAGGTGTTAGGGTTAGGGTTAGGGTTAGGGTATGTTACATGTTAAATGCTGCTTCTAAGTTGGTGCTTCTCCGAAGAGACCGTTCCGAAACACGTCTGAAATCCACGTTTTGCTGAAGATCAATAGAAATATAATACAGGGTTCACCCCCACCCCCACAAACACACACACACAAAATGCTACCCACTTAATTATTAATAAAATTCAGAATCCTTTCTCAAACCCAACCATATTTAGTACAGATAAACCTTAGTCTATGTCTGACTTGTCCACCAATTTCCAGTCAGGAACGTCTAACAGTTTTTGTTTCAGGGCCGTTCAATGAGCACCCCTGCGTTGCAAGCACACCTGGTAACGAAGTTCAATATTGTCAATTACGCCGACAAACTTGTCTTTGCACTGCCCTCGTTCTCTCCTGACTGCGTTGATGGAAGTTTATGTCACTAAGGTGAGGTCAATTCGTTGATGCCACCAGATTATCTAGACGGCTGTTTTTTTAAACCCCTAACCCTAACCTATGCCGACAGGATACACCTTTTCCCGTTCTCACCCGCTCAGGGTTGAGTCAGGTGAGAATGGGAAAAGGCGCCTCCTGTCGGCTATAAGAAAAACTGCGAAATGAAAATTTACCCCGTGGTTCGTGTTTGCGACGGAACGATTCGTGGCGTATGAATTTCGTTACACGCAGATGTGCTATACGGCCACGCGGTGAAGAGACGATGATTACAGAATCTCATTGCCGGTCACGTAGACAGATACAAAATAGTTCGCTCATGCAACTGCTACATACTGATTGACTGTTTGTCGACGACCTTTCTAGCAACAACTGTTGATTATTGAGGCTCCACGTGGTGGCCCTATGGCAACCATTATCTTTTTCGTTCTAACTTAACAGACTTGACCATACTTTTGTATTGAACTAAAAAAATGCTTTAAAATGATTTAAAACACGGGGAAACTGTGATGGCTCTCTTCAGGTCAGTACCAGTGTAGTTATTGTGTTGATAGATATTATTTTTTAGATAAATTCACAAATAAAAACCTGGGAGGTAAAGATCAGGTGAATGTAAATCTTATTCAGGATCACCCCTCCTACTGATGAGACAACCACCAAAGTGTCCCCGTATCGAATGGCAATAAAACATTTACTGTTCGCCATATATCACTGAAACTTTCTAGACTAAATATGGTTGGATTTCAGAACAGTTTTTGCATTTTATTAAGAATTCGATGAGTGGAATTTTGGGGTTCCACTGTACTACGTGTCGTATCTGGTATTATCAGCTTAATGCCTGATAGGTTGCTCGAAGTTGAGAGATCAGGATATTAAACAGATTTTTGTAATCTGGTCAGATTCTTGCTTCTCTTCTTTCACTTTCCATTGGTTCGTCAGGGCTTGCACTGTCCCCGGGATTCTAAAGAAATAAAAAATAAAATGAAAATTAAAAAATGGGAATGGGTATGGATGTTGTTCGCTTTTTAGGGTCGAGATGAATCTGCTCCCCGGATGCCTTTCTCTCGAACGGCACCTGGAAGATATTCATACAAAAAAGAAGGCGACAATCTGTTTGCAATGAAAGATATACTTTATTAGATCATCTATGGATCAATTTCCACACTTGTGAGTTGCACTTGGCTATCTGCATAGGGCTTCTGAACACCCCTATATATCCAAAGGCTAAAGCGTGTGTAGTTAGGGTTAGTGTTAGAGTTAGAAATAGATAGATAGATAGATAGAATTGTATCTGGCTATCTGCAGAGGGTTTCTGAACACCCCTATATATCCAAAGGCTAAAGCGTTTGTAGACGAGTAGTTAGGGTTAGTGTTAGGGTTAGTAATAGATAGATATATAGATAGATAGATAGATATATAGATAGATAGATAGATAGATAGATATATAGATAGATAGATAGATAGATAGATAGATAGATAGATAGATAGATAGATAGATAGATAGATAGATAGATAGATAGATAGATAGATAGATAGATAGATATGTAGACAGATAGGCTGGGATAGATAGATAGATAGATAGATAGATAGATAGATAGATAGATAGATGGATAGATAGATGGATAGATAGATAGATAGATAGATAGATAGATAGATAGATAGATAGATAGATAGATAGATAGATAGATAGATAGATAGATAGGCTGGGATAGATAGATATATAGATAGATAGATAGATAGATAGATAGATAGATAGATAGAAAGATTGATAGATAGATAGATAGATAGATAGATAGATAGATAGATAGATAGATAGATACATAGATAGATAGATAGATAGATAGATAGATAGATAGATAGATAGATAGATAGATAGATAGATAGATAGATAGATAGATAGATAGACAGATAGATATGTAGACAGATAGGCTGGGATAGATAGATAGATAGATAGATAGATAGATAGATAGATAGATAGATAGATAGATAGATAGATAGATAGATAGATAGATAGAAAGATTGATTGATTGATAGATAGATAGATTGATAGATAGATAGACAGATAGATATGTAGACAGATAGGCTGGGATAGATAGATAGATAGATAGATAGATAGATAGATAGATAGATAGATTGATTGATTGATAGATAGATAGATAGATAGATAGATAGATAGATAGATAGATAGATAGATAGATACATACATACATACATACATACATACATACATACATACATACATACATGCATGCATACATAGACAGAATTGGATCTGGCTATCTGCAGAGGGTTTCTGAATACCCCTATATATCCAAAGACTAACGTGTTTGAAGACCAGTAGTTAGTGTTAGTGTTCGATTAGTATATTTTCTGGGTCATCTATTCGAGACACCCTCAACTGGTCTATATGCATTCAACCATTAATTGATTAGCAAAATGATCATCCGTGGGTAGCGAAGACCCAGATCTTTAACGAGATTACCCTGTTAATGTGCATTGGCATCGACAGTATACGGCGGATCTAGAGGAGTGAGCCTTTTAAAAAAGACTCCTTTATTCTTTACGAGCAGTTGCAGTTCTTGTGTCGACCATCGACAAACGGATGTGTCGATAAAGAGGGCATCTCAGTTTATTTCTCTACATAAACACTATGATGGAGAGGCGAACGAAAGCTAAAGTTCGAGTGTCTAATAGCTGCTGACATCTCTTCGTCATGCTTTGTAGATATCCGTCTAGCAGATGTGTTCTAAAATTCATAATGACTATTTAATTAGATTTGTACATACAAATATATAAAAGAAATACATACTTTATGAAGATAGGGGTTTGCGTAGGTTTGCAAGTATTCATATCTTCGCTTAAATGTTCTTTGATTTGGTGCAAAATGTTTTATTAAAAGCTTAGAGAACATTTTAAATTACATTTTAATATTTATTCTTAAAATATATATATATATATATATATATATATATATATATATATATATATATATATATATGCGTGCGTCTGTTTGTAGTTAAGTTAAGTGCATTTTAGTATTCATTATATATGATATATATATAGATACGGCACAATCACGTTGACACACCGGTTCCCGTTAGATCACCGAAGTCGAGCCTGGCCAGTACTAAATGGGTGACCATTTGGGAATACCAGGTGCTGTATGTGCTCTCTGCTTATCTCGGCATTGTTTCCAGTCGTCTTGTATTACTACTTGCCATTGGAATCAACGGTTGTTGGAGATTGCGCAACCCTTGCAATTACAAATTCACCCGCGGGCAGTCCCTGGCGGGGCACTCATACATCGAAATCGACGGGAGAGTCCATCATATATATATATATATATATATATAGTAGCTTGAAATAAATAAAATTGGCACATTATTTATATCAGAATAGAATATCAGAATAGAATAAATTCTAAATATATATAATGAAAAGATACACACACACACACACACACACACACACATACATATATATATATATATATATATATATATATATATATATATATATATATATATATATATATATATATATTCTCCTTGTGGTTATTCTGAGTTACGGCGCTGTCCGCAATGATGGGTGTGTGTCTCTACTTGACACGATCGCAGACTTGGTCCGAGTGAAGGTCGATTTAACAGAGATCTTTTGTGCAGGGTGTATGCCCATCTCACGATCGGCCCTCCTCTCGGTCGCTTCCCGGCGACTACTAATGCAAACGCAAGTTTCGCGACAGTGTCGTTGTTGGTCATCAGTACATGCCCAAACAATGTTAGACGCCATTCTTGCCCTCAATCGGTTCGATGCCGTAGCGCCCTCGAATATCCTGATCGAGCAGTGTACTTCCAGACATCCAGCAGAGCATTATGGTTTCCAGATATATATGAAACAAATTGCAGTATTTCAGCATTTTAAAATCGCGAAACGAGAAGGAGAGTAAGAATATCTTACTATTATTTTCTTTATTTCATGATCAAATATCAATAATCATTTGCTATTAACATACGGAGATGTATTATATGAGAGAGAGAGAGAGAGAGAGAGAGAGAGAGAGAGAGAGAGAGAGAAAGAGAAAGAGAGAGAAAGAAAGAGATAGAGAAAAAAAGAGAAAGAAAGAAAGAGAGAGAGAGAGAATGCGTGAGACGGGGAATCGGGAGAGAGGAGATGAAAGTATAATTGTCTACACTAATACGAATGGAAATTGATGCAAATACGAAAAGAAGAAAAAACACACACAAAGAAACAAGTAGATCGTTCAAATTGAAATTAATCACGAAATAAGGAATTGGAATTCCAAAAATTAAAATGAAATCGAATAAATTGTCGAGCCGCTTCGGTGAAAATGAGTATCGCTGTAAACGCTCGGAATTTATGTCGTGTGCATTTGAGATGCTTAATAATCAACAAGCGGCCATTTTTCTTTGGTTTTGTTCTTTTCTTTCTCGTGTATATTTTTACGCCGCAGTCGTTTTGACGGCAACGATATTCGCTTAATATTGGCAATAATGTGAAATTTTCAATGTATGTTGCAGTTAAGTTGTCAAATTGTGCTTCCCCCCCCCCCCCCAACACACACACACCCGTCTCCGGAACATCTTTATTGAGTTCGGTTTCTTTCCCAGAATGTCGGAGATAGCAAAGATAGAAAAGGGCGGGTAAAGAGTGACGGCGTAGAAAGAGGACGCTGAATTCGAAAGGTAATAATGGAGTAAATGTAATAATGGAGAGTGTAAAAAGCAAAAATAAATAAAATTCGCATGCGATCTTGTTAAAGTCTTCTCCATTTCAATGAGTGTTATTTGTAGGCGTTTTCGTTGATTTTATTGAACGTGTTCTTTAAGACGAATTAAAATAATGTACATGTTTCGTTCTAAGCTGTGTGTTGCTCGTATTTAAGAGATAATGGCTTCGTGTTTATCAGCAGACAAAGAAACATATACTACATTTTTAAATACTTTTAAAAACCATTTACGGAATTGAAAGAGTTCTCTTCTAAGTACAACGAAACAATGTGAGTAAACGCCTCAAAAAGTATTTTAAAAATCAGCCCTATGTCGAAGAGATTTGTTTTTAACTAAATTAAAATGTCACTTAACTGGATTTTTTACACACACACACACACACACACACACATATATATATATATATATATATATATATATATATATATATATATATATATATATATATATATATAGTCTAAAGAAGCTTTGAGTTATTTTAAACAAAAAGATAAAAAAAAAGGAAAATGCAGTTTAAATTCCCAGAGAAACTTACTAAATCCAAAATAGTGTAGACTTAACATTTGTTGGAAAATTCATAAATAAATAATATATAATAGTAAGTAAATAAAATAACAAGGGGGATTAAGTATCTAACAGTGAAACAAAAGCAGGAGATCTTAACGTAAGCATCTAATATTAACACGGGGTCATCAGCTGTTTACCATGTAACTGTTTCGGAGATTTAAAAACAGCACAGTTATATGTATGGCTCTCCAATGGTACAGATAAAACTACCATTTCCTCAATAATCAAGTGTCGAAATAATTCAGCTTAAAATGTTACTTATATATACATAAAAAAAAAAAAAAAAAAAAAAAATAATAATAATAATAATAATGATGATGATGATGATGATGATGATGATGATGATGATGATGATGATGATGATGATGATGATGATGATGATGATGATGATGATGATGATGATGATGATGATGATGATGATGATGATGATGATGATGATGATGATGATGATGATGATGATGATGATGATGATGATGATGATGATGATGATGATGATGATGATGATGATGATGATGATGATGATAATAATAATAATAATAATAATAATAATAATAATAATAATAATAATAATAATAATAATAATAATAATATACTACCCTTAAGACTATCGTGTGATATGGTAATATATATATATACATATATATATATATATATATATATATATATATATATATATATATATATATATATATATATATATATATAGTTTCGGAAGTTTCTCAACCATTAAAACTATATAAGAAAAAAAAAATTTTAGTCCTAAGTCGTTCAGTGGAAAATCACTCATGTAAGTCAATTTATTTTATTGCAGTTATTATATTAGTTTCCTTCTAAGAATTTGTACTAGTCTTAACATTATTTAAGGGATCATCAGTTGTTTACGATGAAAACCTATTATTATAATAAGAAAAACTACGGTTATCAAATTAACAACAACAATACTTAGCAGTAACCAATATATTAAAACTACCGTTATGGTGAGCTACCCTATTGAATAGCTGCGACTTATGAGGAGGACTTCGTGCAGACCAGACAATCATCAGACACAATCTTCGTGAGCTCTATGCACGGGTAGGGCTCGCTTAACAACAACAACAACAACAACAGCAACAACAGCAACAACAACAATAATATACTCTACTTTTACTGAAAAAAAAATTGGTACTGATTGAGTGTCCGGACAAGTTGAGTGCCCGGACAGGTTGGAAATCCTGAAGGGAAAATCGGATCGATTCTACTGTTTCGAACCTTTTTATTCTTTTCATTCGTAGGGCCGCTGTGAGTGCGCATATCTCAGAGAGATTTCTTCACCAGAAGAGACGGAAATTAAGAAGCAATGTGAAACCCAAGACGACCATGGCTGCAGGAACTTCAGTTCATTGAAGACCCGATGTTATAGACATTGATCTTACATATGGGTTCAATAACGGATATGTGTGGTGCGAGTCTTTTTTGTACTTTTAAATAGAAGTGTTAGCCAATATGATTCAGGGAAGATAATTTAAGTACGGTTCAAGGGAAATAAGCCTTGAATATATTTAGCCGAGTTAGGAGTTGTGCAGCAAGATATTTGTTAAAATTACATTTAAATTTCTGCATCTAGATACAGTCGTAGAAACAGGCGGCAGGGAGGGAATTTCAAAGGCAAGCGGTCCGAAGGAAGAAGCTATTAGAATAGAAAGTGTTCCATCCTCTGGTAGCCTCTACAGTGAAGGGGTGTGATTTTGCTGCTGGTCGGGTTGACCGGAGGTATTTACGTTGAGGGTGGTACAAATACAGTAAGTTCGTCGGAGCACATTCCATGCATGTATTTGTAAAACAAATACAGGGATGCTACATTGCGGCGATGTCACAGGAGGTAGAGATCGGTAGACAGTGTTGAAAGAATTAGGTTAGAGCGACAGTCGTGTATAACCTTTTTTTACATGGTGACACATTATTGAGCTCTTTCAATTTTCGCGGCACACCTACCATAAAAAATGAATACTTTTCACCCATGAAGCCTTTTTATGCAATAAAAGATTTTTTTAAAATAAAGCAGATCATCTGAGGAGATTTTTTATTCATATAAAAAATACATATCAGGTGTTCAGTACCGGATATAGAATAATAATGGTGAATGTTAGTGAGACAGTTGTGGCTGGTGCCTCCTTGCTACTGCTCCCATATGTTGACGAATATGAAAAGGCCTTTTGGCTAAGATCAAAGTGTAGTATCTGTTCCGATGGATACTACACCCCATAAACTGGTATTGTCTTTGCCTTCGGGGCTTGATTTACGCCGGTCTATGGGTCGGTCCTGTGCAGGTCTAGGAGGTCCACCCTCCCAGGCTTTGCCTCCCCTCTTTAAGGAGGAGTAAGTTTATTGCTTACTGCCTGAGGCGCCCCTACCGGGGAATACCGACGGGGCTGCCCAGACAATTTTTAATGGCCAGAGTGCTCACCTTCTCGGGCGCTGGCTTTTCAAACCCCACTTTCCCGACCCGAGCTTGGGTCACATTTTACTTGTGGGAGTAAGATAAAACTGGCCTTGTGCCTAACCTCCTCGAGAGGAGGTAAATAAATACTCTTCTTCGGTGTTGTTAAGTCTTTCTACGTTTGTTTGTTTTTTTTATTTTTTATATCGTGTGGGTAAGAAAAATCTAGTTCACATAGCTACGAAGTTGAGAATTGTAGTCTTTGATGGTTTCTTTACTTAATGTTGAATACGCTTCCATAACAAAAATTCAAAAGGCGTCTAATGGCAGTTGTGCGTATTTCAATTTGAATCCACGCTTTGCTAATTCTTCCCATTCACATAACTCAAAATTGGAAATATTGATAATCGATAAATCTAGAAAAAGATTACGAATCCAATCAAATCCTTCAATGCTGATTGAGGGAAAATATTCTTCAATTTTATTTTCTAAACATGTCAAATAGTCACTAATAATGGGAATCATTTTAGTAATGCAGGTTTTGCGAACTGATCAAAACATATCCAAATCGTCTGCTTTTTTTTCTATTCTTCCATTATCCATTTTTTTTCTGTAAAAGTAACTAATTTATCTGTCGTCGTAATAATAATATTTTCATTTTACCTTGCATATTGCTGTTAAAACCATTGAGTTGTCCAAATATTTCACTTTAGTTTCATTCTATTTTCGACAGCCAAAATCCATTTTTAACGTATTTACAAATAATCAAGTTTTTCGTGAGCAAAAAAAAAAAGTTATTTCTCAAGCTAATTTTTCGCGAGATAGAATCTTTCCTTTCGACAACCATATTATCTTTGTCTGCTATAGTAAACAAACATGTTATGAATCCACTTCCTTTCACAGTAACTCAAAGATTCTGGAGTTCATCGGCCATTTTTTTTTTTTAATTAACCATTTCACTTGATTACAAACCTCTTTAATCCATTTTGTGTTGTCTTTGAAACTAAAACTTCTCTGTGCAAAAAAAATCGATGAGTTCGCACGACGTTAGGATTCTGTTCTTCTACTAAAGATGCGAAACCTTTTATCCAAAGATATTTCTTGATGTGAAGATAAAATATCTTTTACAGAACCAACCATTCATGCTGCTCCATCGGTACATATTCCTACGCATAAATCCTATAAGTCAAATTTTTCTATGTGTATTGTGATTAGATAAAAATATCTTCACCCTTTTGTAGTTGTGAGTAAGTGTCTGCGCCAGAAGAAATTTATTAATTATGACATCTTCATCAATGACACGTATAAATGCAATTAACTGTGCATGGTTACTGAAGACGTCAGTTGATTCCTCGATTTGGAGAGCAAAGAGACTATTTTGAAATTTGACTATTACACTTTTCACCAATAAAAGGTCGCATAGCCTGGACGCGCACGAGTGTCGTTGTTAAGTACCCATTTACTGCTGGGTGGACAGAGGGAGTTTTCAGACCCGAAAATTCGCATGCCCTGAGTGGGATTGAACCCGGCCCAAAGACAAGTGCTATAACCACTCGTCCACAGGCCCTCCCTATTTCACCAATATTATTGGACAATTCAAGAACTATTCTCAGAATTATATTGCTTGAAAAAGGGATCTGGCTAATTTCTTATTCTGGCCTCATCACCAAGCATAATTTTCACCATTTTTTTTTTGCATGTTTGAAAGATCACTGATTCTGCAAGAATATGAGAATTTGATTAAAGAGCAATCATTTCTGACACCTCATGTGAAGCTAATTGAGTTTTTTCGGACACAGTTATTGTTTTTTTTTTATAAATAGTTGACTTTGCGTTGCATTTAATTTTAACAACTGTTGGAAATGTGCGACACTTTAAGTTTGAAGGTTATGATGGTCAGTTCTATTTATCTACCTCCCACAAGGCAAGATGTGACACAAGGTCGGGAAAGTGGGAACAGATAAGCCAGCGCTCGAGAGGTGAGCACTCTGGCCATTTAAAAATTGCCTGGGCAGACCCGTCGGCATTCCCCGGTAGGGGCGCCTCAGGCAGTAAGCAATAAACTTACTCCTCCCCAAAGAGGGGAGGCGAAGCCTGGGAGGATGCACCTCCTAGAACTGCACAGGACCAGACAACCCCCAATAGACCGGCGTAAATCCAGACCCAGAGGCCCGGACAATACCGGTTTATTAGGCGGGGTAAAAATACCCCCTGGTTATGATGATTAGTAGTGGGGGTATATTTTCGTCTTATTTGGAACCGTTGCTTCATTAGACAACGTTTGGCCGCACACAACGCAAAGCGGAGAAAAAATCTGTGTATCTTCAGTCCAGATAAATCTAAATCTTAAGAAATAATCACTATACAACCGGTAAACCTTTTTTTTTTTTGATAAAATTGTAGAATTATTGTTGTGATCACCAACTTTATATTTTAGAAACTTAGCCATTATTAATTCTTAATCGAATCTAAAATTGACCAAATGATAGATCAAAGATTATTTTTATCATATCCAATCATGTTTTGGATTTTCCCGATTAAAAACATCAATTTACAACACCTAAATATTGGAATGATATTATGCGCTTAATGAAATCCTGATCTATTGAATTTATCATTATGAATTATGGAATATGTATTCCCGACAACAGGGTGAGTAACGTGGGTACATTATTTATTTTTTTGTAAACTTTTTAGGGGGTGCACACTTAAACCGTACCATACCTAACAAAGACAGATTAAAATCATTACAATTTAAAAATAATGCTATATTTATTGTTTAGACCCGTCCTGGGACGGGTATTCTATTAATATATATATATATATATAGATAGATAGATAGATAGATAGATAGATAGATAGATAGATAGATAGATAGATAGATAGATAGACAAAGAATCTGTTAATATTGTAAACGAGATAGATAGTATTTATCTTCCTCCCACGGCGGTAAGATGTGACACAAGGTCGCGAAAGTGGGATTTGAAAAGCCAGCGCCCTCGAGAAAGAAGAGCGGCTCTAGTCTACAAAAAATGTCTGGGCAGCCCCGTCGGCATTCCTCGGAAGGGGCGGCTCAGGCGATTAGCAATAAACTAACCCCTTCTCAAAGGGTGAGAAGGTAAAGCCTGGGAGGGTGGACCTCCTAGAACAGCACAGGACAAACCCTCAGATCGGCGGAATCAAAGCTCGAAGGCCAAAACGGTACCGGTCTGTAGGGATGTAGTATCCATTGGAACAGATACTACACTTTTTATTTACCTCCCCAGGGGGTTAGGCACAAGGCCAGGTTTATCTTACTCCCTCAAGGTAAGATGTTACCCAAGGTTGGGTCGGGAAAGTGGGACTTGAAAAGCCAGCGCCCGAGAAGGTGAGCACTCTGGCTATTAAAAATTGCTTGGGCAGCCCCGTCGGCATTCCCCGGTAGGAGCGCCT
This sequence comes from Sepiola atlantica, assembly GCA_963556195.1. Lineage (NCBI taxonomy): Eukaryota > Metazoa > Mollusca > Cephalopoda > Sepiida > Sepiolidae > Sepiola > Sepiola atlantica. The sequence goes on from OY744544.1 coordinate 21,044,903, forward strand.
CAGGCAGTAAGCAATAAACTTACTCCTCCCCAAAGAGGGGAGGCAAAGCCTGGGAGGGTGGACCTCCTAGAACTGCACAGGACAACCCCATAGACCGGCGGAATCAAACCCCGAAGGCCAAGACGATACCAGTCTATGGGGTGCAGTATCCATCGGAACAGATATTACACTTTGATCCGAGTCAAAAGACTGAGAATAAAGATTGTAAACGAGATAGATAGATGATATAAAGCGTAAGAACGCTTACAAATGTTTATTATTATCGAAAACTTCAAAATATCTAATAACTTAAACAAACGATTTACTATCATTTTTATTTATTTATTTTTTTAAATATTTAAGCATTAATACCATGTAACGTAATAATGCGTGAGTTAGTTATTATTAATACAAACAACTCCGGTTATAACGATATGAAAGCAGTTTTTCACCTTTAACAACTAGTAACTTCCACCTGTAACTTCTTCGCGGCACACCAGTAATCATTCCGCGGCACACTAATGTGCCTCGACACGATGGTTGGGAGCAACTGGGTTAGAGACTTTTTTTTACCACCCTGCCCAAGAGGGAGAAACTTTTTTGAGCGGTACTTAAAATGCCTTCTCTTAAGCGAAATCAGATTACCACCATCTGAAAATGGCAACACAATTATTCGAAATTTGTTTTTACTTTTTGTTTTTGTTTTTTTCGTTATTGTTACTTTTTTGTTATTTTTGTTGGTTTGTTTTTCTGTTGTTGTTTTTTTTTACATGGGCCAATTTCTAGTGATACAAGCGGCCTTTTCAATACGGTACTTTTTTGTTTAGACTGCTCTCTTTACTGATGCCAAAATAATACAAGGAGAAAAAAACGTAAACAAGATGGAGTTTCAGTGAACTTTGCTTCTCATGACTGCCTGTTGAATGATCGCCTTTTGAAAGTCGTAAATAGAAAATTAGGAATATCAATGAACCTTCCAGGCAAATGATATCCTGTTCCCAACCTTTTAAAGCCGAGCCTCCCCACTCCACACGCACACACAACATTTCTACCAGCCCTACCTAGACCCCACAGTTGATATCGAAGTTCATTTATCCTCACTGATCCGTGACACGGAACATGACACTTGCGAAGGGTCGTGTTGTGTGGGGGTTCCGTTTTTGTGTTGTTTTTTGTTTTTTGTTTTTGCTTTTTGGCATCTTTCAAATCAGCCAGTATTTTATTTGCTTGTTTCATGTACAGACATGAACACACATACAATCATGCATGCTCATGCGCACAAGAAAAAGAACTCACAAACATATATATATATATATATATATATATATATATATATATATATATATATATATATATATAATATTTATAATATATGATATATATAATACACATATATATATAATATATATATAAAATACATACATATAATACATATATATAATATACACATATATATAATATATATATATATATATAATATATATAATACACATATATATAATATATAATACATATATATATAATATATATAATACATATATATAATACATATATATAATATATATAATACATATATATAATACATATATATAATATATATAATATACATATATGTATAATGTATATATATAATACATATATATCATATATATAATATATATATATATATATGTATGATACACATATATATAATATATATATATAATATATATATATATTTATATATATAATACATATATATATAATACATATATATGATATATATATTTATATATATGATACATATATATAATACATATATATAATACATATATATAATATATATAATACATATATATATAAAATATATATATAATACATATATATATATAATATATATATAATACATATATATATAATATATATATATATATATATATAATACATATATATAATACATATATATAATATATATAATACATATATATAACAAATATATAATACATATATAATATATATATATATAATACATATATATAATACATATATATATATAATACATATATAAAATACATATATATATAATACATATATATATATTATATATAATACATATAATACATATATAAAATACACATATATATAATACATATATATAATATATATATGTAATATATAATATATATATAATACATATATATAATATATATAATATATAATATATATAATACATATATATAATACATATATAATATAATATATATATAATATATATATTATACATATATATATAATACATATATACATAATATATATATAATATATAATATATATATATATATATACAACTAGACACACATATATGAAATTAAATACTACTAATAATGCTAAAATTTCATGTTGACTTCTATATGTGATGTTGACTTCTATATGTGATGTTGACTTCTACATGTGATGTTGACTTCTATATGTGATGTTGACTTCTGTATGTCGCTGATTTGGAATTATTCAAAGTATAATACAAAATTAAATTTCAAAATTGTTTTAGAAAATTTTTTTTGTATTATCATTTTATCAGTTTACTTACCATAAGTATGTTTTCTTACTACTGCTAAGCTCTACTCACTTACTGGGCATTATTGAAATCATGAAATCAATACTCAATATACAGACCTTTTGTAATCATCTTAATAATAATAACATTTTCAAAATTGTTTTAGAAACGATCGTACGCCAAA